>JAVALU010000020.1:0-190000 GCA_030770095.1 Gila robusta | reverse complement strand
TGTGTATGGCTGGGGCGTGTGGGGTCGTGCCCTCGGTGGGCGCTGTGGTCTGCCCGGAGTGACCAGTGGTCGGATGGACAGCACACAACCAGGTTCAGACCTTAGGTCTGGATTTTGGATTTTATTTCCCCTGACCCAGGGAGTGTACGGCCACTTTCGTCGCTCGGAGAGCAAGGTTAGTGGCGGCGCGCCGCTCAGTGAAGAGCCCTGGGTCAGTCCCGCCCTCGTGCAGGTCCATGAGCATCTGGGTCAGGTAGACCAGCAGAATGACCATGGCATGCAGTGAGGCGGCTGCCAGTCCCGGGGCGCTATAGGATCTCGCCACAAGCGTAGACGAAAAACTACAGGCCACGGACGGGTGCTTAGGATTGCGCCGAGAAGAAGCACCCTGAGGACACATAGCATCGCAACAGAGCGTTCAGCCAGGGGAACCCCAGTGTACCCAAGGGCAGCGGCCCCATCGAGGGGAGGAAAGGCGGATGAGATCAGCAAGCGGTCCCTGATCTCATCGTGCACGTCCGGGAAGAATGGTATTGGGGTTTGCCGTGGATGAGGGTCGGCGGCCTTACCCAAAAACCAATCGTCCCGGGAAAGCATGGCCGTCATCTCCGGATCAGACTCGACGAGTCGTCACTTCCAGGAAAATCAAACCCACCTAGTGAAGCTGCTACAAACATAATATCATCCTCTGTAGCTTCAAATGAAACACACGGGCCACCAGAGGGTAGACCCGTGGGAATCACCTGTTCACTAGCGGGCACCGTCATTGAAGAGGGGGGCTGGGGTCGCGGACACATAGTCGGTGCCTTGTTCCAGACCCTAACCCTCAGGTCACCCTGGCCACCAGCCGAAGATCGGGGGGTGGATGAGGGGACTCTCACTCATGCGAGTTCACCGAGTCTCGACCTTAATGACGTGATGATCATCTTTCCATGGAGAAAACATGAGTCATCCACGAGCGCTGCTCTAGCATGATTAAGCCCAAACATACTAGACAACGCTCGTGCCCATCAGAGTCCGATACCAAGCTGCCGCACCATTCATTTTTTTTTTTTTTTTTTTTTGAAATGCACGGGCGAGCCGTCTTTAAAAAGACGTGCCGCGTGCGAGCTCTTTTAGTGAGAGAAAACTCAAGTGTTGAAGCACCCGGGGAGACACGCACCGACTGGCAGACCACTGCAACAGATCAGCAGGAAGCACGCGCTCGCCGTAGATCGCCGTCACACCAACACTCGAGGTACTCGTTTGTAAAGCTGACAATTCAGAGATGGCTTGTGGAGAGAAGAATACACTTGGCTCCGAAGCGAAAACATAAACTGCTGTTGCGGACTTTCTCCTTTTATACCCACGAGGTGGGGCGGAGTTACGTTATGCAAATTCCGCAGACCCATGGCATTTCTTTGCCATTGGCTCGTTTTGTAATACTCGAAGTTGATAGGCTTTCTAAGCAAAACCCCATTCGTCGTCATCTGACGTAACTCGGAGTGACAACGAAAGGGAACCAGGGATCATTACCTCTTAATTTTAAACACTTTGATAAAGGCTGTGAAATCTTAAGAACTAAAGTGTGGAGTAGTTTCTGTTTTGTTTTTCTCTTATGTTTTGTGAGAGAGTGTGATTTCAAAGGAAAATATCCTGTGAGATATTTTGTTTAAATTTTTCTTTTTTTAAATGTGTGTTTTTGGTGCAACCTCTTGTCAGATTCTATTGTCTTGATGGCTTTAAGTGTCCTTATGTGAAAAAAGTGTTTCCTTATGTGAATAAAGTGTTTCTTTTTTTTTATACTGGACCTACTTTTACCCTCATTGTAGAAGTGAATCTGCATTAGCTAATGAAGGTTTTGAGCTCTATCAAATTCCCTGGATGGAGGAATTCCCGGGGTGTTGTACTCAATTATTTCTTTAAAGACTATAATTTACTTGTGTATCCACATCCTAGTTACGGTCCCTTAATATTGAAAATTGTCCAATAGTTCAGCATGCAGTTTCTGGCAGTGATGAAGGCAGGTGACAACATGGAAGTTTGTTGATGAGTAACCTTATTTTGTTAATGAGTAACAAATTATTTGTTAGTGTTCAGCTCTGCCTATAAGTATGTTAAGACAACATTGAGTCATTGTAGAAGGAGGAAGTTTCTGGGGCTTTGCAAAAGAGCAAGAGATTCATTGTAGACTGTTAAAGTGTATGGAGGATGGCGAAGTGTAAAACAGACTGCATCGAAAGGCCTCTGTCTCTGGCCTTTGAAAAACTTGGTTGTGTTGTTGGTAGACATCCATGTGTGTTTATTTTATCAGCTTTATATGTGGCTGCTGCCCTTGGAGCTGGTTTCATCTTTCTTCACGAGAGCGAGGCAAATGATATTGAAGACCAGTTTACACCTGTCAATGGACCTGCCAAGTTGGAGAGGGCATTTGTGGTGGAAAATTTCCCACGATCTGAAGAGTTTTCTCAGCTACGGCTTTCGTCTGAAGGCACTTATGCCTCTATGATCATCACAGGCTTGCAAGGAGAAAATATATTGACTGAAGCAGCTTTTAATGGCATTATAGCGCTAGACAAACAAGTGAAAAGTATGACAACAGGAAACACTTTTGAAAACCTCTGTGCCAAAACAAAGGGAAGGTGCATGTCAAATGCAATTTTAGACATTATAAATAATATTGCTACTGAAATTGTTTCTTTAAACATAACATATCCGATGAATAATGACATGTTTTTGGGAACAACCATCGGTGGCGTAGAGATAAAGCCGGAGAGTTCAGAGCTGACCAGTGCAAAAGCGGTCAGGCTTTTTTATTTCTTAGACGAGAAGAAGACAAAGGAAAACCTTTACTGGCTTGATGGCTTTCTAAAACTCCTCTCAAACTATACAGAACAGAAAACGGTAGGTGAAAATGAGTGCGAGTTATATCTACAATCTATATCTAGTGACCATTGTGTGTGTAAATGTTCCTCATATGAAATTAATCTAACCTTCTCCAGTAACTGTAAGTCAAGCACCTAAAGTCATTTGGTCAACAGTTCCAATATTTTGAGAAAATTAACTAAATCTATGTACATTTGTTTAATTTCTCCAGGCTATTCATGTCCAGTCATAATTTGCCCTAACTCTTTCTTCACTGTGCTTCAACACAATGCAACACATTCACGTGTATACAGTAATTATGCTGAACAGGGTTTTGTGTTGAATTTCTACAGGTCCATGTGTCTTACTTTACATCAATATCAAGACAAAATGAGTTGGAGACCAATTCAGACTCTGTGATCCCCCTCTTCTCTGTTACGTATTTCCTGGCCATTTTCTTTTCAATTATGTCTTGTTTAAGGTATTATAAAGAATTAAAAATCACATTAGAACATTTCTATTACTAGCTATGTTATTTATCCCTTGTCTCCTTCCACAGGTTAGACTGTGTCAGGACGAAGGTGTGGGTGGCCAAGTTCGGTGTCGTCTCCGCTGGGATGGCCGTGTTGGCCAGCTTTGGACTGCTGCTGTTCTGTGGGATGCCGTTTGCCATGACTGTGGCCACAGCCCCCTTTTTGATTCTGGGTAAATGTCATTTATTTCATCATCTAGTATGTGTCTCACAGCTGATGTTCACAGGCTCACCGTCTCTGCTTTCCTCCAGGTGTTGGTGTTGATGACATGTTCATTATGATCTCCTGCTGGCAGAAGACTGAAGTTCATAAAGCCGTTGAGCTTCGTTTAGCAGAAACGTATAAAGAGGCTGGCGTGTCCATCACTATCACCACGCTGACAGATGTGCTGGCTTTCTACATCGGTCTCATGACGCCCTTCCGCTCAGTTCAGTCCTTCTGCATGTACACCAGCACAGCTCTTCTGTTCTGCTACATCTTCAACATCACCTTCTTTGGCGCGTGTCTCGCATTGAATGGTAGGAGAGAGAAAGGCAACAGACACTGGCTGACCTGCATGAAAGTCCCAGAAGCCACTGGTGATGGTGGAGGTTGTTGTGTTGGTGGGGAGTATAATAAAAACACACATAAGGAATTTGAAATGCCAATGGATTCATTCTTTAATAAACATTACGGCCCTTTCTTGACAAGAGTGTGGGTTAAGATGCTTGTGTGTCTGATCTATGCCGGGTATTTGGCAGTCAGTATCTATGGATGCTTCCAAATGCAGGAAGGTCTAGATTTAAAAAATTTAGCAGCAGACGGTTCATATGTTGGTAGTTACTATGACAAAGAAGATGAATTCTTCTCTGCCTTTGGTCCCAATGTCATGTTAGTTATAAAGGATGAACACTTTCAGTACTGGAACTCAACTGCTCGCAAAAGTCTTGACTTGTGTTTGGAAAATTTTCAAAATCTGACAGTGGCAGATTCAGGCATGTCACCGATTTCTTGGTTGAGTGCATATATTTGGTATGGACTAAATGCAGGTTTAAATTTAGACAATGAAACACAATTCAAAAGCCATTTAACTGCATTTCTTAATCTGTATGGTTTTAGTCAAGATGTTAATTTCACTAACAATCAAATTCATGCATCGCGTATGTTCATTCAGACCGTGAACATCAGCACAGCGATCGATGAGAAGAACATGCTGAATGCATTTAGAGAAATCGCAGAAAAGTGTGGGACGTTGCAGACACCCGTTGATCTGATAGTGTACCACCCTGCATTCATCTATTTCGACCAATATACTGTCATCGTCAGCAATACAATCCAAAACTTAGCAGTTGCTACATGTGCAATGTTAGTCATTTCAATCATGTTGATCCCAAACCCTCTTTGCTCTCTCTGGGTGACATTTGCCATTGCATCTGTCATTGTGGGAGTGGCTGGTTTCATGGCATTATGGGATGTTAGTTTAGACTCTGTGTCTATGATTAATCTTGTTGTTTGTATCGGGTTTTCTGTCGACTTCTCTGCTCACATATCCTATGCTTTTGTGTCAAGTGAAAAGTCCTCAGCGAATGAGAAAGCCATGGATGCCATCAATAAACTGGGCTATCCCATCGTTCAGGGTGCCGTGTCCACTATCGCAGGTGTGGTGGTGCTCGCGGCTGCTAAAAGCTACATCTTCAGGACCTTCTTCAAAATCATGTTTTTAGTCATTCTGTTTGGGGCCGTCCATGGCATCGTATTCATTCCGGTGTTCCTGACCTTCCTTGGCACTTGTTGTAACAGTCATGAAAAAAAAAAAAAAATCTTCCAGAGCCCAGAGACACAAACGAACTGCGAGTAAAGGCAATCGTAATTCAGAATGAATGGTCTGATGATCCTGACTGTTACTGAGATTACTTTTCTGAAAAAAAATCACCAGTAGAATTTATTAATCAAGGTTAATTTTTGAATATACTATTGTGCTCTAGTTTCCCTGTGATGTTTCCCAGTTTATAGCCTGAGAAAGTGTGATACTATAGGACCGTGACTCTCTATAGGACAAGTGGTTTACAAAATGGATGGATAAAGATTTTTCTTTTTGTTTGAGCTTAGCTCTATATGACACTTTGATTTGACCATGCAAGTAAATAGCAATCATTCTGTTCTGTTCTTATGTATACACTGCATCTTACATGTTTTTGTGTATTTATATTTTAATCAAGATTACACTTTTTATTTTAATTGTCATCTATATTATTTTCAATGCGGTTATGTTTAATATGCACATCTATTTATTTTAACATGCCAATGCAAACACAACTTTGCATTTTTAATCCACTTAATTTCAAGTACATTGATTAAACCACATTACTGAACATTGGGAATTTTATTTTTGGCATTAAAAGATCTTGATCTCAGCATAATTGTCACTGAAGTGAATGAGTGAGTCATTTTTGACACATGCATGAATGCATAAACCCCAATGCTGGTAATGTTCTCTCCTGGATGCCATGACATGTGAGCAGAGGCAATATTTCCGGGTCAACATTTCTTTGTTCCTGATCCTGTGTAAATCAACGATAATGCAAATCAGCTCTGCTCTAATTTTTTTTTTCATTCATCCAATTAAAAAAAAAGGGTAATGGTTCACATCTATATTTTATAACTTGAACCAATGAAAAATAAATAACTTGCCCTAAACAATATTTTCTATGTCTATGAAAACTATTTTATAAAACCTGGCACAAAGTATATATATATATATATATATATATATATTACTTGTTGAAGAAAGTACATTAAATCTATATCCTTTTATTTAGATCCAAAATAGAATTTAAATTAATCAAAACAAAAATTCTCATTTTAAAAAATTAAATGTATTAGAAATTATTTGCTTTATCCAATCAAATAAATATAGATTTAATAAACCATGTTTTACAATAAGGAACATTACTTAATGTATAATCTAATAAAAAAAGACATAAATAATATTCATTGTTGTCAAATATTGACCTTAGAAAACAACAGCCTTAATCAAGAACAATGCAGTGATTTAGAGAAATGCAACAATTTGTCAGTTTCATTCAGAGGTGGGAGCAAGTCACATGTTCAAGTCGCAATTCTCCAGTCCCTACCATTAAGTCTCAAGCAAGTCTCAAGTCACTGTGCACAAAAATTAGTTTTTGTCAACTCAGTGGCTCACCTCAACCAAATCAAGTCCTGCTAATGGTCAAGTCAAGTTACAATACCAAACAGAAATAAGTTGAGTTTATAATTTTTATTTTTCCCTCAGAAATGATTAACTTTCCTAATTATACATTTATTCTGTAATATTGATAATAATATTACAAATTATTATTATAATAACAATTAGGCGTAAACAAAAATGTTGAAGATAAAACAACTGAAGGTAAATTTGCAAGTGTGATGCATTAATTATATTGGTGTTATAGTAAATGTCATATGTTTAACTTTGCTTAAATATATTTATGGAATATCACCTACAGGGAAGTGACAGAAATGAACTTTCCCATTTAGGGACCATATTTGACCCCTTAAATTGATTTCCAGGGGCATTTTTGTCCTAACCATGGTAATGTAAACAATCTTAGAGGTGAATGCATTTACAATGCAATTACAACTGCATAAATACTGGTATTTAGACAAATTTAAATATTAATTTTCAAATAAAGAAAAAGATTAGATGGGGAGGGGGGGGGGGGGGTTTAGGGTGTAATAAATAAATTAATAGGGTTAAATAATAAATAAACCCTAATAGGGAATAGTAAATTATACTTACATACTAAATTGTACTTATATACTAAATTATACTAAAACCACCAGTAGTTGGTGACAAATCACTGTCTTCATAAATGAATCATAGAAGCATGCATTTAATTGATTCGTTTAAACCGGCAGATTCATTCTGGAACGACTGGGTCAGTGAATCACTTCTCAGCCCACCTCCCCAGTGCCTTTCTTTTCCGAAGTGCATGGAGAGCTTACTAGGTCATGGATGGTACCTTTTACTATCAGAAGCTCCCTAGATAGCTCCTCCCCCCTCACTACCCTTGACGGAGGAGCGGTGAAGGGTTATGAGGCTATCCCTCCAGTGGAGCGGTCTGTCGCGGCACACCTGTGTCCGGCGGCCACTGACTCTTGGACGGGGGATCCTCGTCTCCCCTCTCAGGCCAAGGTTCGGTTCCTGGACTCCCCAATTTCCCAGGTTGGGCTGTTCGGAGAAGCAGTGGAGAACTACGCCCAACAGTTCTCTGCTGCCCAAGTGCAGACGGAGGCCATCCGGCACATCCTGTTCCGGCGACCCGCTGCTGCCTCCACCCCGCCGATGGTGGCAGTTCCTCCACCTGCTCGTTGCCGAGGGCATCCCCTACCGCCGCTTTCGCTAACACTGGGCCTCCGCAGCAGCCTCCACCCAGGCCTCAGCCTGTGTCAGACGCTGACAATCCAGGCGGCAAGCGTAAGGCCAAGCATCCCTGACACAGGCCACCCACGGATGGGGGAACAATCTCTTCAGATGGTTACTGCTCTGCCACTGGCTCCCTGGAGTCCAGCGGTACCCGACTCAAAAGAAATAGCAAATTCCTCCCTTCCTGGGTCCCAAGAGGGTCAGACTGGCGGTGTGCGACCCTGTAAAAGCCTTGTACCCCTCAAACCCCACTTGTGTCGCCAGCCAGCACCTGGATGCGTTCGAGGACCCGGTCATCCACCTTCTCACGCATCCCCTGCCATCCAGTGGAGTCAGGTAAGTGTTGCACTTCACACTCAGACCCCACTTAAGGCTGCCCTCAGGCCTCTCGAGCTGGGTCACTGTCCTCCATTTTAATATTTTGGTGTTTGTTTTTAAATCTCTTAATGGTTTTGCACCTAAATATCTTTCTGACCTGATCAAGCCGTATGCTCCGCCAAGAGCACTTAGGTCTGCTGATCATTCACTTTTAGTTGTCCCACGGGTAAACTTGAAGAGCAGGGGTGACAGAGTATTTGCAGTGGCGGCACCCAAGCTCTGGAATAGTTTGCCCCTGTACATTAGACATGCTCAAACACTTGCTGTTTTTAAAACAACCTTAAAAATTTTTATAGTTTGGCATTTGATACTATGTGAGATTTGCCTTGTTTTATTATGTGCTGTTGACTGTTTGTACCATTGATATGGGATGTGTGTACAGCACTTTGATAAACACTGTTTTTAAAAAGTGCTTTATAAATAAACTTTGACTTTGACTTGACTCCACCTCGCTGCCCCACCTCGGTTATGTCTGTGGTTCCCTGGTCCCTGGCCCAGTTCATGGAAACCTAAAATGTTTCCCAACGGTCAAGCTGGCCCCAAATTGTAACATCAGACTCGGCTTGCAACTAATTTTGCTCGGCTTCCACACAAGCTCAGTGATATTCATCATACCTGATGTAGCCGCCCCCTCCAGCCAATATGAAGACCGGCTTCTATTAGCCCATACTTCATTCTACCCTAGAGAGTTGGGTCATGACCATCATGGTCCTGTGTTAATTGAGACGGGCCCTTTTTCGAAAGCCTCCATTAAGTTTGTTACACAGAGATGCATTTCCAAATGCTCCGTCCCCAAGATTGGTCTGCAGCTTTCGACCTGAGACACATGTACTTCAGATCTCTATCCTTCCGCACCACAGGCCATCCTGTGTTCATGCGTCCGAAAGGTGTGAAGTATCAGTACAAAGTCCTATCCTTCAAGTGCTCATAGCCAGTTGGGTCCTCAGGTCAACTGGGAAAGAGTAAACTCGTCCATGGGCTGAGGATCTCTTTTCTAGTTTGGAGATGGATTTGGTCCACCGCATCTCTGAAAAAGAGTATGTGGATGGTTAGTGCTGTATAGAAATGTGAAAGGGTCCCACTGAAACTCTTCATAGGCTCCTGGGGCATATGGTAGACGCAGCCGCTCGGCTTCCTCCATATGATGACCGCTTCAGCACTGACTTCATGGCCGAGTCCCGAGGTGGCCATGGCAGAGCGGCACGCTCCATGTGAAAGCACCCTGGCCTGCCGCCAAACCCTCAGTCTGTAGAAGAATTTTGTTTCTCCGGGCCAACGGTCCCTAGAACGAGTGTCCATCAATACTGGATGAGGGGCCACGTACAAAGGGCGTGCAGTAACGGAGGTCTGGACGGCCCTCCGACTGCATTGGCATCCATTGCCTCGAGTTGCTTGCAGTTCACCTCGCTTTGAGACTCAGCAAGGATGTACTGGTCTGAAAAGACAACATTGCGACCATTGAGCTATGCTCCTCTTGCATGTTGCAACTCGCACGCCACCTCCTCCTCGGAGTCAGAAGCTTCTGAGGTCAGTTCATTCCACTTCCTGACTCCTTCCTCTGAGTACATTCTCAGGGACAGGGCATGATGGCACCCGCGTTCAGACCCTGGAGAGTTCCAGGTCTGGTTCTAAAAAGAACGGGACGCAGAAGTTCTGATTACTACCGGAATAATTTTTATGCCTTCTCAAAATGAGGCTTGCTCCTCCTTTAGAAGTGGAACCCATTCGTTGAACTGAGTCTTCTCTCTGTGAGGAGATCCCGAAGGTGTTCGATCACTTCAGTGCTTTCTTCCTGCAAGATGGGTTGGAGTGAGTCTGTCTCTTCCACCCTCAAAATGTATGTTGCCTCTGTATTGACGCACATCATGATGCATTGGATACAAATCCGTGGGAAGCACGTCTTGGTCATTAGGTTTCTGAGGGGAGCAAGGAGACTGAATCCGCCTTGCGCCCCTCTTTACCCTCTTGGGACTTATCTCTGGTGCTGCAGCACTGCAGAGACCTCCCTTGAGCCCTGCAGGCAGTGAGTTAAAAATACTGTTTTTAGAGTTCTCCTACTTGCTTGGTCTCTATCTAGAGGGTAGGGACTTGCACGAATTTCAGTCAACGAATCGTGCCTGGAATTCGGGCCGACTAACTCTCATGAAATCTGAGACCCCGGTCTGGATATGTGCCCAAGGTTCCTTCCTCTCCTACGGGACCAGGTGGTGAGCCTGCAAGTGCTGCCCTGGAGGAGGCAGACCCAGCCCTGGCTTGTCTCTGTCCATCCACGCCATTGCGGTTATACGTGCTCAGAATGCAAAGCCTTGACCTCAGACCAGCTCTTTTCTTTTATGGAGACCTGCAGAAGGGATGGCTGTTTCCAAGCAGAGTTTGGCCCACTACATGCGGTTGCCTTTCCAAGATGCACGTGCCCACCTGGGTGGTGAGCTCCTCTTAAGTGAGAGTATTGCTCCCTCCTAGGCATTGTCACAGTGTCAGAGTGTCATCTGGACAGATGTTAATAGAGTTGGGGGCTGGGCGACACCTATCACGTTCGCTAGAGAACTAGCCTATATGTTGAACAGCTGCTTCCCGTGGGCTCACTTCACATGAAGCCAGTTTCACTGTAAGCCCGGTTCGAAGTGTCGGCTTGCTGCGCCATTCCCCTCCTATGGACTGGATACATGCGCAATTCTTGCTCCAGTAAGTTCTCCTTATTAGCTGAACCCTGTCGAGTTCCTCCATACCCTTCAGCAACAGATGTGGCGGAACGTCCGAAGCTAGGCCTATCACTAGTATGCACTGGTGGAATCTGTTTTAGACTGGGTCCATATGTTGTGATCCCTACAGCAATCCCATATGTGTATTCTTCCACGGTACGGCTCCCTATGGCGAGACCGTGTCTTTCCTCGGCAGAGCCCACTTTGCCATCACTGTTCAGTTGATCTCCCCCCCTGTTATAGGTTGGAGTCATCCCAGTGACATTCCATATGATGTACTGCCCGGACATCCGCCAAGTCCATATGTGTATTCTCCACATGTTACCTCCCTTCGGGCAGGATGTGGTTTCCGCAGTGTATTCCTTTCTATCGAAAGAGAATGCTTTCCCAGTGGTCTTGTGAAACAGCAGTGACTTCCCTGGCCTAAGCCCTGTCCCATCTCCGCCTCAAAAGAATGTGGGGGGATAAGGAGGCTTCTGTCTAGGCACTGGAAGGTGGCACCACTAGTGACGTTTTAATTGGGATCACAATCAGATGACACGTTGACTACGTCGAACGTGAGCGACTGAAAGGGAACATCTCGGTTACGTATGTAACCCTCGTTCCCTGAAGGAGGGAACGGAGACGTAGTCCCGTCGCCACTATTGCTGGACCACCGCTGACTCAGGGCTCCACTCGGCTCCTCAGGGAAAAACAACTGGTGCGTGTATCAACTTCCTTATTTATACCCGCTCCGTGGGGCGGAGTGTGGGATGAAGATCTCACTTTTAACAGTATTTGAAGATGACAGGCTCGCTAAGCGTGATCCCAATCAGTCGACACGTCGACTACGTCTCCGTTCCCTCCTTCATCTTTATCATTTTGTTAGTCCTTTCGACGACGCCTGATGATTGAGGCGCGTAGGGCATATGGAAGTGCCAATTAATATTAAGCTCTTTGGCTGATAATTGTGTGACTTTTGTCGAAACGCGGTATAATTTCTTTTCCGAGAACCTTTACTACCGTCTGCGCGTTTTCTTCACCACACGGAAAAGCTTCGGGCCACTTACAAAATCGATCAACAATCACAAGCAAATATTTGTGATTCCCACATGAAGGCATGTGTGTAAAATCGATCTGTAAATATTGGAAGGGGAGCTCAGGATGCGGTAAAGAGTCATGGCTGGTTGCCTTGTGCTTGTCTGTTCGTGCACACACCAGGCAAGCATCCAATATCAACAAAGTACTCCTTCAAACATTTGCTATGCAGAATGATTGATTCAAATTTTGTATCACTTTCTCCTTTGACACGTGATACACCATGATAATGCCTGCACAGCATTACAATGGTGGATGCTGCTAGCGTGATTATACCCTGTTTGTCTCTTAAAATACCAACTTGATCTGGTTTTACTTCATTGGCTGCCCAATGAGTCAAGTCAGCTTGCGTAGGGTTAGCTTGCAGTACTTTACTCCAAATCATTAATCAGTGACGAATTCATCATAGGCACTTCGATGCTCCTTTCGTTTACATGTGGACTAAGTATCACTGCTTTAGCTACCCATTTTGCTACTTCATCTGCAAACCTGTTTCCCTTAGCCTCATCCGATTCACCTGTTTTATGACCAGCTACTTTAATGAAAGCAAGTTTCGATGGTTTCTCTGCTGCACTAATGAGCTCGGCCATAATGTTATGGTGTGAAATTGGTTTTCTGTCGGAGGTTTTGAATTTTCTTTCCTCCCTCAATTTAGCAAAATCATGGACTACGCTGTACGAGTATTTCGAGTCAGTGTATATATTGATGCACTGACCTTTTGCCAATTGACAAGCTCTTGTTAAAGCAATTAATTCTGCAACTTGTGCTAATTTATATGGCAACGAATATGCCTCGATTACACGATCAGGTAATTCAACAATAGTGTAACCACACAAGTATAAGTTGTCATTTGGCTTGAAACAGGATCCATCGATATACCAATGCTTCCCCTCCTCCAGGACAGATGTAGACACATCTGGCCTGCAGGCAGTCGAAGTTTGGATTCTGGTCAGGCAGTCGTGATCGTCACTCTCAAATTCACCTTGTGTCAGCAACCTGTGCAAATGTACTGTAGGGCCATGAATAACAGAAGTTACTTTCAACGTTAAATTAGCAGTAGCTAACAATATAGCCTCGTAGCCTGAACGGCTTTGGGCTGTCATGTGTTGAGTAGAAATGTTATGCATAATGGCTCCTACCTGATAAGAAGTGTGAACTGTAAGTGGATGCGATAAAACAACCCTTTCAGCATCCTGTACCATGATTGCTGAAGCAGCCACTGCACGCAAACAGGCAGAGAGTCCCCTGGCCACTGAATCAAGGGTTTTAGACAAATAAGCTATTGGACGAAAGGTGCCCCCATGCCCTTGGGCCAGGATTGCAGTGGCTGTCCCTCCACCTTCATGCACGTACAGGTGAATCTCTTGCAGGGCTCTAGAGTGCGACCAAAATTTGTAAGGGTGCAACTAAAATTTTTTCCTAGGTCACACCGGTGCACCTAAAGTGCACCTACGAACGAAGTGTTTGTTCTCCTTTGATGGAACTACACTCATGGTTGGATCATATCGTGGTCTAGACCAATCAGAGACAGAGATGGGGCGGGTCTTTGCCTCTGATGGTCCAGATATTCCTGTAGGCCTACACTGCTCGTGCTCCATGCTGTGTGATTGAAATTGCGACCTGTGCACCAGAGAATCAGGCCTTGTTTACACTGTCAGTGAAATGTGACCCAATTCCAATTTTTTGCTTATATGTGACACAGATCGGATGTGTTCTATGACAGTGTAAACAAGAAAAAAACACATGCATTCGGATATTTTGAGATCGGTTTCAGGCCTCGTTCATATGTGGAAATAAATCAGATATAAATCAGATATGTGCCAATGCGACTGTCAAGTAAACAAGCAGATCTGATTTTCTGAGGCATTAGGCTCCGCGGTTCAATGACGAGAGCAACCCGACGTGCATCTGCAAAGGGACGGATGGCCCGATGAAACGTCGTGTCGTCGTAGGAGAGGAATGTGGACACACGTTGACACAACATATCGAAGGTTGGCTTGCTCATCCTAAAGTTTCAGACCCACTGCTCCTCGTTAAAGCCCGCCACGATCTCATGAAAGTGTGTCTATAGCACAAATTTTATTTATCGTGCCATATACGGCAAAAATAGTTTTTGCGTGCATATGATACAGTTGGTACTCAACCAGAATAATACTTTTAAATTGCGGGGGTGTATTTGCTGCCTTTTACTGCTAAGAGGCGCTACAATCACAGACTTTGAAAAGTGTCAGTTTATTCTCTCTATTGCATAATCTGCCGCTGCGCCACGGCTCATTCAGAGCAATTGAAAGCTGGTAGTAGATGAATTCAAGTGAAACATTGTAGTTAAACAAATTCATAATCATAAAACTGACATTACTGAAATTAAATTGAATAAATAATGAAAAAATTTCTAAAACATAGCAATAGAAACATATTAGGCTACATCAGTGAGGCTTTGGAAGAGCATAAAAGACGTTATCTGAACAGCGTTCAGACGGTAGCTCTGTGGTCAACGCAACAACATGAGCCTCACGGAGCTTCAAGCGATCCGAGATTGAATCCCATTGTAGCCGACAGCGTTTACGTTTTACCATTCTTGATGCTTAAATAGGTAACCGTTTATTAGCGAGTTTATTAATTGTTTATTTATTTAAAGTCAAGCATTTAGTTTAATTATCAATGGCACATTACAACATAAATTTGCTACATTCCAGTAGAGCCGCTGCACAGACGACAAAACTGATGAAGGAAGATTGTCAGCCGATTGCGTCAGAAAATGAAAATGAAGAAGCTCGTCTTTAATCTGCTAAATTATTGTTTTGTGAATCATTCACGAAATTGAGATGACTGACAATGATACCCGATAATGATAGCAACTGAAGAAATTTTTCAAAACACATCCATATTGAACAAATCAGAAAGACTTTGTTGACTTGGCTACACAAAATAACAGACTAACTAAATAGTATTGCTTTCAATATAAAAACCAACGAAAATGTAAAAGAACACTAAAATTAACTAAGTTTGAAACCTCATCGCACATTTCAGTGTCGGGACAGTTTATTTATTTCACGAGTTCACACTTACATACAATTAGAGTGTATAAGGTTTAATGCGTGTTTGGCGTGCTGTCCGGGGGGAGGGCTCCGAGCTCGGAGTTTGGCCCGAACCCAGAGTACTTCCCCGGTTGTAAGTGTATTTAGGACTAGAAGTGCGGAGATGGGGTGGTGGAGGGATGCTGTTAAACTGTCAATGAAAGGAGGTAAGTTTGCTGTGTATATATACACCTCTTGACTTGTTGATTGAGTTGATTAGCAGAGTGTGCTCCACTCGTGTCTAATTAGGTTTGATTATCTGAGTGTGCTCCACATGTGTTTAATTAGGTTTAATTATCTGAACGTGCTCCTCCCGAACTTTGTTAATAAAACATCATTTAAAACAGGGTTGCATCGAGTTTAGTGTTTATTTCCTTTGCGATGCAAAATAAAAAACACAGAATCTTATTCTTGCGACATTTTAAATTTGTATTGCAAAAGAAATTGCAGCTAAATTAAATAATTAAAACAGTACAAAACGAAAATAATCCAAAGCAACAAATTAAGAACATCCGTTTTTCTTTGCCTCTCTTTCGTTTATGTTATCTTGTCTCCGTCACTGCGCGCGCCGGGTCTCTCTCGAAATTAAACATTTCAGGGTAAAAACACATCATACAGCTGATAATACTGTATATGTCGCTGCGTGTGTCATCCATACAAATCACGAAAAAAAACTAACAAATTATTTAGCCTTTGTTGCTTCAAAGACACAGCATGCCTTGTTGAATTCACATAACTGTCACGGTGTTGTGTGGGTTGAAGAAGGACGCAAAGTCAAAAGGCTCCAATTCAAACAGTTTACTAATATAAGACACACAGGTACAGGCGGGCAGGAACACACACACTAAACACATCTAAATACGACTAACAACCGACGAAGACTGAATGAACTGAGGGAAACTAAATACAGATACAAATGAGCATGAACCAGGTGATACAGATGAAGGTGATTAACAAGACACAGGTGATGAAGATGAACTAATGACGGTAGGCATGGTAAAAGATGAGTGGCGGGAAAACAAAAGACATGTGACTAAGAATGAAAACAGAAGATCACAACAGACACAAATGTGACAATTACAATAAAACGAGGTTAAACGAATTTAAAACAAATTTAAAACGAATTAAAGAGCTCTGTATATATTGCTAGCTGCATTCGTTTCTTGGCATGAACGCGTTTCTCAACAGTTAATGTTTAGATAATGCCAGATTGTTGACAATCATAGCCTACACACTGCTCAAACATTCTAAAACTCAACAAAACAAGTTGAAACAACTGGATTGAAAACTTCAATAGAAATATTGTGTGAAAAAACTTTAAATACAATAAATAAACTACAATATGTATAATTTAATAAGATATAGGGCCTACATTTGGACACATCAAGAGATTTATCCTTAAAAGAATTTTGCCTTTGCATGCTCATCAGGCTGGCTATCGACACACTCCACATGAAAGATGGAACATTAACACCTATTGTCCTGCATGCACGATAAAGTAACTGAAATGTCCCTCCAAACCCCCCACAGGCTATCTGAGTTTGAGACTGACTTAACCCATTTAGGCCTAAAACGCCTGCTAAAAAAGGCCTTTTTATGCGTAAGTACTTTTCTGTTAACCCCCTCCCAAAACCTAAGGATTTCCAGAAATATTTGTCAAAATTTGTCAAAGCCTACTAATACCTTAATTTCTCAGGCTCTATAGCAGATAAAAACATGGAATTTGCATTTGAAAAAGCATTTGAGAGCTTACTTATTTTTAAAGGCTTAATAGTGACCACGCACAGATGCGCGATCCGGTTTTAATGGGTTAAAACAACGAGAAGTCGCAATTCACACTTAAATCGCTATTCTAGGCATTAGCATTAGGCTATTAAAGTGTTGATAATGAAGGAATTAAATAATTTAAGCTACATGTAGGCTAGTGATATTTCTGTCAGCTAGTGATATTTCTGTCAAGTTTATTACTAAATATTTCATTATTTCAATAATTGAAGAAATAAAACGCTACTTCGGTTTGGGCCAGCTTTTTCCAAGCAAAACTAAATACAATCTTCAAACACATGTTCATTTGTTGTCATGAACAAAATGTTCAACTCAATATTAAATTCCACAGGGATCTTTGGATCCTTCAACCAGGGTGCATGCAATTTGTGAATTAAGTTTTATTTTATTTTTTTAATTCAAATAAATCTCAAACCACAGTGCTTCGTGGTGCTGCTGTTAAACTAAATAACATTTATAGAATAATTATGAACTTAAATGAAACAATATCGCAACATTTCAACAAATAAATTATTTGATCTGTTTTTACATTTTAATTTAGGGCGATTTAGCCTACATTTATTTAGAGCGAGATTTTCACCCTTGTCCTTTCCTCATTGGGAAGCGCTCAAATGATAGCTAAACATGTTTGAGTAGATCCTCTGTACCTCTCGGGATTACATAATCAGATAACATTTATTAAATTTTAGACATTTAAAGGCTTTAGACATAGCCGATTTCTTATCGTGACTGAGCTGAGGCAAGTGGCTTTCGGTTAATTTTTGTGACGCGCAGTTCCCGGAGACAGAGACGACAGATACACTTTTGTCGTTAGCCTAAAATGAATAAAAGTTTACAGTTTTAAACGATGCAGGCTACTCTACTCTTATCTGTATGACCAAAAAATTATGGAGTAGCCTATTAAGTTATTTGAGCTGTTATGAGAAAAATAAATCTAAATGAACGCGCTGCCGCGTTTGTCGAACACTAATTCAACATGCCAGAATAAAATCCGACTTTAGAACAATGCATAGCGCTACTTGGCGTGGTGTGCCAAAACACTTTATTATAAACTTCAATATTTCATTCAAAATAATCTCAAAACGCTTTGTGAGATTTTGAAAAGCCGTGCATGCATTAAGACCACTGGAACCATGAACGTAACTGAAATGCTGTTTGGATTGTATTGTTTGTCGTTTAAACGTGCCTGTTGCATATCTTTATTTTATATGGTCTATTGGTGAAGTAGCCTATAGCATTGATTACTGTGGAGAAGGGGGTGGGGGATTAAAATAATTCAGCAGAAGCAGGGATGTTTAGACCAGAAGGAAATCCCCGTCCCCCCTGGCAAATCGCACCTTACTTAAAACCATGTTTTTAAAAACTCTATGTAGGCTATAGGGAATAAATCAAACAAACAGACAAACAAACAAACAAACAAAAACAAACAAACAAATAAATAAATATATATATATATATATATAGCCTATATATATATATATATATATTTTTTTTTTTTTTTTTTTACAGAACTACTTTTGAAATTACGATTGTATTATTATACAGATGTAAAGTCATTCTGTTGGATAATATTTGTTCCTTAGTGAAAAATGGAAATGCATGGTAATTTTATTTTATAAATGTAAACAAATCTCTATTAATAACTCTAGCATTAATAATAGGCTATAAAATGCATTAATAGGCTAATATAAAATTTAGAGTAGTCCATGTTTGTTCGGGATTTGAACCCGTGTCATCTAAATGATCTAAACGTAAATTCTACCACTCGGCCATGAATCTGCTCACTGAAATATTCCCAAACGTTCGTTTCTCCTGTGTTCGCTCACATAAGCGAGAAGCGCTCTTCATTCGTCTCATTCCTCAATAGAATAGTAGGCTACAAATAATCAGCTTCATTGCACCTAATTTATTTTTGTTTGTTATTTCTGTTATTAATTTGTTTTTGTTTTTTTGTTTTCGCGCTGCTCCCCCGGGGAAAAGGCTTATGTCACCCACTGACGTCTAAACCTACAATATTGCACAATATCCCTTTGCGCCACCTGGCGGTCATTTCGCGAATGACTTTGAAATGCGACTGGTTTATTTTTGCCGCGGTGGTTTTGCTGCGGTGGCTGGCGTGGCGGTAATAGGCATTCTGGTTGACTACCTACTGTACGTACTATAGTGTGTAATACGCACGTTTACAGTGCGTATCATATACACGCAAAAACTATTTTTGGCACCAGTCCTAAGAACTCTCTCGCTGTGCGTTCGTCCATCTGTGCAAGAAGAACTCCCTTTAAACATGTGCGATGTTTCAGATTAATGTCAAGTGTAAACACATGAATCAGATGTGGGTCACAATTTAAAGAACGTATAAATGGACAGTCAAACAAATCAGATATAGGCATCAAATCAGAATTGGGCATCAAATCAAGACCTGCAGTGTAAACGAGGCCACGGCAATCAGTATCAGCAAAATAAACGCAAGAAAACAGACGATGAACAATGAAAAGAAATAGACCCATAGAATTTTTTCTTTAAGAAAAGTAAGCCTGTTCCCCCAACACTCTCCCCGGTCAATGCTCCGACAACAGCCCAGACATGAGCTACTTCAGCCATCAGTTCAGGGAAACACTTTTAAACAGTAGCACTTTCTATTTCTATGTTTTATTTTGCTTAAAATGTTTTAGTTTGGCAGCTTAGTGAAGCACTTTAAAAAAAATAAAATAAAAGATTGTTATTTTTATATACAGTATAATTGTGCTTCAAATAAAATAAAAAAAGTATTTACCTACACCTTATTCTTGTTTAAAATCATTTACATAATATATATGAATGTATATGGAACTTGATAAAAAAGCGACCTTGAAATTGTGGAGTTAAAGGCGACGCGGGTCAAGGAAAAATTTGGGTGCACCTAAATAAAAAACGTTAGGCGCACCAGTGCAACCAAGGTAAAAAGTTAGTCTGGAGCCGTGTCTTGCATGAAACAAGGAAGGCTGAGGGCAGGAGGCCTTACAAGGGAGGATTTCAAATGTCTGAATGCTTGATCCATCTCAGGTATTCATGTAATGTCCTCTTTGTCATCCAGCGTAGCCTCTCGCAGGATTTTGTCAAACATGGATCAATTAGGCACACATAATCGACAGTAATTGACCAGTCCCAGAAAGCTTTGCATTTGCTTCCGTGTTAATGGATGCTTGAACGTAGCGCTGGCTTTGACCCTGTCCGTAGACAGACGAACTTTGCCTTGTGACAGTTCATGTCCAAGGTAATAGACTTTCCTTTGCACTCACTGAAGTTTCTCTTTAGCTGCCTTGAAACCAGCCTCTGCTAGAATGTTGCAGACAATTGTAAAGGCAGCAGCACACATGTCAAGTCAAGTCACCTTCATTTATATAGCGCTTTTAACAATATGGACTGTTTCAAAGCAGCTTTACAGTGATAATAGGAAATTAAAGTAACAGAGATTGTTTTGGCTTTACAGCAGCTCTAGAATAAAGTTATTGTCCAGGTAAAGTTAGTTTTGATTGATTCACTTCCGTCGCAACGATCATTAGTTATTAACTTAGGGGCCGCTAACACGACACCGTTCTAACAGAAAATTCTTTAATGCGATCCGGCCGCTCATTTGCATAAAACAAGGCCTGGTGGCTCTGAGAATTTTTTTTATCAGTACAGAGGTAAAGGGAAGGAGGCCTTCACAAGGGAGAGACTAGTGACTAGGGTTGGGTATCGGTTGGGTTTTATCCAATACCAGTACCCACTCGGTATTTTTTAAATGGTTCCAGTGCTTAAACGGTTCTTGAAACGGTACTTAAGAAAACAAAACCGCACACACTTTGTCAAAAAATAATACCCTTTTATTTACAGGGCCAAACTGGACACAATATTAACTTAAATCTTTAAACAATATAAATGCAAGTAACATATGGTAATAATAAATAAACCAATATAAAATAAAAATTCACATTTACATAATATCAAATAAAACAATATTGTATCAAAGAATGTTATAATACTGGAGATTAATAGAGATTACTACCAGGGTAATCTAATCTCGACATGGCTCCAGGTTCCCATGTTTTGTCTGCTTAAACCAGTCATGTAATGTAAGTTAATGTAAGTTATCTGGTCATTGTACTATTTACGGCAGCGCTTAGCTTGGCGAGTTTGGTATTTCGTTCCCACTGCGTCTTAGCTACGCAGCTTTGAATGAACCTATGAAAGAGAACGTCTCTGGTTACTGGTGTAACCTATGTTCTCTGAATAGGGAACAAGACGCTGCATTCGCTGCAAGCTCCTCGCGCTGCCGACAAGCTTCCTATTTCGGCAGAGAAATCTGAGGAGCAGATGATGCGCGCGCTAATATAATATGACGACGTCGAGGCGGCGCCCGCGCCATCAGCCAATGGATTGGCGTGATTCTATATGGGCTTCAGACAATCGGCACACCCAGAGGGCGTTCTGACGCGTAATTTTCAGAATCAGAATCAGAATCAGAAAGAGCTTTATTGCCAAGTGTGCTTGCACACACAAGGAATTTGTTTTGGTACTGAGGTTTCCAGTGGACATATACAAATGCAACAAGAAACATAATACTACAAATTATAAGAATAAAAAATAAAAAATATAAATATATGAGAATAAAAGTATCACAGTTGGGTTTAGTCAGAATAGACATTTTCAGATTTACAGATTATGAACATATTTACAGTGTTTTGAATATTATAAATAAATAAATCTACATATAAGTATTACCTGAGTTGTAGGATATTGCACTAAACAGTGGGAGTATTGCACTCAAGGCATATGCCTTGTTAACTGTTCAGGAGGGAAATGGCCTGCGGGAAGAAACTGTTCCTGTGCCATATGTTCTTGTGGCCAGTGATTTGAGTCGCCGTCTTGACGGCAATAGTTCAAACAGGTGGTGTCCAGGGTGAGTGGAGTCTGTGATGATTTTACCTGCTCTCTTCCTCAATGATCCATTCCGCAGTCCGGACTGTCCGTTGTAGTCTCCTGATGTCTGATTTGGTAGCTGAACCAAACCAGACAGTGATGGAAGTGCATAGGACAGACTCAATGACGGCTGAGTAGAACTGAATCAGCAGCTCCTGTGGCAAGTTGAACTTCCTCAGCTGGCGAAGGAAGTACAGTCTCTGCTGGGCTTTTTTCACAATGGAGTCAATGTGATTGTCCCACTTCAGGTCCTGAGAGATGGAAGTGCCCAGGAACCTGAATGACTCCACTGCTTCCACAGTGCTGTTCATGATGGTGAGTGGGGGGAGTGCTGGGCTGTTCCTCCTGAAGTCCATGATCATCTCCACTGTTTTGAGCGTGTTCAGCTCAAAGTTGTTATAACTGCACCAGACAGCCAGCTGTTCAACCTCCAGTCTGTAAGCAGACTCGTCACCGTTACGGATGAGACCGATGACAGTGGTGTCATCGGCAAATTTCAGGAGCTTGACAGTGGGGTCTTTAGAAGTGCAGTCATTAGTGTACAGGGAGAAGAGCAGTGGGGAGAGAACGCACCCTTGGGGGGCGCCAGTGCTGGTGGTGAGAGTCTTGGATGTGTGTTTCCCCAGTCTCACTCGCTGCTGCCGGTCCATCAGGAAGCTGGAGATCCACTGACAGATCGAGGATGGTATGGAGAGCTTGGTCAGTTTGGCTGTGAGAAGACCAGGCATGATGGTATTGAAGGCCGAACTGAAGTCCACAAAGAGGATCCTTGCATAAGTCCCTGGTCTGTCGAGATGTTGCAGGATATAATGCAGTCCCATGTTGACTGCATCATCCACAGACCTGTTTGCTCTGTAAGCAAACTGAAAGGGATCCAGCAGGGGTCCAGTGATGTCCTTCAGGTGGGCCAACACCAGTCTTCCAAACGACTTCATGACCACAGACGTGAGAGCGACAGGTCTGTAGTCATTAAGTCCAGTGATTTTGGGTTTTTTGGGGACAGGAATGATAGTGGAGCGTTTGAAGCAGCAGGGAACTTCACACTGCTCCAATGATCTATTGAAGATCTGCGT
Source organism: Gila robusta (assembly GCA_030770095.1). Lineage (NCBI taxonomy): Eukaryota > Metazoa > Chordata > Actinopteri > Cypriniformes > Leuciscidae > Gila > Gila robusta. Next base: position 167,185 of record JAVALU010000020.1, on the reverse strand, counting down.
GAAGACCGGGGCCAGTTGGTCAGCGCAGGCTTTTAAACAAGCAGGTGAGATGCCGTCTGGGCCTGAGGCTTTCCTAGTCTTCTGTTTTTTGAAGACTCTGCTCACGTCCTCCACACAGACCTTAAGCTCAGGTTGGATGGCAGGAGGGTGGGGGAGTGGGGGGGCAGGAGGTGATGGTGAATGTGTGAAGTGCAGGTCAGAGCCGGTGTGTGGTGTGAATGAGGGCTTTTCAAACCTGCAATAAAATGAGTTTAAATCATCAGACAGGTGTTGATTGTCCACAGATCGGGGGGATGGTGACTTGTAGTTGGTAATGTTCCTCAGGCCATTCCAGACTGATGGTGGGTCGTTGGATGAAAACTGGTTTTTCAGTTTTTCAGAGTAGCTTCTTTTAGCAACTCTGATCTCCTTTGTCAATCTGTTTCTAGCCTGGTTATACAAGATTTTATCCCCACTTCTGTAAGCATCCTCTTTGGCATGACGAAGGTGTTTGAGTTTCCCAGTAAACCATGGTTTATCATTAGTAAATGATAAGAATGTCCTGGTAGGAATGCATGTATCCTCACAGAAACTTATATATGATGTTACAGTATCTGTGAGCTCATCCAGATCGTTGGTAGCAGCTTCAAAAACAGTCCAATCAGTGCAATCAAAGCAGGCCTGTAGATTCTGCTCTGCTTCATTAGTCCATCTTTTTACAGTCCTTATTACAGGTTTAGCTGATTTCAGTTTCTGCCTGTTGGTCGGTATGAGATGAACCAAACAGTGATCAGAGAGCCCCAACGCTGCTCGTGAGACGGAGTGATACGCATTTTTTATTGTGGTGTAACAGTGGTCCAGTATATTACTGTCTCTGGTGGGACATGTAACATGCTGTCTGTATTTTGGTAGTTCACGGGAAAGATTTGCTTTGTTAAAATCCCCAAGAATGATTAAAAGAGAGTCAGGATACCTTTGTTCTGTTTCAGCTATTTGTTCAGCCAGCAGTTGTAGCGCCGCGCTCACACACGCGGGAGGGATGTATACATTCACGAGAATGAAAGAGGAAAACTCCCGAGGCGAGTAGAAAGGTTTACAGTTTATGAAATGTGCCTCTAAATTAGGAGAGCGCATCTTCTTCAGTGTTGTTACATCTGAACACCAACTTTCGTTAATGTAGAAACACAATCCACCACCTCTTGTTTTCCCCGTTAGCTCCGCGATGCGATCCGCTCGGAACAGCTGGAAGCCCGGCAGATGTATTGTGTTGTCCGGTATGGCTTCACTCAGCCAGGTTTCAGTGAAGCACAGAGCAGCAAAGTTTAAAAAATCCTTGTTAGTGCGGGTGAGGAGAAGAAGTTCGTCCGTTTTGTTAGGAAGGGATCGGAGATTCGCGAGATGAATACTGGGGAGTGCAGTGCGCAGGCCGCGTTCGCGGAGTTTAACCAGCGCGCCGGCTCGCTTCCCCGTTTGCATCTGACCGCGCGTTTGAACAACAACGCTGCCCCTCTGACGAGAATGTCCTGCAAGACGTCCGAATAATCAAAAACTGTAGAAAAGTTATCTGGTGTGTGTTTCGTAATGTCCAGTAGTTCATCTTTGGTGAAACTGATAGGAAAAGAATGACTAAACGCAGAACAAACGAACAAAAACAACACAATAGCTGGAGAGCAACACACCGAGGCAGCCATCCGCGGCGCCATCTTGGATTTACACGTGAAATGCAGCCAAACCTTGGAGCGTTTTTTTCGGCATCTTAATTAATCCCCTCGCTATCAGCAGACGTTCTGGGAGTCTCCCGCATATTGATAACGGCTCCCTGATGCCCGCAAATTTGTTAGAATCTCCCGGAATCTAGAGCGAGCGAGCAAGAACGCGCATGCGAGACAGAACAGACTATGCTCCAAACCGTATAGTGCGTGCACGGCGGAGAGGGAGAGAGCGAGAGACCTTGTGTGTGTGCGGCTCATGACACAGAGTCAGGCACAAAATCAGGCACTGAAATTTTCGTTCTTATTCGGTCTGGTTACTACCGTTTACGTCGGAACCGGTTCCCTATTGGCACCGCATTTCGGTACCCAACCCTACTAGAGACACTTCAGGACTGCGTTGTCATCGTGTCCAGGCGCAGTTCCTTCATCAGATCCGGATACGGCCTGGATACGGCGGACTGCGGTAAACCTCGGGATAAACAGAGAGACAAATATTAGCGTAGACGCCATCCTTCTTATGATGTACAAAGTACATCAGGATTTATGGGAAGTGTTCCCGGTTCCAGCTGATCTAAACTATGCAGCCTAACATTGAATTATAGAAGTCTATAATGTGTTATGTGTATTCTAAGCCAAAGAGATGTGTTTTTAGTCTAGATTTGAACTGACAGTCAGTGTCTGCTTCCCGGACAATGTTAGGAAGATTGTTCCAAAGTTTTGGTGCTAAATAGGAAAAGGATCTACCGCCAGCAGTCGATTTTGATATTCTAGGTATTATCAACTGGCCAGAATTTTGAGATCGCAATAGACGTGACGGACTATAATGCGTTAAGAGCTCGCTCAAGTACTGGGGAGCTAAACCATTTAGTGCTTTGTAAGTAATCAGCAATATTTTAAAATTTATACCATGTTTAATAGGGAGCCAATGCAGGGTTGACTGAACCGGGCTAATATAGTCATACTTCCTGGTTCTGGTAAAAACTCTAGCGGCTGCGTTTTGGACCAGCTGTAGTTTGTTTATTAAGCATGCAGGGCAACCACCCATAAGAGCATTACAATAATCTAGCCTTGATGTCATGAACGCATGGACTAATTGTTCTGCATTTGTCATTGAGGGCATATGACGTAATTTAGATATATTTTTTAGATGGAAAAATGCGGTTTTACAGATACTATTCACGTGACTTTCAAATGAAAGATTGCTATTTAAGAGCACACCCAGGTTCATAACCAACAACGAGGACTTGACAGAGCAGCCATCAAGTGTTAGACAGTATTCTAGGTTATCACGTGAGGAAGTTTTTTGTCCAATAATTAGAATATCTGTTTTTTCAGAGCTAAGCACTAGGAAATTACTAGTCATCCAATTTTTTATATCAGCTATGCATTCCGTTAATTTGGTGAATTGGTAAGTTTCGTCAGGGTGTGAAGAAATATAGAGCTGAGTATCATCAGCATAACAGTGAAAACTAATGCCATGCTTCCTAATAATATCTCCTAAGGGTAGCATGTACAGAGTGAACAGCAACGGTCCTAGTACTGAGCCTTGTGGTACGCCATACTGAACTTTTGATCGATAAGTCATCTTTTCATTTACTGCTACAAACTTATAACGGTCAGATAAGTATGATTTAAACCATGCTAATGCAATTCCACTAATGCCAACATCATTTTCGAGTCTATTTAAAAGAATGTTGTGGTCAATAGTATCAAATGCAGCACTAAGATCGAGTAACACCAATAGCGAGATACAACCATGACTCTAATGAGAGCTGTCTCAGTACTATGGTACGGTCTAAATCCTGACTGAAAATTCTCACAGATACCATTTTATTCTAAAAAGGAACATAGTTGTGAGGATACTGCCTTTTCTAGTATCTGTGACAGAAAAGGTAGATTTGAGATCGGCCTGCAATTGAATAATTCTGTAGGATCAAGTTCCGTTTTAACAAGCGGTTTAATCATAGCCAGCTTAAAAGTTTTCGGTACGTATCCTAGTGACAAAGATGAATTAATGATATTGAGAAGAGGATCTATGAGATCTGGAAGCATCTCTTTCAATAGTTTAGTCGGTATAGGGTCTAACATACATGTTGTCGATTTAGATGATTTAACGAGTTTAGAAAATTCTTCCTCTCCTATAGCAATGAATGAATCGAATTTTTCGTCAGTGAGACTACAATGCACTGTCTGATGCGATACTGTAGTAGACGGTTGCATAGTTATCATTTTTTCCCTGATATTATCAATCTTATAAGTGAAGAAGGTCATAAAGTCATTACTGTTGTGCTGCTTGCAAACTTCTCCGCTTGAAACTTTATTTTTCGTCAGTTTAGCAACTGTTTCGAATAAATACCTAGGGTTTTGTTTATTTTCTTCTAATAGGGTTGAAAAATAAGCAGATCTAGCAGTTTTTAAGGCCTCTCTGTATGCAATAGAGCTCTCCTTCCATGAAATGCAAAATACCTCTAGTTTTGTTTTCTTCCAGTTTCGCTCCATTACAATTAAATAATGCATTAAATAATAATAATAAGTTACATTTATATAGCGCTTTTCTAGATACTCAAAGCGCTTTACATGGAAGGGGGAATCTCCTCAACCACCACCAATGTGCAGCATCCACCTGGATGATGCGACGGCAGCCATATTGCGCCAGAACGCCCACCACACACCAGCTTATTGGTGGAGAGGAGACAGTGATGAAGCCAATCAGTCAATATGGGGATGATTAGGAGGCCATGATGGACAGAGGCCAATGGGCAAATTTTGGCCAGGATGCCGGGGTTACACCCCTACTCTTCTTCAAAGGACATCCTGGGATTTTTAATGACCACAGTGAGTCAGGACCTCGGTTTAACGTCTCATTCTGAAGAACGAAGCATCTGTCATTGAGAGCATATGACGTAATTTAGATATATTTTTTAGATGGAAAAATGTGGTTTTACAGATACTATTTACGTGACTTTCAAATGAAAGATTGCTATCAAAGAGCACACCCAGGTTCCTAACCGACGACAAGGACTTGACAGAGCAGCCATCAAGTGTTAGACAGTATTCTAGGTTGTTACGTGAGGAAGTTTTTTGTCCAATAATTAGAATCTCTGTTTTTTCAGAATTAACCCTCTGGGGTCTGAGGTGTTTTCTGGGGTCTGAGGTGTTTTCTGGGTCCTGGAGGTGTTCTGACATGCTCTGACATTTGTGCTTTTTTCAGTTATTTATAAACATGTTGATGGCAAAGGTGTAAATTCACTCTATATAGCACAAACGGGGCTACCGTAATATGTGAGCAACATGTATGTACAAGTTTGTATTTTTAAGAGAATATTGTTTATGCACGGATATTGAAAAAACTGAAACTTAAAGTTTCTGAAATAAGGCCACAAAACACATACTAAATATGTGTCCACAAGACTTTTGACTAATAGATGTTGTGGCCTAGAGTTTTTGCTTCAAAATGATCTGAAAATCATCCTGCCTAATCATTCACATAAAACAATACATTGATTTAAATTTTGTAAAACACTTTTTGTTTGAAAAGGCAATATGCAAGGGGGCGTAAATAATGCTAATTCACACCTGAGAAGACAATGGCCTGTATAATGAGCGCATAATGAGCCTTTCACACAGACACACAGGTGTGTCACTGGATACCAAAGACAAAAACTATATACATACACACACACACACACACACACATATATATATATATATATATATATATATATATATATACGTACATACATACATACACTGCCCTTCAAAAGTTTGGGGTCGGTAAGATTTTTAATGTTTTTAAAAGAAGTCACTTATGCTCACCAATGCTGTATTTTTTTGATTAAAAATACAAAACAAACACAGTAATATTGTGAAATATAGAAAGCAGCTGTTTCACATTGAAATAATGTGAATATATAGTAAAGTGTAATTTATTCCTGTGATCAAAGCTGAATTTTCAGCATCATTACTCCAGTCTTCAGTGTCACATGATCCTTCAGAAATCATTCTAATATGATGATTTGATGCTCAAGAAACATTTCTCATTATCAATGTTGAAAACAGTTATTTACATTTTTATTTTAGGATTCTTTGATAAATAGAAAGTTCAAAAGAACAGCATTTATCTGAAATAAAATCTTTTGTAACATTAAACACTACCGTTCAAAACTTTGGGGTCAGTAAGTATATTTATTTTATTTTTTTGGGGAAATAAATAAAATAAATCAATACTTTTATTCATCAAGGAGGAATTAAATTGATCAAAAGTGACAGTAAAGACATTTATAATGTTATAAAAGATTCTATTTTAAATAAATGCTGTTGTTTTTAACTTTCTGTTCATCAAAGAATCCTAAAACAAATGGTACACAACTGTTTTCAACATTGATCATAATCATAAATATTTCTTGAGCATCAAATCATCATATTAGAATGATTTCTGAAGGATCATGTGACACTGAAGACTGGAGTAATGATGCTGAAAATTCAGCTTTGATCACAGGAATAAATAATATATTAAAATATATTAAAATCGAAAACAGTTATCCTTACGTAAGTACCCTTACATTGGAACAAATACTATAATAACATCTTAGTTGATGAGTTTATTTTTGACCGAACATACTATATATTTACATATGAGCAGAAACTGGCTAACAAAAGCTTATTTGATGTCTATTTTAGAATTAAAACGTTATAATCTATCCAAAAACTATGAAATGTTGTCTTTCATATTTCATCTGTAACATAAACAACAGCGCCCATATGTGCCCTTAATTCATTCACACACAGAAACGTGATTAAAATTTAAACAGTCTTTTTGCGTTTACAGACACTATTCCATATCGCGATTAGAACAAAGCACAAGAATAAAAAACTTACTCACAATTTTCGGCTAGATCCGTCACTCCTCGAAATGAAAATAAACCAGCACATGTTCTGAGGTAAATATCCCAGGATTATTCCTCACACAGCCTCGCAAGACGAAATAGTACATTAATCTGATGATTACATTTGTTGTGTTATCGCGTTTATGAGGGGCGTTGACACGTTTGCATGTGTTGCTTCAGATCATTTGCGTTTGAATACCGCGTGCTCTCCGTGCACGTCACATTAGCAGAATAATGAGCTGAGAGAACGATAATGAGATCGGCTGACACCTCTCTCTTTTTTTATAGATTACATAAACAGAGAATATTTATTTTAGTTTTGAATTAGATATTTTAAAAGTACAAACTTAAATGATTATAAAAATATATTGCTCATGCCTGGGTGAATAGTATTCACTGAGCTTTGTTTAAGTTTAGAGACGTGCTCCAGAAAAAAAGTTAACGGAGACAGAGAGGCAGAAAGCACACCCTGTTTATTTTCTTTATTTTACAAAAGCACAATGTTTTATTTCGATTGTAAGTGGACACATAAAAAAGGACACATTCAACAGTTTATTTTTTTATATTTCTTAAGTCTGTATGACCAAAAATGACAGGGTATTTTAAGTCTATTTTCCTGCTATGTGAAAAAAAATCGAGCAAAACGCGCCGACGCGTTTGCCGACCCCAGAGGGTTAATCACTCACAATCATAACAGAGGGCGTTAACACTGACCTCTTAAAGGGGAAACACCCCCAAAACAGAATGTTTGAATTAGAGGATGAGAAACAGGGTGGGAAAAGGTCATTAATCACTCCATTTTAAAAGGTTTTTGTCCAAAAAACTATAGTAATACTATAATTGCACCTAAGGGAATATAATAAAACAAAAAACAAAAACCATGTCATGACCCCTTTAAATGACAATTAAAATAATGTTAGTAATAGTAGGGATTTGAAAGCAAATAGTAAAAAAAACAGGTCACAAAATTAAACGGATGAGAACAAGCTGAATAAAAGAGGAAGGTCAAAAATAATAGTCTGGTGGCTGTTACATCCTGATTGGTTTAGGGGTATCGAAGGGACATAAACATAAACTAGAACAGAACCAACTAGAACAACCCTGTACAAATAGACAGAAGGAGACTCAAACAGACCACCAACAAAGCTTGAAGTGTAAGTAAATCTTCACTAAGAATAATTAAGTGTATTTACATATTTACATAAACAAAAGTCCAACAAAAGTAAACTCACAAAAAAGGTGAAAAGGGAACAAGAGTGTTGCCAAAAAAAAAAAGAAACAAGGAAAACCAAAACAACCAACTAACTTAAGGGAGAAGTTCTTACCGAAAAGAAAACACAAAATAAATCGGTAACACTTTATTTTGATGGTCCCTTTTGAACATTCTGTTAACTATAAGTAACTTTGTAACTACATGTCAACTAACTATCATTAGAGTATTAGTGTACAGTCTGCTTAATATCTGCTAACTCTTTATTGTGATGGTCCTCCAACAGACACTCTACTGACTAACCCTAACTTTGCAACTACATGTCAACTTATTCTAACCCTAACCCTACCAGTCTACTAATACACTGCTAATACTCTAATGAGAGTTAGTAGACATGTAGGTGCAATGTTACTTATAAACAACAGAATGTGTTAAAGGGACCATCAAAATAAAGTGAAACCAATAAATCTGCCTACTCTAACTAGAACAAAAACTTACAATTGGTGGCAACCTCTCCTTACCTGGTGTTACTAGACAGTGTTAAGGTCTACATGTTGCAACATGTAAAGGGCCCCTAACCTGATAAATATTTGACTCAATAATACTGACAGTAACTATTCTATATTATGTTAAAAATTATTTTATTATGTAAATTATCTATTATGTGTGCTGCTCTGGTCTAGCTGAGATTGGTCACGACATTTGCATATTGTTGCCCTATTGTTGATTTGACTGCTTCTATTGCTCTCTTCATTTATAAATCACTTTGGATAAAAGCATCTGCTAAATGATTAAATGTAAACATAATAACCATCTGTTTCACTTTCAAGATAAAATATAAATTTGAATAAAGCATACTGCAAAATAAAAAACAAGTAAATCTGGACAATTGAAACATTTTTCAATAACCATGCATAAATGTTATTTTCTCACAAATACAAACTTGTACATACATGTTGCTCACATATTACTGTAGCAGAGTTTGTGCTGAATACAGTGTAATCAGACTTTAGCCATTAATATAATGTTTATAAGCAATTGAAAAAAAACACAAATGTCAGGGCATGTCAAAACTTCTCCATGGCCCCAAAACACCCTCAGACCCCAAAGGGTTAAGAAATGGAGGAAAATGTAAATAAATGAGGATAAATGTGTATTAATTGTCTCTCATAGCCTTTTTCCACAGCGCCGTCAATGGTAGTGAAATGTAAAAGTGCGTAGGCGGGACGAGTAGGGGGCGCACCACAACTTGGACGAGTTCGTCGTGAACCTCTGGAAAGAACGGCACTGCTCACTGCGAGGTGCCTGCTGGCGCGCTGGCAGGAACCATTCAACGAGGCAGCTGCATGTGGGCTCCTCAGGGGCACTCCAGTCTGAGCTCCTCAACAGCTTTTGATAGAACGTGGAAAAGTTCGGCATCGATACCAGCAGGAAATTTGCGAAATCTGCTCTTTTTTTTTTTTCGTGTCAGAAGCTGCCAATGACAAGGGGTGTTGGTCTGCGTGAGGGAAAAGCACTGATGAAATCTCTCTGGGTGGAGAGAGTGAGGCATGCGGGGGCTGGGCCGGCGGGAGCTCTCTCGTGTCCGATCGCTCAAGTCCTCTGACCCCGCCGTTTCTTTCTTTGAGGTTCCTAGGAGAAAGAAAAGGGTGAGTGCGAGGGGCGGAGCCGCTTTCTGAAAAGAGTGAGAAGAGAGACATACTCTTGCAATGAAAGCAGCTCGTCTCGGTGACTGCGGCTTTTGCGTTGGATTTCCTCAGACAGGCAACATACTCACAGTGCTCATCAGTGGGGTGCAGAAGGGCTCTGCACGTACCGCAATCACGGCACGACATTTGCAACAACGTCGTAGGAAATTAGCAAAATTAGACACTAGTGACTGCCACGCCCCGTGTTAAACAGCCTTAACACCAGCTTCATAAATTTTGTCCTTCCGTCCACGTCGAGGGAGGTTAGCTACAGTGCCATGGGCTGTAAACCTCTTGATGATATTGCGCACAGTGGACACAGGAATATTAAGATCTCTGGAGATGGACTTGTAGCCTTGAGATTGTCCATGTTTTACCACAATTCTTTCTCTCAAATCCACAGACAACACTTCTTTCTTTTCTCCATGCTCAGTGTGACACACAACACAAAGATTGAGACAACTTTCCTCCATTTTAACTGGTTGCAAGTGATTACTATATTGCCCAGACCTGTTACTTCCCACAGGTGTGTCTAAATACAAATTACATGAGCATCACGTGCTTAAAATGCAATTATTTCTTACAATTTTGACAAGGTGCCAATCATTTTGTCCAGTCCATTTTTTAGTTCTGTGTGAATTTTTATCAAGTTTGACTTTTCTTCTCTTTTTGTGTTGTTCCAGTGCAAACAAAAACAATAAGCACGTTAATACCAAAACATTTGCCATTGCAACAATTTTTTGAGAGAATTGCAAGCGTGCTGATATTTTTGGCCATGACTTTAAGTACCAGAACATTCTTCCAAACTGTCTGTAGTTGTCAGGAAAACACTATAATGCCTCAATTGATGCCTTCTTTTCACCTGTCGATGTAGCTCTGTGAATGAAAGAGCTGCCTGAGCCCCACTTTCGCCTCTGACACGGAGAGCAGACAAGATGACAGCACGATCTGCAAAATGTAAACATAATGGGCAATGTATCGCGTCACCCAAAAAATATCAAGGTCATATGCATATATTGTGCGATAAGTCGATATATTGATTATCCCGACAGGCCTATTTCAGTGGTTTAAAATTTTTTTTTTTTTCACAAACCACGCATAAACGTAATTTTCACAAACTTTTACATACATGCTGCTCACATATTATCGTAGCAGAGTTTTTGCTAAATTCAGTGTAATCAGACTTTAGCCATGAAAATGTTGTAAGTAACAGAATTGAGCACAAATGTCAGAGCATGTCAGAACACCTGACTCTCAGATCTGGGACAAGAAAAGGTTTTAGTTGTTCCTAGATACAGATTACAGCAAAGGGGACATTGTGCATTTGCGGGGCCTAAACTTTGGAACAGTTTCCCTTTCCCTTTCTCTCTTTAAGCCTTTGCTAAAAACCTATTTCTTCTCTTTGGCTTTTAGTGGTCATTAGATGCCTTTCATATATGATTGTCGGGATAATTCCGGTTCACGTGGCTACGCGGAAGCGATAAAAAATTCTGTATTATAAATTTTTCAAGGCTTGTACCTTGGAACCCATTTCATGGTTTGCATTCTCAAGCACCAGGCACTGTTTTGTGCAAATGAGCAGGCCGGATCGCATTAAGTGTTTTCTGTTAGAACGGTGTCGTGTTAGCGGCCCCTAAGTTAATAACTAATGATCGTTGTGACGGAAGTGAATCAATCAAAACTAACTTTAGCTGGACAATAACTTTATTCTAGAACTGCTGTAAAGCCAAAACAATCTCTGTTACTGTAATTTCCTATTATCACTGTAAAGCTGCTTTGAAACAATCTATATTGTTAAAAGTGCTGTATAAATGAAGGTGACTATGATGTTTGTCTGCTGTTTTTTTAATCACCCTTTTTTCTTATGTTTTGTTTTATGGTTTAGGATGTAGTGTGAAGCACACTATACGCTGTGTAAATGGTGCTATTTAAATAAACTTTGACTTTGACGTGATTCATTGTTCTGACTGGACAATCTGTAGAGGGTGCCATATAGTTTAATGACTTCACCTTGACTTCACGTCCACACACTGAATGTTTTATGGTGTTATAAAAGAAAATCCTGTTCTCATTTAATGTCTTCATTTTAACTTAACTGTCTAAACTCCAATCGTACAAAGTTCAGTTATGCAGCTGACATGTTGAACTGTGAGTCTTTAAATTACTTACAGTCACATATATAATGCTTATTAAAATGGCGGATCCTGGCGTAGTTCCAACCGTACCGCGAGTGTCACGAGATGCACACAAAAAGGTAAGATCCAAGTGCAGTAGTTTATTGGGGTAATCCAAAACCGTAGTCAGCCAGGCAAAGGTTCAAAATCCATACAAAGCAGTCCAAAATCAAGAAACAAAACACGACAAGAACTCCGAGGTGCGAATGACATCAAACAAAGACTCGACGACAATCACAGAAACAGACAGGGTATAAATAGCCAGATACAAACAATGTGAGTGGGAACAGCTGTGTGCAATGATCAGTGATGAGTTCAGACAAAGGGTTATGGGAAATGCAGTTCATGATGAGGTGGTGACGATCAGGGGAAGAGACTACTAGTGAAAACCCAGGGAACACAAACCAGACACTGTGACATTACCCCCACTCTAAGGAGCAGCTACCAGATGCTCCTCAGAAACCAACAAAACAAAGCAAAGCAAAACAAGAGTCCAGGAGGGAGGTGGAATGGTGGAGGATCAGGGGGAGGGATGGGGGGCCAGGTCCATGGAGGGGAACAAGAACAGAAATGGATGGCTTAACAAGTGACCAGGGTGGAGCAGACAGTTCATCGGGTGGCCAGGGCGGAGACAGTCCTTCGGGCGGCCAGGGCGGAGACCTCTCCTCTGGCGGCCATGGCGGTGAACACCCTTCGGGCGGCCAGGGCAGTGAAGACCCTTCGGGCGGCCAGGGCGGAGACTTCCCCTCGGGCGGCCATGGCAGTGAAGACCCTGGCTTGGCGGAAGTGACGTGAACAGTTTCTGGATCGGCAGACGTGACGTGAACAGTCTCTGGATAGGCAGATGTGACGTGCTTGGGCGGCGTGGCAAGGCAGGGAGCTTGGGCGGCGCCGGCAGGGTAAGGCGTCTAGGTGACGCCGTCAGGGCGAGCCGCTGGGTGACGCCGTCAGGGCGAGCCGCTTGGGTGACGCCGTCAGGGCGAGCCGCTTGGGTGACGCCGTCAGGGCGAGCTGCTTGGGTGACGCCGTCAGGGCGAGCCGCTTGGGTGACGCCGTCAGGGCGAGCCGTTTGGGTGTCGCCGTCAGGGCGAGCCGTTTGGGTGTCGCCGTCAGGGCGAGCCGCTTGGGTGGCGCCGGCAGAGCAAGGAACCTGGGTGGCGTTGGCAGGGCGAGGTGTTTGGGGATGGCTTCCAAACCCTGAGGAATCGCCGACGACCCTCTTCTCCTCCTCCGTTTGCGAGATCTCGGCGGTGCAAAAGAAGAGTGGGCAGCTTTGGGATCCTGGAAGTCGGAACCTCCGGAACGACAGCAGGCTGTTCAGGGACGGCCTCCGGGACGACAGCGGGCTGTTCGGGGACGGCCTCCGGGACGACAGCGGGCTGCTTGGGGACGGCCTCTGGGTCTTTAGGGGTGGTGGACGCCGGCCTCCTCCTCTTTCTCCTTCTCTAGTGATGAGGTGGTGAAATTGGGCTTTCCACCTCTCCAACCTGACGGTTGGCTGCCATGGTCTCCTCAGTCCTTCGAGCAGCCATGGCAAAATAATAAAACAATGTCTTAGGAGACCCCGTACTGCTGGATCTATTCATGGTCGAGTCCTTCTGTCACGAGATGCAAACAAAAAGGTAAGATCCAAGTGCAGTAGTTTATTGGGGTAATCCAAAACCATAGTCAGCCAGGCAAAGGTTCAAAATCCATACAAAGCAGTCCAAAAACAAGAAACAAAACACGACAAGAACTCCGAGGTGCGAACGACATCAAATAAAGACTCGACGACAATCACAGAAACAGACAGGGTATAAATAGCCAGATACAAACAATGTGAGTGGGAACAGCTGTGTGCAATTATCAGTGATGAGTTCAGACAGGATTATGGGAAATGCAGTTCATGAAGAGTTGGTGATGATCAGGGGAAGAGACCTCTAGTGAAAACCCAGGGAACACAAACCAGACACTGTGACAGCGAGACCTAGCCTAATAATAACTAGCACCATTTCACCGTTTCAATTTAAAGTGAGCAGCACATCAAAACAACGAAGCAGTTCACAGCAAAAGCATTCAGGGTCGTTTATGGTAATGATCTTTCAGCATTATATCCTCTAATATTTTTTATCTAGAGGCAAACGTGCTTTATTCAAGCTCTTTCCGTTCTGTGCACTTTGTTTCTCTCTCGCTATAGACACTAAAGTACAACATAAAGAGCTGCAGATTACGCGGTTATTTAAACAACAGTAGCAGAAACGGTGAGAAGTAAAATAGATGGATTCTTTCACTAAAACACTGCAGAAAACAACAATGCTGCAAATATAGGCTAGTTATTTTTATGTCATACAAATATGACTCCGACCATTCAAACCAGGTTTGTGACAAGACGTTTTTTCATCTACATTTAGCATTATTAATCAGCATGTTAAGACCATTTCAAAATAATCATATAATTGTTATAATTGGGAAATTATTTGGACATGGTAAGGAAAGACTACTTAAACTTTGAAATTACTAGTTAATTGTTTTCTGCTGAGGGCGTTTGGATTATTATGTACATTGTTTGTTTTTAGTAGATACTTATTTTATACATAAGTATCTAAATGTAAAAATAACTTGTTAAAACATCTGATCTTACCTTTTTAATATTCATATTTTATTTACAAAAAAATTCTCACACGCCGCTGCTTTGGCTCTGAGGGCCCAATGTCCTTATCTTTGATGACTATCTTGACTGCGTAGGATTTTTTTTTCTTCTTTTAAAAAAGCACACTGGTGCATATACTGTATATTGGGACCTAATGGATGCAATCTCTACCTTAAATGAATACAAGGCGCAGATTGCATCCGTTAGGTCCCAATATTTTTCGATGATAATTGTTAATAAATCAAAGTAATCCCAGACAGTTGTTTCAAGTCATTAACAGACTGCTTGACCCCCAATTTCCACCAACTGCGGAACGGCTGCGGATCCGCTCCGGAACGGCGGCAGAGTCAATAGGTTTCCATTAAAGTCAATGTGTGTATTTTCACTGACTGCGGAACGGCTGCGTTCCGACTCCGTCCCAGCTCCGGCGACCGCAGCCCTCCGGAGCAGATACAAAGTCAAAGTATTTTTATTTGTCTTCCCAAGGAGAAATTAGTTTTGGATAAAGAGATTGCTACAAGAAGATTACAACAGAGACAGAACACAGGTATAGGGTTAAAACAGTTAAAAGACAAAAAATACATAAAACATTAAGGTTACTCAGAGAACTGTGCAAAATAGTAAATCACCAATTTCTAAATTGTGCTTGTGCAAAATTTATATCATATCATGTCCATACATAACATTCAATCACAGATATACAGTATACAGGGTTAAAAAAGTTAAAAGGCAGAGAGTACATAGAACATTAAAGCTACCCGAAGAGCTGTGCAATTGCAAATCACCATTTTCTAAAATCTGCTTATGCAAAAGTAATATCATAACATGACCATACATAACATTTAATCACAGATATACAATACATTAATAAATTTATAGTCACACGTTCATCGCTGATCATTTATGAGCTTAATTGAGAGAGGAACAAATGAGTGCTTATACCTATTGTATTTGCACAGAGGAACTCTGTACCTCTTTCCTGAGTTCAATAACTCAAACTCTGAAAACAACGCATGAGTATTATCAGATATAATGATTTTAGACTGCCTGATTGTTGTCTGATCAAAAAGCTCCTGCGGGTTAAGGGGTGGCGATGTACCCATAATTTTGCCTGCTGTCTTGACCAATTAAAAATCTGAGTTTTTGATTTGACTGTCAAATTTCCAAACCAGCTGGTGATACCATATCGAAGAATGAACTCTATTGTTGCTCTATAGAAGATTAACATAATATTTTTACAGACCCCAAACACTCTAAGTCTACGCAAAAAATAGAGGCGCTGATGGGTTCTGGCACAAACATTTGTAACGTGTGCGCCAACTCAGGTCATTATCAATAAACACCTCTAAGTAGTTAAAGGATGTCACCTGCCTGATATCATGACCATGAATGACCACAGGGCTCTGATCTCCAACTGATTTGGGGTCAACCAACATTTCCATTTCGTGTGTTGATATGAAGTTGGTGTGAATCACACCAGTTGACAAACTTGTCCACAGCAACTTGGTGGATATTCATGTTGCTTTTGTCACGAGGTGACGAAATTCCAATTTTTTTTCCCTTGCAAGGCGGAACTAATGTTCGCCGAGATTGCCTCCCGCCGGACCCATAACAACGGAACACCGGGCTAGTTCCGGGTTAGCGTAAAAATCCCCGCGAATGGGGTGATTAGCTAAAATCGCCGGCAGCTGTGTAAGAGGGGATTGAAGCCCCGCGATTGGGACATGTTGCCATTAGGGAAGGATAAAAGGAGAGAGTTGTTTTGGGGGACTGTGATCTCGGAGGAAGCGTGAGCGTTGGAGAAGAGGAAGTGGGGCCGGCAAACGGGCGCGGCACTGTGAGTTTGGGAGAAAGAGCACGCCGCTGGACAGTGAGATCGTTTGTGAGAGACTGTGAGTAGTCCAATCAATCTCCATCCTCCTCTCTCGTGTCTACGAGACTCCTTGATGTGAATGCCAAGTCAGAAAATGGGAAGGAGGATTACGTGCCTGTATTCTCACCTGAATGCTTTGCAGTGAAGCTTTCCAGCCGTAAGTTCTCTGTCTGTCATCTGTGAAGAAGAGGATTGCTTGCCTGTATATTCACCTGTCTGCTTTGCAGTAGAGCTCTCCAGCCGTACGTTCTCTGTCTGTCACCTGTAAAGAGGAGGATTACGTGTCCGTATATTCACCTGTCTGCTTTGCAGTGAAGCTCTCCAGCCGTAAGTTCTCTGTCTGTCACCTGTGAAGAAGAGGATTACGTGCCCGTATATTCACCTGTCTGCTTTGCAGAGAAGCTCTCCAGCCGTAAGTTCTCTGTCTGTCACCTGTGAAGAGGAGGATTACGTGCCTGTATATTCACCTGTCTGCTTTGCAGAGAAGCTCTCCAGCCGTAAGTTCTCTGTCTGTCACCTGTGAAGAAGAGGATTACGTGCCCGTATACTCACCTGACTGATTTGCAGTGAAGTCCTCCAGCCGTAAGTTCTCTGTCTGTCACCTGTGAAGAAGAGGATTACGGGCCTGTATATTCACCTGTCTGCTTTGCAGTGAAGCTCTCCAGCCGTAAGTTCTCTGTCTGTCACCTGTGAAGAAGAGGATTACGTGCCCGTATATTCACCTGTCTGCTTTGCAGAGAAGCTCTCCAGCCGTAAGTTCTCTGTCTGTCACCTGTGAAGAAGAGGATTACGTGCCCGTATACTCACCTGACTGCTTTGCAGTGAAGCTCTCCAGCCGTAAGTTCTCTGTCTGTCACCTGTGAAGAAGAGGATTACGTGCCTGTATATTCACCTGTCTGCTTTGCAGTGAAGCTCTCCAGACGTAAGTTCTCTGTCTGTCACCTGTGAAGAAGAGGATTACGTGCCCGTATACTCACCTGACTGCTTTGCAGTGAAGTCCTCCAGCCGTAAGTTCTCTGTCTGTCATCTGTGAAGAAGAGGATTACGGGCCTGTATATTCACCTGTCTGCTTTGCAGTGGAGCCCTCCAGCCGTAAGCTCTCTGTCTGCCACCTGTAGAAGAAGAGGATTACGAGCCCGTATATTCACCTGTCTGCTTTGCAGTGAAGCCCTCCAGCCGTGAGTGCTCTGTCCGTCACTTGTGGAAGGAGAGGATTACGTGCCTGTACACTTACCTGACTGCGCTGCAGCGAAACTCCCCAGCCGTATGTTCTCTGTCTGCTTCTCACTGTGAAGAAGAGGAATACATACCTGAAACACGCACCTGGATTGTCCTGTAGCAGCCTCCCCCCGACCACTCCTTTTACATTGCGCCCAGTGGGCCTTCGGGGGGGTCCGCCGAACGGAACGACCCTGCACAGAAGACTCACCATTTTAATTTCTTTATTCAATTTTATATTCAATAAAATACCGTTTTACTTGAAGTCTCGTTGTCTGTCCTCCTTGCCTGGCCTCTGTCCGACTCCCCAAGGGTGGTATGGGTCCCAGGGGTGGGTGCAGTCTGATTCGGCCTGCCCCGACCTGTGACATAACTTGGCGTAGTCGGCAGGACTCCACCTTGGGTTGAGAGGCAGAGGCGGAGCAATGGCAGACGAAGATGCACCGGTGGGTCGCCCACATGTCATGCCCATCTTTATGGGAGCCCCGTGGACCCAAAATTATGGAGGACCAGGTTCAGAACTCAGCTTGTCGGCATGGAAAACTCCGATGATAGGGTGGGCATTGGTCCCAAGGGGACCGGCCATTGAACCTGAGCAAGCAAATTTCCCCTCGCCCCCAAGACGATCCCAGCGGGACAACCGAGGCCAGCCTCTGGCACGGTACAGAGACTGGGCGGAGTCACCACGTTCTAGGGACTAGAACGGTTTGGTGGGGGGGTATGTCACGGGGTGACGAAATTCCAATTTTTTTTCCCTTGCAAGGCGGAACTAATGTTCGCCGAGATTGCCTCCCGCCGGACCCATAACAACGGAACACCGGGCTAGTTCCGGATTAGCGTAAAAATCCCCGCGAATGGGGTGATTAGCTAAAATCGCCGGCAGCTGTGTAAGAGGGGATTGAAGCCCCGCGATTGGGACATGTTGCCATTAGGGGAGGATAAAAGGCGAGAGATGTTTTGGGGGACTGTGATCTCGGAGGAAGCGTGAGCGTTGGAGAAGAGGAAGTGGGGCCGGCAAACGGGCGCGGCACTGTGAGTTTGGGAGAAAGAGCACGCCGCTGGACAGTGAGATCGTTTGTGAGAGACTGTGAGTAGTCCAATCAATCTCCATCCTCCTCTCTCGTGTCTACGGGACTCCTTGATGTGAATGCCAGGTCAGAAAATGGGCGACGGCCCTCTATATGTGTATTTCCCACTGAGTGCTGAGATGAAGTGATGTGATGCACTGTTTTGATGTGTGAAGTGTTAACTTAAACCTGCTGGATGTCCATTACTTTTCTGAGTTTTCTATCACGTTCTAAAGACATGAGAAGAGGCTAACACTGTTGTACTCCACAGATATTTGAGTGTATTATCTGACAGCCCATTGTGAAGAGGGACACGTAGGTGAATGCTCAACTGACTGCTTTGCAGTGAAGCTCTCCAGCCGTAAGTTCTCTGTCTGTCACCTGTGAAGAAGAGGATTACGTGCCTGTATTCTCACCTGACTGCTTTGCAGTGAAGCTTTCCAGCCGTAAGTTCTCTGTCTGTCATCTGTGAAGAAGAGGATTGCGTGCCTGTATATTCACCTGTCTGCTTTGCAGTAGAGCTCTCCAGCCGTAAGTTCTCTGTCTGTCACCTGTAAAGAGGAGGATTACGTGTCCGTATATTCACCTGTCTGCTTTGCAGTGAAGCTCTCCAGCCGTAAGTTGTCTGTCTGTCACCTGTGAAGAAGAGAATTACGTGCCCGTATATTCACCTGTCTGCTTTGCAGAGAAGCTCTCCAGCCGTAAGTTCTCTGTCTGTCACCTGTGAAGAGGAGGATTACGTGCCTGTATATTCACCTGTCTGCTTTGCAGAGAAGCTCTCCAGCCGTAAGTTCTCTGTCTGTCACCTGTGAAGAAGAGGATTACGTGCCCGTATACTCACCTGACTGCTTTGCAGTGAAGTCCTCCAGCCGTAAGTTCTCTGTCTGTCACCTGTGAAGAAGAGGATTACGGGCCCGTATATTCACCTGTCTGCTTTGCAGTGAAGCTCTCCAGCCGTAAGTTCTCTGTCTGTCACCTGTGAAGAAGAGGATTACGTGCCCATATATTCACCTGTCTGCTTTGCAGAGAAGCTCTCCAGCCGTAAGTTCTCTGTCTGTCACCTGTGAAGAAGAGGATTACGTGCCCGTATACTCACCTGACTGCTTTGCAGTGAAGCTCTCCAGCCGTAAGTTCTCTGTCTGTCACCTGTGAAGAAGAGGATTACGGGCCTGTATATTCACCTGTCTGCTTTGCAGTGGAGCCCTCCAGCCGTAAGCTCTCTGTCTGCCATCTGTAGAAGAAGAGGATTACGGGCCTGTATATTCACCTGTCTGCTTTGCAGTGAAGCCCTCCAGCCGTGAGTGCTCTGTCCGTCACTTGTGGAAGGAGAGGATTACGTGCCTGTACACTTACCTGACTGCGCTGCAGCGAAACTCCCCAGCCGTATGTCCTCTGTCTGCTTCTCACTGTGAAGAAGAGGAATACATACCTGAAACACGCACCTGGATTGTCCTGTAGCAGCCTCCCCCCCGACCACTCCTTTTACATTGCGCCCAGTGGGCCTTCGGGGGGGTCCGCCGTACGGAACGACCCTGCACAGAAGACTCACCATTTTAATTTCTTTATTCAATTTTATATTCAATAAAATACCGTTTTACTTGAAGTCTCGTTGTCTGTCCTCCTTGCCTGGCCTCTGTCCGACTCCCCAAGGGTGGTACGGGTCCCAGGGGTGGGTGCAGTCTGATTCGGCCCGCCCCGACCTGTGACACTTTCTTTATCAAGCAAACTGAGAAGGACAGTATCATCTGAGAATTTGACTATATATTGGTTTGGCTCATAGCTGATACAATCATTGGTATACAATGTAAACAGGAGAGGTGAGCTAACACACCCTTGGGGGGCGCCAGTGCTGCACACCGCTAGATCAGACAGAGAGGAGTTAAACTTCACCTGCTGTGGCCTGTTAGACAAAAAGGAACGATACCATCTGATTAAAAAAGGATTTACTTTTAACTGAGTTAATTTCCTAAGAAGGATGTCTGCCTGGATTGAATTAAAAGCAGAGCTTTCAAGGTGATTCAAAGTTAGATGCGTTATTGTTGATAAAGCATGACTTGTACTACGTTTTTTTGTATAAGCGAATTGGTATTTGTCTAAATTTTTTTCCACATCTGTATGGAGTTTCTCTATCATAAGCCTCTCTAAAGATTTAAAAACATTAAGTTTTAGGAAGTAATGGCCACTGGCCGATAGTCATTATTCTCCTGGGGGCATGCCTTTTTGGGTACTGGAATAATGATAGATTTTTTCCAGAGTTGTGGTACTGTACATGTATCTATAGAAAGCTGAAATAATTTATGCCAGGCTGGTGACAGTTCTTCTGCAAAAGTTTTTAAAAGAAAAGCAGACATGTTGTCAGGGCCTGTTGCTTTAGTTGTCTGCATATTTTTAAACACCTTAATAACAGTGTGTGGTTCAATTACAATTCTATCCAAGTCAACATTACAAAATACATTCTCTAGAACTGCAGCACATTCCCTATTATTATCTGAATTAAAACGCATATTAAAAGTATTCAATTAATTTGCCTTTGCAATTTCATTGTGAGCAAACGGGCTTCTTTTTAATGTCCTTATTAGTCATTTTTCTGATAGAGTCCCAAAGTGTCTTTGTGTTTGAGTCTGACAGCTCTTTTTCTGCCCGCTCCTTGTACTGCTGCCGAGCTGCTCTCATTTGCAGATTAAGGTCTTTTTGTGCAGCTCGGACTTCTGCTTTGTTCCCAGTTCTAAAAGCTAGTTTCTTCCTGTTAATACATTCCTTAATGCCCTTTGTGATATAGGGTTTGTTATTTGGATACCGTTTTTTTTTTTTTTTAGAAGATGGCATAATAAGATAATATAAGATAACCTTCCCCCACATCTCTTCAGTCCCTATCTTCTCCTCAATTATTATTATTTTATTTTTTATTTTTTTGTGTGTGTGTTGTGTGCAATGTCTAAAGTGCATTAAAAGAGGGAGTACAGTGTGAGAGTGTCTCAACTTGGGACAGAGATGCTGTCCCATTGAAACCACTTCTCGTCTGTTTTGCTTGCTTAGGTGTTTGTGAGGTTATCCATACAATTTTTTTTTTTTTTTTTTTTTTTTTGCTCCTTCCCTATTCTACGTTGTGGTGCATTAAAAACACATGAAAAGATAAGGGGGAAATTATTGCAGTAGTGATGACAATAAACACTTAATTCCAATACAGCATTGACAATGGTCATATTGATGATAAAAATAATAGTAATAATAATAATATTAATAATAAACGACAATGATGATGGCAGTGGCGATCGCAGTGGCGAAAGCAAAGACAGCAACAACAGCAATTACAACAATGAAAAAATAAAAATAGTAATCATAACAGTAACAGTAATGACAGTAATAACAATGATGACAGAAACAAGTTCAAACAAC
The DNA here is from genome assembly GCA_030770095.1 of Gila robusta. Lineage (NCBI taxonomy): Eukaryota > Metazoa > Chordata > Actinopteri > Cypriniformes > Leuciscidae > Gila > Gila robusta. The sequence goes on along the minus strand of JAVALU010000020.1, from coordinate 145,353 downwards.
TAAAATGCGTTAATATTTGTGGGTTGATTAAGAAGGTGGGAGGAGTCGGAGTTGAAAAGAAAGAAAGGATTCATAGCTGTAAGAGGTCAGAAAGTGTTGGATGGCAGAGGTCAGTTTCAGATGCGTAATTATGAAGGGGAGATGTGTATTCTATTGCAATGAAGTCTGTAATAAGATTTTTCCAATAGTTAATGTGTATTTTGTTTCGAGTTTTCCAGTTCATGAGGATAGTTTTCTTGGCGATGGTTAGAGCTATGAGGAGCATTTTAGAGTTTATAGTTTTATCAGTGATTATTGTGAGGTCCCCCAGCAAGCAAAGAGAGGGCGATAGTGGGATGTGGCAGCCGACTATAGTGGATAGTGACTGTGTGACCTCTTCCCAAAAGTGTTTGATTGGAGTGCAGTGCCAGGTTGCATGGATGTATGTATCTGTAGAATTGTGATTACAATGTGTGCAAACTTCTGATGTGAAACCCATTTTAGCTAATCTATTGCCCGTGTAGTGTGTTCTGTGAAGTATTTTGTATTGTATTAACTGAAGATTCGGATTTTTGGACATGAGATAGATGTTTTTACAGATTTGGGTCCAGAAGTTGGCATCAGGAGCTATTGAAAGATCGTTTTCCCATTTTATTGTTGGTAAGTATATGGTCTGAAGTTGGTTTGAAATCATTTTGTATATTTTAGAGAGAAGTTTCTTTGGCGAGGAAATGTTAACCAAGTCTGATATTGCTGGTGGAAGTTCTAAATTTGTGTCTCTAATGTTTATTTTTGTCAGAACAGAAGATTTGAGTTGTAGGTATTTAAAAAATTCGTTGCTCCCGATGCCATACTCCTGGGCCAGTTGCGGAAATGGTCTCAATGTGTTAGATTTGAAAATATGATTAATGTTGGTGATACCCCTTTCCGCCCATTGTTACGAAGCAGCAAGGATGAAACGGAAAGTGAATCCAATCGCAAGCACATTTAATTAAACAAATACAAACAGGAAATCCAGGGAACTCAGAACAAGACAGAAGTAACATTAAACAACAACCGACAGCCAACAACTGAAACACAGGGGTTTAAATACACAGACAAACAAGCTAAACAAGATAACAAGGGGGCGTGGTTAATAAGAAACACCTGGGGAGACTAATAAACATGGACAAGGAACACCTGTGGACACTGAGCAACAACAAACAAAAGACAAGACACATGGCAGGGTCACATGACAAACAAGGAATCACGTGATATACAAGACACAACAAAAACCCACACGTAACATAGCCCCCCCCCCCATGGGCGGCTCCCGACGCCCCTAGAAACAAAACACTAAAGTTCAGGAGGGTGGTGAAGTGGAGGCGGTCTTGGGGGAGGGACGGAGGGCCAGGTTCGTACAGGGGACCAGGGCAGAGACGACCCCTCGGGCGGCCATGGCGGAGAGGACAGTCCATCGGGCGGCCATGGCGGAGAAGACAGTCCATTGGGCGGCCATGGCGGAGAAGACAGTCCATTGGGCGGCCAGGGCAGAGAAGACAGTCCATCGGGCGGCCAGGGCGGAGACGACCCCTCGGGCGGCCAGGGCGGAGAAGACAGTCCATCGGGCGGCCAGGGCGGAGACGACCCCTCGGGCGGCCAGGGCGGAGACGACCCCTCGGGCGGCCAGGGCGGAGACGACCCCTCGGGCGGCCAGGGTGGAGACGACCCCTCGGGCGGCCAGGGCGGAGCAGACACCGGCTCAGGAACAGCAGACACCGGCTCAGGAACAGCAGACACCGGCTCAGGAACAGCAGACAACACACACACTGACTCGGGAACAGACAACACAGACTCTGGCTCGGGAGCAGACAACACACACACTGGCTCGGGAACAGACATCACACACACTGGCTTGGGAACAGACATCACACACACTGGCTCGAGAACAGACATCACACCCACTGGCTCGGGAACAGACATCACACACACTGGCTCGGGAACAGACATCACACACACTGGCTCGGGAACAGACAACACACACACTGGCTCGGGAACAGACATCACACACACTGGCTCGGGAACAGACATCACACACACTGGCTCGGGAACAGACATCACACACACTGGCTCGGGAACAGACATCACACACACTGGCTCGGGAACAGACACACACACTGGCTCGGGAACAGACAACACACACACTGGCTCGGGAACCGACGGAACAGACTCTGGCTCGGGAACAGGAACAGACTCTGGCTCGGGAACAGGAACAGACTCTGGGCCGGCCATCTTGTCCTTAGACACTGGCTCGGAGGCGGCCATCTTGTCCGTAGACACTGGCTCGGAGGAAGTGACGTGAACAGTCTCTGGATCAGCAGAAGTGACGTGAACAGTCTCTGGTTCGGCTATCTTGTCCGTAGACACTGGCTCGGAGGAAGTGACGTGAACAGTCTCTGGATCGGCCATCTTGTCCGTAGACACTGGCTCGAAGGCGGCCATCTTGTCCGTAGACACTGGCTCGAAGGTGGCCATCTTGTCCGTAGACACTGGCTCGGAGGAAGTGACGTGAACCGACTCTGGATCGGCCATCCTGTCTGTAGACACTGGCTCTGTAGAAGTGATGTGAATCGTCTCTGGCTTGGCAGAAGTGATGTGAACAGTCTCTGACTCGGCCATCTTGTCCGTAGACACTGGCTCGGAGGAAGTGACGTGAACAGGCTCTGACTGGGCAGACGTGACGTGAACAGTCTCTCGCTGGGCAGACGTGACGTGAACAGTCTCTCGCTGGGCAGACGTGACGTGAACAGTCTCTGGACTGGACGGGACCAGCGGCGAGGGCTCTGGGCTGACAGGAAGTACAGGAAGGACTTCCAGGCATTGCGGAACGCGGGAAGTCCTCTTCCTCCTCCGTCTCCGAGAGCGAGAGGGCGCTGGACTGGACGGGACCAGCGGTGAGGGCCCTGGGCTGGACGGGACCAGCGGTGAGGGCCCTGGGCTGGACGGGACCAGCGGTGAGGGCTCTGGGCTGGACGGGACCAGCGGTGAGGGCTCTGGGCTGGACGGGACCAGCGGTGAAGGGTCTGGCTGGACGTGGCTGACGTGAAGCTCTGGCTGGACGTGGCTGACGTGAAGCTCTGGCTGGACGTGGCTGACGTGAAGCTCTGGCTGGACGTGGCTGACGTGAAGCTCTGGCTGGACGTAGAGATCAGGTGATGACCTGGCGTACCGCGGAAGGAAGCTCTCCAGACATCGGCCGAGTGCCTCTCGGGGAGCTCCCTCGGATCGACCTCCTTAGCCCCTAGCCGGTAACACAGCTTAACCGCCTCGTCACCAAGAGAGCAGGTGGCAGCGAGAGGGGCAAACCCCCAGGTATACTGGAACAGATTGCAGCTATCCAGGGCCAAGACCGCAATCTGACCGGCTCATGCTGGGAAGATCAGGTGAGATCTGTGCTGCTGGATTCATTTGTTTGGTCGGTTGTTCTGTTACGAAGCAGCAAGGATAAAACGGAAAGTGAATCCAATCGCAAGCACATTTAATTAAACAAATACAAACAGGAAATCCAGGGAACTCAGAACAAGACAGAAGTAACATTAAACAACAACCGACAGCCAACAACTGAAACACAGGGGTTTAAATACACAGACAAACAAGCTAAACAAGATAACAAGGGGGCGTGGTTAATAAGAAACACCTGGGGAGACTAATAAACATGGACGAGGAACACCTGTGGACACTGAGCAACAACAAACAAAAGACAAGACACATGGCAGGGTCACATGACAAACAAGGAATCACGTGATATACAAGACACAACAAAAACCCACACGTAACACCCATGTGTGAAAATTCAATGTTTTTTTATTGCTTATAAAGTCACAGTTGTTCCACAGTGGGGTGAGGTTAGATGGAGCTAATGTAGAATTTGTGATTTGGTGAAATTTCCACCAGGCTGTCAGAGTGGCGGCTATAGTTGCTGCATTAAAACGTGTGTTGTTTGATCGATTTGGTGAGGAACGGTATGTCAGCTATATTTAATTCTTTGCATAGTGATTGTTCTATATCTAGCCATATAATATCAGATTGGTTGGGGTGAATCCATTTGTATATGTACTGCAGTTGGTTAGCCATTGAGTAATATTGAAAAATTGGTGCTTCTAGTCCTCCTTGAACCTTACTTTTTTGTAGTGTAGTGAGTTTTATCCTTGGCGTTTTATTTTTCCAGTAGAATTGAGTGATAATGGAATCTAGTGATTTAAACCAGGTGAGTGTGGGGTGGGTTGGAATCATTGAGAATAGATAATTAATTTTCGGTAGGATCGTCATTTTTATTGCTGCTATCCTGCCGATTATGGAGATTGGAAGGTTGAGCCACCTGAGCAAATCGTCTTCTATTTTTTTTAGGAGTGGTGTGAAGTTGAGTGTTACCAACTCTGACAGTCTGGAGGAGATCTTAATGCCTAAGTAAGTGATGTGGTCATGACATATAGGTATAGGTGATTGGTGGGGTGCCACATCCCATTTGGTTTTATGTAAAGGGAGGACGGAAGATTTGTTCCAGTTTATTGCATAATCTGATATTTTTGAGAAAGACTGGATTGTTTTAATTATTTCTTGAGTAGATGCTAGGGGTTCTTGTATATATAGTAGGATATCATCTGCATAAAGTGAGATTTGATGTGTTTGTTGTGGTGTTTCAATACCTTTGATTGCTGGGTTTTGGCGGATAGCTGCTGCTAAAGGTTCAATAAAAATAGTGAATAGGGATGGAGAGAGTGGACATCCCTGCCTCGTCCCCCTGTGCAGTGTGAAGCTTTGTGATGTTAGTCCATTGGTTGTGACTGTGGCAGATGGTGATGTGTATAAAATCTTAATCCAGTCAATAAATGACTCTCCAAAGCCGAATTTTTGTATTGTGGCGAATAAAAATTTCCAGTTGACCCTATCAAAAGCTTTTTCGGCATCTAATGTGGCAATGAGAGTATCTTTCTGTTGTACTGATGAGTAATGCATTAAATTGTATAATCTGCGGGTATTATTGGATGCGTGTCTACCTTTTATAAAGCCGGTCTGATCAGGATGGATTATATACGGTATAATTTGTTCAATTCTATGGGCTAATGCTTTGCTAATAATTTTTATGTCGACATTTATAAGTGAAATAGGACGATAGTTAGATGTGAAGGTGTGGTCTTTGTTAGGTTTAGGAATGAGTGATATAAGTGCTGTATTCATGTGGGGTGGGAACTTTGCGTTATGTTTTATTTCCGTTATTGTTCTGCTAAATAGTGGGTATAAAGTTGACCAAAAATGTTCGTAGAACTCAGCAGGGAAGCCATCTGGTCCTGGTGCTTTATTATTTTGCATGTGTTTCAGCGCAGAGTGAAGTTCTTTTTCAGTGATTGGTAATTCTAGAGAGTTAACTTGTTCCATGTTGAGTTTTGGTAGAATGGTGTTATCGAGGAATTGGGTTATGTCTTCTTGGTTTGGGTCCAGATCAGATGAGTATAATTTTGTATAGTATTCTTGAAATATATTGTTTATCTCAACTGGTGAATTGGTTAGCTTCCCTGCCGAGTTTCTGATGGAGGTTATAGCTGTTCTTTCTTTATTTCTTTTAATTTGACTGGCTAAATATTTTCCGCATTTATTGCTATGGTGGAAAGTTTCTTGACGAAGCCTGTGAATTAGGAACTGGTTTCTTTTGTTTATTATTTCATTAAGCAAAAACTTTTTCTCTTATTTCTTTATAGATGCTTTTTGATTGATTATTTGCATGTAAAATTTCTAATTCTTTTATTCTTTCTTTCAGTTGGACTTCTTTTTCTCAGTCCTTTTTTTTATGTACTGAATATGATATAATTTTTCCCCGTAAAACTACTTTCCATGTTTCCCAGAGCAGTGATGCTGGTAACTTTGGAGAGTCATTTATTTCAAGGAAGGACATCCACTCTCTCTTGAAGTAGCTGTTAAATTCTGGATCTTTCAAGAGCGATGTATTAAAACGCCATCTGGTGGGGTGCTTCTGTACTGCAGATGGATTCCATGTGAGAGTTACTGGAGAGTGGTCACTAATAATGATGGGATGAATTTTGGTTTCTATGACATTTGGTATGATTGAATTACTGGTTAGAAAGAAATCAATGCGGGAGTAGGTTTGGTGGACATTAGAATAAAAGGTGTATTCTCTGGCGAGTGGATGTTGCAGCCTCCAACCATCACAAAGACCAAAATCACTCATGAACTGTTTTATTGTTTTGGAGGACTGCAAAGATTTCCCTGTATGTTTTGACCTGTCGAATGATGGATTGATTACAGTGTTATAGTCTCCCCCTATAATTATTGGACCGTTGGAAATGTTTGAAAGAGAGGAAAAAAAATTTGCAAAGGAGGAATCATCAGAGTTTGGTCCATAAATGTTGCCAATTGTAATTGGATTATTATTGATTGAAATGTTAATAATGATAAAACGGCCTTCAGGATCTGAAATGGTTGTATGGTGGTTAAACTATATTTTTTTGTTTATTAAGATGCACACTCCTCTTTGTTTTGAATTATAGTGGGAGGAAAAACAGTGGTTAAAATATGTAGTTTTTAAGCTGTTTTGTGTATATTGTGAGAAGTGTGTTTCCTGTATTAGACATATATTCGCTTGTGTATTTTTTAGGTAATTTAGGACTTTATTTTTTTTTGTTTGTGAAGCAACTCCACGAATATTCCAAGTTAAGAATTTTAATTGCATGAACCTATAGTGTACATTTCATAGTTACCTGTGTGAGTATAAGTCTGTGTGTATGGATGTGAATGTGGTTGTGTGTGTGTGTGTGTGTGTGTGTGTGTGTGTGTGTGTGTGTGTGCGTGTGTGTGTGTGTACCTGTAAATCTGTAATACCAAATGACAAAAAAAACAAAAAAACAGGACAAACATAGATACCTATAACCAACAACAGAACATATAAACAGTGAGCAAGAAGGCTATTTAGGTGCATTTAGAATGCAATGTGTGTGCGTGGTGCAAGTGGTTTAATGTAAGAATATAAAGAATATAAGTTAAATATAAATTGCATATAGATCGAATATAAATTGATTGGATTGGATTGGGTTGGGTTGGGTTGGGTTGGGTTGGGTTGGGGAGCAGATTAAATGGGAGCATGGAAAGGTTACATGGAGAGGGGAGCAGGGGTCTTTTGACTATACATCTGTTCACAGTTTCAATAGTTAGTAAAGCCAGGGAGTAGTGTCCTTGTCTCTAAACAATTGTTCATCAATATATAATTTGTCCACTGTAATGTTTGCTTTTTTACCTTGATTGATCATTGTCTTGCGGATGGGGAAGAGTAGCTTACGTCTGCGGATGATTTCTTGTGGATATTGGTCGTTGAGTCCGTAATGAGTCCCTTTTAGCTGCCAGCCTTGTCGCTGAACCAGTACTTTTTGTTTGAAATGTTCAAATTTGGCGATGATGGGCCGGGAATGGGTGGAGTTGAGGGGTTTCTGTCCTAAACGGTGAACGCGATGGAAGGTGATGTGCTCCACAGTCTCTGGTGTAAGTTTGAGCTGATTAACCATGAAGTCCTTAACAGATTTTTCGGGGTCTTCGGTGGATGATTCGGGAATGCCGGAGAAGATTAGATTGTCTCTCATACTTCGTGACTGTAGATCCAGGATGGTTTCTTGCATAGCTTTATTATCAGCGATGACGGAGGTAAGTTGAGTGTTTACAGTGGAAAGTTTTGCAGTGAGTGTGCCCACGGAGCTTTTCAGGGATTTGTTTTCTTCTGTGAGCGAATCGACTTGTTGTTGACTGTATTCCAGGCTATGGCGGAGGTTTAGAAATTCTTTGTGCAGTACTTCGATTAGTGAGAGTCTAGAATCCAAGTTAGATAAGCGCTCGTTGATTGATAACAGTATGTCAGAACAGCAGTTTGTTTTGATAGGAGTGGATGTTGGTGATGTTGGTGACGGTGAGAAATCGGTTGATAAGGGAGAGTCCGAAGTGCGTGGTTTTTTGGCTTTGCGTGATCGGCCCATTGTACATAGTCTGTTGAAGTATTGGTCAATGTAGTCCTCCAGTTGGTCCAGGTCCGCGTCGTAATCCAGGTTTTAATTTAGGTTTTAACCGGGTAATGTCGTAGTGGGGGAAAGAAAAAAGAAGAAAAAAAAAAAGATAAAAAAATAAAATAAAAATTTGTTGTCTTTTCTAGCAGCGGCGCGCTGCCATGTTGAATTTCGCACCCAACGCACACACACACATTACGTTTGGATACCGTTTAACTGTTTTCTGGGGTATAACAGAGTCAATACAGAAAGAAATGTATGCGGTGATTGATTCATTTGCACTATCAATGTCTGCATCCTTAAGATATAAGATATACGCAGAGTTTCTATTTTTGTCGGATGCCGGAGAGCGCCGCAGGAAGTCGAGCACAGAAACAAAAAAAAACATCCGGTAATTTTAAAAATAAAATACCCCGTGCTCACGGCGAATTGTATTTCCCTGCACTACACCTTGAAAATGTCATAATGGGTGGAGATTTTGTTTTATATACTTTGTTTTATTTTATATTTCCTTTTCCAACAAGACCAATAGTTAACTTTATTTACACAGCCTACTACTTTCCCAATACATTCAAAAAGGAATCCAAAATAAACATTTAGCATTTTATAAGTTGATTATATAATTATAAATATTGTACTTACCCATGGTAGAATCACAATAATCTCCACAAAAAAGGGAGATCAGCAGGTCAGCACAGAGTTGTTTCCCCTCTATTCCTCTGGATGGAAACAAACTGTTGCTGGTTTTGTGGTTATGTTTATAGAAACTACATCCTGTTATATCGCGCGATCATACATAAGTTCGCGAGATATTGTGTGTCCTCGTGACTTCAGCTGTCAGTCATGGCCGCAGCCATTCCGCAACAAATCCGGATCTGGTAGGTATTGAAGGACGGCGGAGCACAGAGCCGACATGCAGCGGAGCCGATCCGCAGCCATCCCGCAGTTGGTGGAAATCCGGGGTGAAGGTAACAGTTCTTCCAATAAACCCATTGCAGCTAATCTCTGTGATGGGTTTCTTGATTTTTCAGCTCTAGGATTGATAAGGGATGAAGTTGTATGAATATCTCTTCTGTTTGCTGATTCTGCTCTCAGTACCTCTCATTTTTCTGGCACTCTTTTCTGAAGTTTCACAAATGAAGGCTGCCACCTCCATAGTTGATCCTATATCAACTTGTTTGTTTAAAACATGTTTTGCCTGTGAACTTTGTTGTTTTGAGTATTTTAAATGTCTCTCTGTGCTCTGGTGTGGTGCCAGCAGCTTTTACAATTGCTGCTGTTACACCTGTACCAAAAAAGACTAATGTTGGTCTGGACAATTTCAATAATTAGCATCCCATTTCTAATCTCCCTTTCTTAACCAAAATTCTCAAGCAAACTGTGGCATCCCAATTGTTTTCTCATTTTACACATAAGATAAGGGAAACGAGACACAGCTGGGACAAATTAACTCATAATGACTAATTAACAAGACAATAGGTGACAGGGATTAAATCAATGAAACACGGGTGCAAACTGAGCATCACAGGCAAACATAAACACTAAACGTGACAGAACCTCCCCCTCCTGCAAGTATTACATCAACAGGGGTGGGGTTTACCCAGAGCAGAAAGCCTCCAGGGCGAAGCCAGCAGTTCAGGGGGCCAGGGCGGAGCCATGGCGGTGCTAGCAGCTCGGGAAGCCATGGCGGAGACGACCCTTCGGGCGGCCATGGCGGATCGGCCTTCGTGGCCATTCTGTGGGAGCCGTGTCTTGCCACTAAGGCCGAGGACGTAAACATAACAAACACTAAATGGGACCCTTGAGGTTTGGGACTTGGGATGTTACAGTTAATTGGAATTGAAATGTTGATAGAACATAATGTAGAGATGTTTACGTTTTTACCTTATCTGAGCTATCTGCATATGAGAAAATAAAGAAAATAAGAACAGTGCTTATAGCACCACCCATTGGACATTTCACCTGGAAAATGCAACAATTTCCATTTTTTTTTATTTTATTTTTTTAAGAAGCATGCATAGTCACGTTTTTCTCAAGAGACCTCAAGGTTAATCAGTGTTATGAAGTCTTTTTTTTTTATCAAGGTACTTTATTTTACAAGACAGACAATTCATTTTTTTTTTCTTTAGACCTTGCCCTTCAACTCTTTTTATAATAGTATATCTGTAAATCATGTGTCAAAGTTAATGTAAAATGTGTAATCCAACCACGCTACATTATAAACAGGTCTGTGTACAGTGAATCATGAAAAACAAAATCAGTTTAGGCATAAAGGCATGTACATAACATCAATTTTGCTTAAAACGTTTAGCTTAGCACTACATTCAATAATAACCTTACATCTGTAACCTTCTTACCAACAGTGTAAATCACAATACAACCAAATACGAAGAAGGATAATCAGGATTCACAACCCCTGCTAAACTAAATAAAATAATTAATTCAATAACTTCTACATTTAATATCATATAATCATAGGATGACTACCACATGTAATAAGATACTGTTTATATGTACAATATTCAATACAGCATGCTGTGTCATCTAAGAGTACATTTTAAAAGACTCTTTAAGCTCTCACATTTACACATCCTCATGTTGTTATGAATCCTTAAGACTTTTGTTTATCTTCGAAATACAAAAATATGTTTTAATGAAACCTGAGAGATTCATGTCCATCCACTGAAAGTCCATTACCCCCAAAACTCTCACACTTCAAAAAGTTCATAAAGATATAGTAAAAGTAATACATATGAACTGAATGGGTTATTCTTCTTTAGTCTTCTGAAGAGACATGATCACTTTATATGAAAAGGCTTAATTTAGTCTTTTATTTATATAAACATTGATTAATGCATATGCTGTACGTAGAGCGCATCAAATATGATAAATGGAAACAAATGTGCTTTCATTTCCACAAGTCAAGTGTATTTCTATAGCAAGTTTCAAAATACACTGTTTCAAAGCAGCTTTACAGAAATTCATTCTTCTTGGGGATTTCCACATTGAATGCTGTTTTTGTATGGTGTTAACCAATTCAGCAGTCTGATCAAGGAGTAGGAGTCATCAGATACCTTTCTACCTTTTATTTGTGTGCAGGGTTTCACCATATACACATACTGATTATGCATTTGAAGTAGTTTCTGCAATGAAAAAATAAACAGAAGTAAATAACTAAATGTCAAATAAAAATGTCTACATACTGTTATGATGAAACAGCAAATTAATAATTAAACAATATCAACAGCTCTCCTAAAGTGCGGTTAGCAGACTAAGAATTAACAAATGTAAACTGAATATAAAGGAGGATACAACTTAAGGTACATTATACAGCGTCCTCATTATCATATGGAAGTAAAACAAATGTAGAATATATTTGTAGAATATGTATACAGTTGGTATTCAACCAGAATAATTCGGGTAAATTCGGGTGTGTATTTGCTGCCTTTTACCGCTAAGAGGCGCTACAATCACAGACTTTGAAAAGTGTCCGTTTATTCTCTCTATTGCTTAATCTGCCGCTGCGCCGCAGCTCATTCAGAGTGATTGAAAGCTGGTAGTAGATGAATTCAAGTGAAACATTGTAGTTAAAATAATTCATAATCACAATACTGAAATTAAATTGAATAAATAATGAAAACATTTCAACATAAAACATTGCAATAGAAACATATTAGGCTACATCAGTGATGCTTTGCAAGAGCATAAGACGTTACCTTTACAGAGTTCGGACGGTAGCGCTGTGGTTAACGCGACAACATGAGCCTCGCGGAGCTTCAAGCGACCCGAGATCGAATCTCACTGTAGCTTACATGCTGTTAACCGATGTTGGCCAACAATAGGTAACTGTTTATTAGCGAGTTTATTAACTGTTTATTTATTTAAAGTCAAGCGTTTTGTTTAATTATCAATGGCACATTACAACATAAATTTGCTACATTCCCGTAGAGCCGCTGCACAGACGACAAAACTGATGAAGGAAGACTGTCAGGCGATTGCGTCAGAAAATGAAAATGAAGAAGCTCGTCTTGTCTGCTAAATTATTGTTTTGTGAATCATTCACGAAATTGAGATGACAGTGATACCCGGCCATAGCAACAGAAGAAATTTTGCAAAAACAGATCCATACATTGAACAAATCAGACAAAGACTGATTTTGTTGACTTGGCTACTCAAAATAACAGACTAACTAAATAGTATTGCTTTCAATATAAAAACAAATGAAAATGTAAAAGAACACTAAAATTACTTAAGTTTGAAACCCCATCGAACATTTCAAGGTTTAAATAAAGTGTTGGGACATTTTTTTATTTAAAACAGCTGCATCGAGTTTAGAGTTTATTTCCTTTGCGATGCAAAATAAGAAACACAGAATTTTATTCTTGCGACATTTTAAATTTGTATTGCCGAAGAAATTGCAGCTAAATTAAACAAATAAAACAGTACAAAACGAAAATAGTCCAAAGCAACATAAATTAAGAACATGCGTTTTTCTTTGCCTCTCTCGCGCTGGATCTCTTTTTAGCAAGTTTATTTAGTCTCCCTCACTGCGCGCGCCAGGTCTCTCTCGAAATTAAACATTTCAGGGTAAAACCCACATCATACAGCTGATAATACTGTATATGTCGCTGCGTGTCATCCATACAAATCACGAAAAAAAAAACTGTAACAATTTATTTAGCCTTTGTTGCTTAAAAGACACAGCATGCCTTGAATTCACCTTACAATAAAACTAGGTTGATCGCGAATTAAAGAGCTCTGTATCTGCTGATCACTCCCATTCGTTTCTTGGCATGAGCGCGTCGTCATCAGTTCATGTTTAGATAATGCCAGATTGTTGACAATCATACACACTGCTCAAACATTCTAAAACTCTACAAAAGTTGAAACAACTGGATTAAACACTTCAATTGAAATTTTCTGTGAAACAACTTTAAATAGGCTACAATAAATAAACTACAATTTATAATTTAATAAGATATAGGGCCTACATTTGGACACATCGAGAGATTTATCCTTAAAAGAATTTTAAGGATAAAAATCCCCCCCATAAAACTGGTTTGGGCCAGCTTTTTCCAAGCAAAACTAAATATAATCTTCAAACGCATGTTCATTTGTTGTCATGAACAAAATGTTCAACTCAATATTAAATTCCACAGGGATCTTTGGATCCTTCAACCAGGGTGCATGCAATTTGTGAATTAAGTTTTTTCTTTTTTATTATTCTCGAACCACGGTGCTTCGTGGTACTGCTGCTAAACTAAATAAAATTTATAGAATAATTATGAACTTAAATGAAACAATATCGCAACATTTCGACAAATAAATTATTTGATCTGTTTTTACATTTTAATTCAGGGCGATTTAGCCTACATTTAATTAGAGCGAGATTTTCACCCTTGGCTTGTCCTTTCCTCACTGGGAATCGCTCACATGATAGCTAAACATGTTTGAGTAGATCCTCTGTACCTCTCATTTTCATATGGATTACATAATCAGATGACATTTATTAGCCTAAATATTTAGACATTTAAAGGCTTTAGACATAGCCGATTTCTTATCGTGACTGAGCTGAGGCAATTGGCTTTCAGTTCATTTTTGTGACGCGCAGTTCCCGGAGACAGAGACGACAGATACACTTTTGTCGTTAGCGTAATATGAATAAAAGTTTACAGTTTTAAACGATGCAGGCTACTCTACTCTTATCTGTATGACCAAAAAATGACGGAGTAGCCTATTAAGTAATTTTAGCTGTTATGAGAAAAATAAATCCAAAAGAACGCGTCGCCGCGTTTGTCGAACACTAATTCAACATGCCAGAATAAAACCCGACTTTAGAACAATGCATAGCGCTACTCGGCGTGGTGTGCCAAAACACTTAATTATAAACTTCAATATTTCATTCAAAATCATCTCAAAACGCTTTGTGACATTTCAGCCCGATCTCACGGCAATTCGTACGAATTTTACGAGGTGGCTAATTCGTACAAATTCATACGACCTCACTCGTACGAATTAGTACGATTTTTGCTAAATCGTACATATTTTACGAGTTGCCCAATTCGTATGAATTTGTACGAATGACCTACCCCTGACCCCGCCCGTAAACCTACCCATCACGTGGGTTTAGAGAAATCGCACAAATTCGTACGAGTGAGGTCGTACGAATTCATACGAATTAGCCACTTTTTAATCACTCGTACAAATTCGTACGAATTGGTCGTGAGATAGTGTTGGACATTTTGAAAAGCCGTGCATGCATTAAGGCCACTGGAACTAATGAACAACGGAAACGCTGGTTTTGATTTTATTGTTTGTCGTTTAAACGTGCCTGTTGCATATCTCTATATATTTTATATGGTCTATTGATGAAGTAGCCTATAGCATTGATTACTGTGGAGAAGGGGGTGGGGGATTAAAATAATTCAGCAGAAGCAGGGATGTTTAGACCAGAAGGAAATCCCCGTCCCCCCTGGCAAATCGCACCTTACTTAAAACCATGTTTTTAAAAACTCTATGTAGGCTATAGGGAATCAAAAAAAAAAGTAAAAAAAAAAAAAAAAAAAAAAAAAAATATATATATATATATATATATATATATAGGCTATATATACGGAAGAGGATTAGGGCCAAGCTATAATAAAAAAATAAAACCATCTCGAGATTAAAGTGTAATAAGAATTATAATGCGAAATTAAACTCGTTAAATTTAGAGAAATTAACTCGAAATACAATCTTGAGAATAAACTCATTAAATATCGAGAATAAAGTCATTGTGATATCGAGAAAAAACTCGTTAAATTTCGAGAAAAAAAGTCAAAATGCAATCTTGAGAATAAACTCATTATATTTTGAGAATAAAGTCATTTTGTTTCGAGAAAAAACTCGTTAAATTTTGTTTCGAGAAAAAACTCGTTAAATTTTAAGAAAAAAAACTCGAAATACAATCTTGAGAATAAACTCATTAAATTTCGAGAATAAAGTCGTTGTGTTTCGAGAAAAAAAGTCAAAATGAAATGTAGGGAATAACGCATTCGATCAGTGTTCATTGCATAGCCTATACTGATAGAGGACATGGCAGAGTTGGATCACTTAGTCAAGCTATATTTTAGACTTTCCTTCAGTAACAAAGAAATACTATCAACTTTAGCTAATTATGACAGAATAATAATTAGCATACAAACTTTAAAGAGAATTTGCAAGCGGCTAGCTCTTTTTAGAAGAAAAAATTAGTCCAATTTGCGCGATGTACTCGCTTTTGTCCAACATGAAATGACAACCAGTGGACAAATGCAAGGTTATCGCTGGCTTCACCTATGCGCGATTCATCAGGGTTTTGTGGTTTCCCAGGATACCATAAGACGCATTATTAAACTTGTTGATCCTCAAGGTGTGGAATTTCGATGAAGGAGATGCTTGAGAAGACGCCAGTACACTTGCGCTGGCCCAAATGCACTCTGGCATACATGCCAGATATGTCCATATATGGACAGCTATGATAAATTAAAACCGTACGGCATTGCCATTTATGGCTGTATAGATGGTTACAGTTGTTACATTCTGTGGATGGAGGCGTACACAACCAACAACGATCCTAAAATAATAGCCAGTTACTTCATAAAAACAGTTACTGGCATAGGAGGGTGTCCAGTTATTACTGGTGTCCAGTGTGACAGTTATTATTCTGTCATAATTAGCTAAAGTTGATAGTATTTCTTTGTTACTGAAAGAAAGTCTAAAATATAGCTTGACTAAGTGATCCAACTCTGCCATGTCCTCTATCAGTATAGGCTATGCAATGAACACTGATCGAATGCGTTATTCTCTACATTTCATTTCGACTTTTTTTCTCGAAACACAACGACTTTATTCTCGAAATTTAATGAGTTTATGTCTGTGACACAGATGATGATGACGATGAACAGGTGGGTAATGAGGGAGTGAGTTCAGGTGTGGAGACACAAGGGATACTGGGAAGTGTAGTAAAGACGAAGACAGGATGGTGCAGACGATGACTGTGACATAACGCCCCCTTTCAAAAAGGCGCGACCTCGCGCCGTAGAACATCAACAGGGGTGGGGGGGTGGGCGCCCTGAAGGCTGACCAGGGCGTGGCTTAACAGGGGCAGGAAGCCTCCAGGGCGGAGCAGGATGAGCAGGCGGCCATGGCTGAGCAGGATGTGCAGGCGGCCAGGGCGGAGCAGGACGTGCAGGCGGCCATGGCTGAGCAGGACGAGCAGGCGGCCATGGCTGAGCAGGACGTGCAGGTGGCCAGGGTGGAGCAGGGCGGAGCAGGACGTGCAGGTGGCCAGGGCGGAGCAGGACGTGCAGGCGGCCATGGCTGAGCAAGACGAGCAGGCGGCCAGGGCGGAGCAGGACGTGCAGGCGGCCAGGGCGGAGCAGGACGTGCAGGCGGCCAGGGCGGAGCAGGACGTGCAGGCGGCCAGGGCGGAGCAGGACGTGCAGGCGGCCAGGGCGGAGCAGGACGTGCAGGCGGCCAGGGCGGTGAAGACCTACTTAAACACCAACATACAATTAACAACCGAACCAAGATGTTAATGTTAATTGCATTACGATGGGTAGAAAAGACAGGACAGAACAAAGTTTTGGTATTCCCAGATTCATCATCAGTTTTAACAAGCTTAAGGTCAAACCAGAACAATGAGCTGCAGCGACTTCTCCAATAGAGTGCCCCAAAACAGCATGAGGACTGATGCCCCAGTGTTTCAGAAGTTTGACAACAGCAACCTGAATAGCAAAATAATAGCCAGTTAAAAAAATATAGACTTCAACCCACTCATCAAAAGACAGGATAGCGATCACTCCCCTACTGTAGTTACTGTCCAAACTTTCCAATTACTACGGAACGGAGAGTTCGGAGCGGAGAGTTCCGAAGGGGCGATCTCGGCGGGACAAGATTGAGGATGGGTCGTCTCAGGGCTGGGAGGTTGTGTTCCAGATTGGGAGCCGACACTCTCCAGACACCGGATAACGGTTTCCCTCCAGTTCAGACCGGTGGTGTCTGGGAGGTCGAACCGGTGGTGAAAGGTGACCCCGATCTGGAACAGTGTGCACAACCTCTCGTCCTCCAGCGTGCTGTATATGGCAATGCTGAGATAACCCCTGACGAATTGAAGGAAGCTTTGGCTCTCCTGAGCCAGGACGATAATTAATACCCCATCGTCCATTTTAGGGCGGTCGGTTGTTCTGTAACGGTGTTGGTTCTCCTATTGATACCCATTCCTTTATCTGGTATCACCACCCCCAATCCTGTTGCTTCCGTCTCTGGATTCTTAGAACCATCTGTATAAATCTGAATATATCCATTGTATTTTTCCATTAACTGATTATTGAACACTCTTTCCAAATTAGTAGGCTATATTCCTGTGCCTTCCTTTTTTCCTGTAGGGTTAGGGTCATCTATGCTTCCAGAATCCTCAACCCTAGTCATTGCATCATCACTTAATTTCTGAAAATATCCCAATCAGCTTTCCCAAAATTCAACTTAAGAATTCTATCATCTGGTCCTACTTCCAATCTTCAACCCACTGATCAAAAGACAGGATAGCGATCACTCCCCTACTGTAGTTACTGTCCAAACTTTCCAATTACTATTTCCAGGACAAAGACACATGGCAAACATTAGGGCTTAAATACATGGACTACTAATGACAAGACAAGGGACTCCTGTGCACAATCAATGCAATAAACCAATAAGAACATGACAACATAAAACACATGATGACGGGAGCACATGGCAGGATCACATGACTAGAACATGGCACAAACAAGGGAAGCACATTGCAAACAGAAAATGAATGAATACAAAGGCCATGAACATGACACAAAAACCAAAACAAACCGTGACACTTTTGCTTGTGGGTGAAAAATTTTGCATATAAAAAAAAAAAATATATATATATATATATATATATATATATGTAATGGGACATGGTTGGGGGCACTACAAGTCCCATCAGCCCCAGCGCTATATAAGGAAGTAGTGAGGTTTGTTTGCTCTCTTGCTTCTTTTCCTTGATCGTGGTTTGTGGATGAATGGATGTTGCGGCACATCTAAAACGTCAAAGGATGGTAGATAGAGAGATTGCTCTCTCGCTTTCTATTTGCTGTGATTGATTGAGTCATGTGTGAATGATGTCGCGGCAGATTGAGCCCTTCAGAAGAAAAGTAACGGATAAGCAGATACAGGTCCTTCTCAAAAAATTAGCATATTGCGATAAAGTTCATTATTTTCCATAATGTAATGATAAAAATTAAACTTTCATATATTTTAGATTCATTGCACACCAACTGAAATATTTCAGGTCTTTTATTGTTTCAATACTGATGATTTTGGCATACAGCTCATGAAAACCCAAAATTCCTATCTCAAAAAATTTGCATATTTCATCCGACCAATAAAAGAAGTGTTTTTAATACAAAAAAAGTCAACCTTCAAATAATTATGTTCTGTTATGCACTCAATACTTGGTCAGGAATCCTTTTGCAGAAATGACTGCTTCAATGCGGCGTGGCATGGAGGCAATCAGCCTGTGGCACTGCTGAGGTGTTATGGAGGCCCAGGATGCTTCGATAGCGGCCTTAAGCTCATCCAGAGTGTTGGGTCTTGTGTCTCTCAACTTTCTCTTCACAATATCCCACAGATTCTCTATGGGGTTCAGGTCAGGAGAGTTGGCAGGCCAATTGAGCACAGTAATACCATGGTCAGTAAACCATTTACCAGTGGTTTTGGCACTGTGAGCAGGTGCCAGGTCGTGCTGAAAAAATAAATCAGATGGAAGCATGAAGTGCTCCAAAATCTCCTGATAGCTAGCTGCATTGACCCTGCCCTTGATAAAACACAGTGGACCAACACCAGCAGCTGACATGGCACCCCAGACCATCACTGACTGTGGGTACTTGACACTGGACTTCAGGCATTTTGGCATTTCCTTCTCCCCAGTCTTCCTCCAGACTCTGGCACCTTGATTTCCGAATGACATGCAAAATTTGCTTTCATCCGAAAAAAGTACTTTGGACCACTGAGCAACAGTCCAGTGCTGCTTCTCTGTAGCCCAGGCCAGGCGCTTCTGCCGCTGTTTCTGGTTCAAAAGTGGCTTGACCTGGGGAATGCGGCACCTGTAGCCCATTTCCTGCACACGCCTGTGCACGGTGGCTCTGGATGTTTCTACTCCAGACTCAGTCCACTGCTTCCGCAGGTCCCCCAAGGTCTGGAATCGGTCCTTCTCCACAATCTTCCTCAGGGTCCGGTCACCTCTTCTCGTTGTGCAGCGTTTTTTGCCACACTTTTTCCTTCCCACAGACTTCCCACTGAGATGCCTTGATACAGCACTCTGGGAACAGCCTATTTGTTCAGAAATTTCTTTCTGTGTCTTACCCTCTTGCTTGAGGGTGTCAATGATGGCCTTCTGGACAGCAGTCAGGTCGGCAGTCTTACCCATGATTGCGGTTTTGAGTAATGAAACAGGCTGGGAGTTTTTAAAAGCCTCAGGAATCTTTTGCAGGTGTTTAGAGTTAATTAGTTGATTCAGATGATTAGGTTAATAGCTCGTTTAGAGAAACTTTTCATGATATGCTAATTTTTTGAGATAGGAATTTTGGGTTTTCATGAGCTGTATGCCAAAATCATCAGTATTAAAACAATAAAAGACCTGAAATATTTCAGTTGGTGTGCAATGAATCTAAAATATATGAAAGTTTAATTTTTATCATTACATTATGGAAAATAATTAACTTTATCACAATATGCTAATTTTTTGAGAAGGACCTGTATGTTAAAGGGGTGGTTTACTGCTTTTTTTCTTTGCATGACTGTGTTTATGGGGTGCAATATAACATGTCTTCGTGTTTTTTTTTTTTTAAAGCCTTATTTTTCATAAATTTCACCTTTGTTGTAAGCCACTTTCTCCTCTGTCATTTGAACGACCGGTTGACTTCCTGATTCTATGAAACCACTCCCTCAGAAACAGGCAATGGGCTCAGATTGGTTAGTTGGGCCGGTGTGTTGCAATTGGCTAAACTGCGTAGCGCACGTAGTCCGGAAACTTCACGCCCATTACCTTTACAGGCGAAAGCTGCATGTGCTCCGGTCAAATCAATGTAAATAATGGTGTCAATACTGCATATCAGCTTGAGCCAGAATCAGACCCAGAAAGCGGCAATGAAGAGAGTCAAGCAGAACCTCCCCAAACACGGCTCTTACAAAACGTTTCTGAATGGTACATTTTTGAATCATTATTATTATTCTATTCTACTATTATTATATAAGAATTTTGATATGCTGTTACTTGAAAATGCTACTGCTGCTTGTTAGCTTTTGAGATACGGTTTTCTCCTGATTAAATGTTTAATATAACTGAATAAATGACTGAGTAATACCGTTTATTAAAGTTATTGTTTTGTCTATATAATGAACAACCGTTTATCTATTCACAAAACTTAGTTTACTCGGTGTATCGTTTTCTTTAGGTGTACACGTGGCAACTGTGTTAAAATGCCAACAGAACATGACATTTACATTTACATTTAGTCATTTAGCAGACGCTTTTATCCAAAGCGACTTACATCTGAGGACTAAAGCAAGCGAGTCATCGTGAAGAGGGAAGAACGACGCAAGAAGTGCTCAAAATACAAAGTTCAGGCATTGCTCAGAGTAGCAAAAGCCAGACAAGGGAAGATTTAAAAGGGAAGGGAGGGACAAAAGGGAAGGGAAGGACATGAAAACATCTGATAACAGCAGCTGAAGTTTGCTGTTGCGATTACATATAATTTTTTTAACTTTATACACGTTTGTCTTATACACACAAAATAGCAAAGAACTAGCTACAAACAGCGTTGGCATTGGTTTACGTTCTTGATCAAATCGAAAAATTACGTCATAAAGTATACATGGAAAATACATTTACAAAATTAGTACATAATTACAAATTCAGGTCCAAAATTTTTGTACACGTTTGTCATAGATACACGAAATAGCATAACTAAGTGGCTACTAAAGCCAGCGCTGGCATTTGTTTACGTCCTTGATAAAAACTAAAGCATTACGTCTAAAATTATACATGCAAATACATTTAAAATTATTAAGTCTTACTTACTGGTTGTGGCTCAACAACTGCTGCCTCTGGTTTTAAAGTTGGAACTGCTTCATGCTTTATTAACAGTTTGTTGTTGAATCCGACATTGAATTTGTGGAGATTCTGGAAGCTGTCTTCCATAAAATGCACAGCACAGAGAGCTAAATTACGATTGTAATTTTCTGGAACATAATCAAACATAAATTGTAGCCATTGTTGACGAACTTCAGCGTCCGTAGGAAGCCCGAACACAGAAGACCTGACAGCTGGGTGAAAATAACACACTTTCGACGGCATGGCTACTGCTCTCCACTTTAACTCTTCCTCTTCAACAAAGCCGCAGAAATATGGCCATGCCCGCTTTTTTGAATATTCCGGAGGGAGGGTTGATTATGGGTTAGTTACATATAAAACCCGGGAAGTATCGTTGTAGTCCCATTCGAGTCGTTTTTGTAGGCATTAAACTTCCTGATTTTTAAAAGACGATATCTCTGCTTACGTTGAACTTTCAGCACAGCAACTTAGCAGATACTGTTCATGCACCAACAGCAACATTACACACTATTTAAAATGAAAAAAGTGAAATTGCAATCAACCACTCCTTTAAATACTGGCAGAACATCATGGAGAGCTGAACATATGATACACACCGTTAAGGAGGTAGTAGTTTTAGAATTTTATGAAATTATTTCTAGGATTATGTTTAAATGATTTTATTTTCTTTGGGTTTTAGTGTTTTGGCTGGATTATTGCCTGACTGATTGTTGCCAGAGTATCAGTCAAAATAACGGATGTTGGAGGTATTGTTTTATTAAAGGGAACTTTTAATAATGTTTTTCTATTATGTGCAGCATTTATCTTGAGTTTTATTTTATTTATGTGTTTTTTATATGTATTGTAAATAATTCTTTGTTGTAAACTGTGTTTTCCCCTACAGGGATGCATGGTTACCGTTTACTTTAGATTTACTTTTCTTTGGTTTATTTATTATTTTGTCGGATGTTGGACCTTAATTGCATAGGGAAAACCTAGGCCATAAAAAAACCTAGGCCATTTTTTTGTGGGCATTTGCATTTAAGGTCTGTTACATTTTTGAATTATTTGAATAAAAAATGTGCCTGTTGATTGAAGCTGCACTACCACCTCGCGCCTGATTATTTACCCCTTGTGGGTCATAATGTTACATATATATAAAACATTCAAGAAATGACGATTTTGGGGTTTCGTAATAAAAATGAATATCTTTAAGGATAAAACTGTGGGTCACATTAGTAGGGTTAGAAATATAAGAACTTAAATTAACCCTAAATGTATTGGTTATACTACAATCACAAAATAAATGTGCAGCTGTTTCTTCAACAAGACCACAAAATGAACAAGTTTCATCAATATCAAGATATTTACAGATAGATGAATTAAACCTGTCGCTCATATCTTTTAAGTTGTTGCACTTGTGATAACATTGTAGGTCACATGATAACGTCAACATGGCGGATGACGTACGTATCGCATTCATACTTAAAGCAATCAGGCTATAAAGTACCTACTCTTTTAGCACTCGATAAGTAAGTTCTATCAGATAGACTCTGGAGATAAAATGATGTAACAAAAGCATATATTTATCAGAGGTGGACAGTAACAAAGTACATTTACTTGAGTACTGTACTTAAGTACACTTTTTGAGTATCTGTACTTTCCTTGAGTATTATTTTTTTTCTAGAAACATTTTACTTTAACTTCACTACATTTGAAAGACAATTATCATACTTTTTACTCCACGACATTTCTGTCAAGGTCCTTGAGTAGAAAGTAGTAATGTCAGTCAGGGGATGATTTTGGTTGCGGGGTTGCATTTTGGTTGTAAATCAAAGTCGAGTAGACGTCAGCACCCGTCGTCAGATTGACGTCAACATCCAATGTCGGACAGACGTTGGATTTTGGTTGGAAATGGAAGTCGGGTTGACATTAGAACCCGACCAATGTTGGTTTCTGACGTCAACACGATTTTCATTTTCAACCACAATACAACGTATGTCCAACTTTAGAGATTAACGTCAATCTGACGTTGGATTCTGACATCAATCTGATTTTCATTTGTCATTGTTTTGGAGAACACTAGCTTATAACAGTAAGGCAAACATATTCATACTAAAAGCCAAAAAGCTTTAAATAGGGCACTATTTGAGGGAACAGCCATTTGGGTGTCTGATACCATTGTGGATGTTATTGAAAGCACTTATTCAATCTCACATTCAATCCCACAACTGGAACTGTGTTCTAGAAATAAATGTGATCTTGATATGAGGGTAGGTGTCATGATTCTGCCATCAGGTCTGTGAGTTCTAGTATTTTGGCAGGATCATGACAGACCCATGTTCTGTGTGCAAGCACATGGCCTTGTGTTTTGGTCATGTGCTTGTGTTGTCTCGTCTCGTTACCCCGCCCCCTTGTTATCCTGATTCTGTCATTAGTGTTTCACCCGTGTCACCTGTTATGTTTGATTAGTCTTCCTATTTAATCCCCTTGTGTTTGCTGTCTTGGGTCGGTTCATTGTTATACGTTGATCGTGAGTACCCTGTGTACATCTAGTCATTGTTAGCATCTCTTGAAGTCTTGTTTGTTTTCTTGTTCATTTGTTTCCCAGTTTAGTCTAGTCAGTCTGGTATTCTGTGTTCCATCTGTTTTGCCCTCTCATGGGTTTTGTTTTCCTGTTTTTGTCATTAAACCGTCTTATTGTATACTGTCTGCGTTTGGGTTCATCTCCGTGTCTCACCGTGACAGAATGAACCGACCAATTCTGAACCCAGCGGACAGTATGTCATCCCCACTAAGACAACAATCAGCTGACCAGGAACTATGGTGGCAGTCAGCTATCAACGACAGCAAGTTGGGCAAGCTTCCTTTCCCTCCCCAGGGAGAGAGGTCCCTGAGAGGATATGCTCAGGCCGTGGAGGCAAAGAGAAATTTTTTACCGGAGAGCCTGGTTAACCGTTACCTCATCGCGGGTCTCAAAGTTCCTCCACCTCTGGCGGAACGGGAGAGGCTGGCCCACCGCCCGTTCCGGGACATGGTGGACTGCTTGGTTCGTCGGGAGTCACAGGGTCCCATGGTGTCGTCACCTCCTGCCTGTCTGCCGGTGAGCCCGGAGGATCTGAGGTTAGGCTTCGTGAGGCTTGGAGAACAGACTCGTCCCAGTTCGACTCCCGAGGCATCATCGGCTCCGCGAATCAGGAGGAGGAAGAGGAGACCTGCGTCTGCCCAGCCAGAGCCAGTTCACGTCCCGTCTGTCCAGCTAGAGACTGTTCACGCCCCGTCTGTCCAGCTAGAGACTGTTCACGCCCCGTCTGCCTTCCTGAGCTGGGACTATCTGGAGCGTCTGGCTCGGATCTTAGAGAGGCCGGTGTTCGGTGTTTCGGAGCTGAACCCAGTGCCCGTTCCAGAGCCCGCTACGGCAAGCGCTGTTCCAGAGCCCGCTACGGCAAGCGCTGTTCCAGAGCCCGCTACGGCAAGCGCTGTTCCAGAGCCCGCTACGGCAAGCGCTGTTCCAGAGCCCGCTACGGCAAGCGCTGTTCCAGAGCCCGCTACGGCAAGCGCTGTTCCAGAGCCCGCTACGGCAAGCGCTGTTCCAGAGCCCGCTACGGCAAGCGCTGTTCCAGAGCCGGTCGCCGTGAGCGCGGCACCCAGTCCTGTCCCGTCACCAACCATGTTCCCCGTCAGAAGTCCCCGGACTGTCTCCTCGTGTGTCCCTGTCTCTACTGCCCCCGGACTCCCGTTTGTTTCCCCCGTCATGGTTCAACCTAGGACTGTTTCTCCGTCTACTCACACCACTCCACCCAAGTCCGTTCGGGTCCCCCGTCCTAAGCCCACACCCTGTAGTTCCAAGATCACCGTCCCGCCCACCCACCCTGGACTCTCGCTCAAAGACTCTGTTGTCCCTCCGCCTCCCCTTCCTTGTTTATTTTTTCTGATGTTTCACCCCAACCTGGTCATTGTTCACGCTTGTATGCCCCTGTTATTATTTGTCATGTTTTGTTGGGTCTGGTCTATGTCTCTGTCAGTCTTGTCCCGCGTTTAATGTCTCCTTGGGGAGTGTCTGGTAGCCGCTCTTTAAGGAGGGGGTACTGTCATGATTCTGCCATCAGGTCTGTGAGTTCTAGTATTTTGGCAGGATCATGACAGACCCATGTTCTGTGTGCAAGCACATGGCCTTGTGTTTTGGTCATGTGCTTGTGTTGTCTCGTCTCGTTACCCCGCCCCCTTGTTATCCTGATTCTGTCATTAGTGTTTCACCCGTGTCACCTGTTATGTTTGATTAGTCTTCCTATTTAATCCCCTTGTGTTTGCTGTCTTGGGTCGGTTCATTGTTATACGTTGATCGTGAGTACCCTGTGTACATCTAGTCATTGTTAGCATCTCTTGAAGTCTTGTTTGTTTTCTTGTTCATTTGTTTCCCAGTTTAGTCTAGTCAGTCTGGTATTCTGTGTTCCATCTGTTTTGCCCTCTCATGGGTTTTGTTTTCCTGTTTTTGTCATTAAACCGTGTCTTATTGTATACTGTCTGCGTTTGGGTTCATCTCCGTGTCTCACCGTGACAGTAGGTAGGCAGGCAGTAAGGTAATTGGAGGTAATTGTTTGCGTCAGCATCTGCGAACTCAGACATGTGCAAGTACCGATCTTTTATACTGCAAGTATTAGAACATGATTGGTTAGATGTGAGGTAACGATTGAGTCTTCCTGGCAGAACTTACGCTAAAGCTTTCATTTCTTATTGAAATTAAGCAACCTACTCAGTGAGTATGCGGTTTCGAACACAGCCAATGTCTGTTGAATAGTGAGCACTGAAGATAGCAATGTGCTGAAACGTTTGCTTGCTCGTTTTTAACCGTTTTTTAATTCACATGCACTTTGCACTTTTTGCACAATGCAACTTATAAAATATTTTTTTTTACTAGACTTCTTCAGTCTGTAAAAAATGTGATTTTTGAATTGCTTGACAATTCTTTCATGAAAATTGGCACAAAGTGGTGAGCCATGACCCATCTTTTCTCGCAAAGACTGAGCCTTTGGTGGATGCTCCTTTTATACTCTTACAAGATACCCTCACCTATTACCAAATCGCCTCCTTTTGTGAACTGTTTCAAAAAAGTTTAACTGGGATATTCTGTAATCTTTTCACTTTTATTTTGCCTCTGTCCCAACTTTTTTAGAGTGCGTTGCAGCCATCAATATCAAAATTAGTTTATATTTACAAAATACAATTAATATGGCCTGTGACAACATTGACATTTTTTTCTTTGTACTTTTGTCAGTTAAATAACGGTTAAAAATAATTTACAAATCACAGATTCTTGATTTTATCGTCTTTTACAAAATGTCCTAACTTTTCTGGAATTGGGGTTCTAGAAATGTTTCTGTACTCTGAAGAAACATGTATAGTCACATTTTTCTCAAGAAACCGGTTGATTAATAAGTGTTTTTTATAAAGTCATTGTTTGATCAAAGTTAAATGATTTCCCAGAAGGACAATTCAAAGCTGTCCCTTATCCAGACCTTGCCTTTCATCTGTATTTATAATTAACTTTTATAACGTTCATAGTTATGTCCATAATCATGTATCAGAGTTAATGCAATTTGAAAAAACAAAATCAGTTTTTGGAAAAAAGGCAAGTACTGTACATACAGTAATCATATAATTTTAAAATGAATATGTGTAAGGGAGTCCACTGGAGGCAAGTTGCAGAGAACCCAAGTGCAGTTTATTTACAAACATAACAAGATCAAACATAAAACGAAAGCATGGTGTGGCATGAACTCAAAAACATGACCATGACCATGACGCTTACCAACTGTGGTTACAGTGAAACAAAACCTGATAAAGACTCATGGCAAACATGAGGGTGTAAATACACACAAGACTAGTCAAGTCAAGTCACCTTCATTTATATAGCGCTTTTAACAATATAGACTGTTTCACAGCAGCTTTACAGTGATAATAGGAAATTAAAGTAACAGATTGTTTTGGCTTTACAGCAGCTCTAGAATAAAGTTATTGTCCAGCTAAAGTTAGTTTTGATTGATTCACTTCCGTTGTAACAATCATTAGTTATTAACTTAGGGGCCACTAACACGACACCCATCTAACAGAAATCACTTAATGCGATCCGGCTCGCTCATTTGCATAAAACAGAGCCTGGTGGCTCTGAGAATTTTATCATTGCTTCCGTGTAGCCGCGTGAATCGGAATTATCCAGACAATGTTTTATCAGTACAGAGGTAAAGGGAAGGAGGCCTTCACAAGGGAGAGACTAGTGACACTTCAGGACTGCATTGTCGTCGTGTCCAGACGCAGGTTGTTGGAGCCATTCTGTGTATTGGGATAGGATGGCGCTGTGATCTGCCACCAGTCTACTTAAGACGGGGGTTAATTTGTGCAGGTGTGGCGCACAGCGAGGTGCATGGTTTTTGACCGTGAGGCACAGCGTGTAATCATGGAGACTGGCTTGAGTTAAGTTATTATTGAAGAAATGTTTTATTTTTCGTTATGTTAATAAATGGATTGGCATATCCGACTTTAAGTTCAGACTTTTGAAAGTTTATTATTTTACGTTATTTTATTATTTTAAGCCACGGAAACAGCACGCCCGAAACACGCGTGCAAAACGACTTAAATGTGCGCCAACAATTAGTCAAAAACCACTTCTGTATGAGGAAAAGACTGATCAAGTTTAAACGACACGGTCCTTGTGCTGTTCGTGCACCTTGTCTCGACAGTGATCGGCTGAATGGAGTCGCTGGCGCATTGGATACAGTAGGTCTACGGGCGCAGCGGGCCTCACATTGGATAGTGAGGCGGCCAGGAAGCAGTGATGACGGGCGGAGATCGGTGACGGACGGGCGGTGGTCGGTGACGGACGGGCGGAGGTCGGTGACGGACGGGCGGTGATCGGTGACGGACGGCGGTGATCGCTAGCGGACGTCGGAAAAGCGCTTTGGGTCTCACAGTGGACAGTGAGGTGGCCTGGATGGGACGCGGTGAGGACGGACGAACGCCATAGGCGACGGAGGTTTGTGAATGCTTCACATTGGACAGTGAAGATTGGACACTTTGATGCAGATACTACGTCGGACAGTGGAGGAAAAATCTTGTGGACCTAGAACGAGTAAAAGCGAGGTAACGGCAGTTAACACACACACACACACACACACACACACACACACACATACATAAGATGTATGAATTTAAAGAGCTGCAGTTATTAAAGTGTAAACAGCAAGAATGAAAGAGAACACAATGCATTGACATTTGCTTTAAAGTAAACGAGGACTTGACATAAGAGACATTTGGGTCGAGGGGTTTACACAAGAAACGAAAAGTGTTTATGTTTTATTTCTGATTTTTCGTTTTCATGATATTTAATTGAAATGTTTGTTTTTTTTGTGTGTGGTTGAAAATGAGGTAAAATGGATGAAAATTATCAAGGTATCGAGGTAACACATGTGGTGTCTACTGACTCACAAAATGATACTGAGGAAGAAGCCTCTGTGAAAAAAGGTCTATAAAACTTACTGTTACATCCGGTCAGGAATGAAACGGAGAGTGAATCAAATCGCAAGCTTTTTTAATAACATAAACAGGTGATCCAGGGAACTCAGAACAGGGCAGAGATAGTTACAGGAACCAAGTAACATTTAAACAACAACCGACAGCCAACAACTGAAACACAGGGGTTTAAATACACAGACAAACAAGCTAAACAAGATAACAAGGGGGCGTGGTTAATAAGAAACACCTGGGGAGACTAATAAACATAGACGAGGAACACCTGTGGACACTGAGCAACAACAAACAAAAGACAAGACACATGGCAGGATCACATGACAAACAAGGAATCACGTGATATACAAGACACAACAAAAACCCACACATAACATAGCCCCCCCACTATGGGCGGCTCCTGATGCCCCTAGTGTAACACCAAAACAAAACAAAACAACAAAAAAAAATTCAGGAGGGTGGTGAAGCGGAGGCGGTCTTGGGGGAGGGACGGAGGGCCAGGTCTGCACAGGGAACGGGACCCAGGCCATGGAACGTGGGCAGAGCAGGACGTGCAGGCGGTGGCTAGGGCGGAGCAGGCTGTGTGGGCGGCCAGGGCGGCGAAGACCCCTCGGGCGGCCAGGTCGGCGAAGACCCCTCGGGCGGCCAGGGCGGCGAAGACCCCTCGGGCGGCCAGGGCGGCGAAGACCCCTCGGGCGGCCAGGGCGGCGAAGACCCCTCGGGCGGCCAGGGCGGCGAAGACCCCTCGGGCGGCCAGGGCGGCAAAGACCCCTCGGGCGGCCACGGCGGTGCAGACACCGGCTCAGGAACAGCAGACACCGGCTCAGGAACAGCAGACACCGGCTCAGGAACAGCAGACACCGGCTCAGGAACAGCAGACACCGGCTCAGGAACAGCAGACACACACACTGGCTCGGGAACAGACAACACACTCACTGGCTCGGGAACAGACAACACACTCACTGGCTCAGGAACAGACAACACACTCACTGGCTCAGGAACAGACAACACACTCACTGGCTCGGGAACAGACAACACACACCCTGGCTCGGGCTCAGGAACACACAACACACACACTGGCTCGGGAACAGACAACACACACTGGCTCGGGAACAGACAACACACTCACTGGCTCGGGAACAGACAACACACACACTGGCTCGGGAACAGACAACACACTCACTGACTCGGGAACAGACAACACACACCCTGGCTCGGGCTCAGGAATAGACAACACACACACTGGCTCGGAAACAGACAACACACACACTGGTTCGGGAACAGACATCACAGACTCTGGCTCGGGAACAGGAACAGACTCTGGCTCGGGAACAGGAACAGACTCTGGCTCGGGAACAGAAACAGAATCTGGCTCGGGAACAGGAACAGACTCTGGCTCGGAGGCGGCCATCTTGTCCGTAGACACTGGCTCGGAGGTGGCCATCTTGTCCGTAGACACTGGCTCGGAGGCGGCCATCTTGTCCATAGACACTGGCTCGGAGAAAGTGACGTGAACAGTCTCTGGTTCGGCAGAAGTGACGTGAAGCGTCTCTGGCTCGGCAGAAGTGACGTGAAGCATCTCTGGCTCGGCAGATGTGACGTGAAGCGTCTCTGGCTCGGCAGAAGTGACGTGGACAGTTTCTGGCTGTGCAGAAGTGACGTGGACAGTTTCTGGCTGTGCAGACGTGACGTGGACAGTCTCTGGCTGTGCAGACGTAACGTGGACAGTCTCTGGCTGGACGTGGCTGACGTGAAGCTCTGGCTGGACGTGGCTGACGTGAAGCTCTGGCTGGACGTGGCTGACGTGAAGCTCTGGCTGGACGTGAAGCTCTGGCTGGACGTGGCTGACGTGAAGCTCTGGCTGGACGTGGCTGACGTGAAGCTCTGGCTGGACATGGCTGACGTGAGGCTCTGGCTGGACGTGCTCTGGCTGGACGTGCTCTGGCTGGACGGTCTCTGGCTGGACGGTCTCTGGCTCGGCAGGCGTGACCGGTCGCTGGAGTGGCGCCGGCGGACAAGTCTTTGAGGAGGCCTTTCTCCTCCTCCTCCTCCGGGCCACCAGACTCGGGACCACCGGACTTGAGACCACCGGACTTGGGACCACCGGAACTGGGACCAGTGTTGATGGCCTGGCGTACCACGGGCTGAAGCTCTCCAGACAACTGGAAAGTGCCTCTCTCCAATCCAGGCCGGAGAGATCGGGGAGCTCCCTAGGGTTGACCGCCTTAGCTCCCAGCCGGTAACATAATTTAATCGCCTCATTCTCTAGGGTGCAGGAGGCAGCAAGTGAAGCAAACCCCCAGGTGAACTGGAATAAATCAGGGCTCTTCAGGGCTAAGGCCGCGGTCTTTCCAGCGAACTCCCGGCTCATGCTGGGAAGATCAGGCGAGATCCGTGCTGCTGGATTCATTTTTGTTCTGTTACATCCAGTCAGGAACGAAACGGAGAGTGAATCCAATCGCAAGCTTTTTTAATAACATAAACAGGTAATCCAGGGAACTCAGAACAGGACAGAGATAGTTACAGGAACCAAGTAACATTTAAACAACAACCGACAGCCAACAACTGATACACAGGGGTTTAAATACACAGACAAACAAGCTAAACAATATAACAAGGGGGCGTGGTTAATAAGAAACACCTGGGGAGACTAATAAACATAGACGAGGAACACCTGTGGACACTGAGCAACAACAAACAAAAGACAAGACACATGGCAGGATCACATGACAAACAAGGAATCACGTGATATACAAGACACAACAAAAACCCACACGTAACACTTACAACAAAAGCACTGCTTTCTAAATTAAGTGACTTAGAGACACTAAGAAAATCCAAGTTAAGTAAAGCTGCCAATCTCAAACAAACTGTTCAAGGTTTAATGTGTGAGTCTGGTTATGAAGCTGAAATAAAAAGTAGCTTCAGCAAATATCAAGCCTTGATTAATGATGCAAAAGTTGCACATAACAATCTGCTTCAGTTGTTACCCGTGGTTGAAAAGGAAAAGCATGTAACCTGGTTCAAAGCTTTTAAGTGTGAACGAATTTTGCCAGTGTGTGGAAAATCATTTTAAGAGTACAAATAATGGCACTACTGAAGATGTTAATCTTGAGGATGATATAAAGCCAACGGACAGTGTATCAAATGTTGGATCATCATCATGCACTAAAAGCCGCACCAGTGAAAGATCAAGTCGATCAAGCAAAGCTGCATTTGAAGTTGCACAAGCAGAAGCCAAGAAAGCTGGACTTCTGGCACGTGCAGCAGCACTAAAAAAGAAACATGAATTGGAGCAGGAGGCGGAGTCATTATGGAACAATGGAACAAGTGGAAATGGATGCTGAGATTGAAGCCTCAGATACAGAGTTGGCAATACTGCAAGCATTTTCGGATCAGGATAAGATGGGATCTTATTTTGAGAAACAAAGATCAAAAGAAATACCTGACATTCCTGATGCAAATGTAACCCTCTTTCTCTTTCTCCGCGCGCTCACAGGCCTCTAGCACCGCCGCTGCTGCTCTGCGTTGTGTTATGAATGTTCGTGGGTGGTGGTAGGAAGCAGGGACTCAGACACAGAGGGGTTCGGGATCGTGGCTTGACCGTTTATTCCACAACACAGCGTCTATAACGTTGATGACATGAACTCAGTTTAAGTTTAAAGCTAGCAAAATACATTTCAATGCACATGCAATTCAACAGCAAGCTCATGCTGCTTATATTATCATACATAGCTTTGCATTAGCCACCATGCATTAATCACGTTAAGTAAAAACCAAAACATTTTAACTCTCTATATTCCTCTGAATTCAGGTCTTTAGCAGTTTAAAACACAAAATATCCTGATACACTGAACGCTAGTGCAATAACAACAAATATATTTTACATTGCTTTTTCCCCACTACCATTAACATGGCTTACCTATAACGTTGACGACATGAACTGAGGAAAAGATGACGCGCTACTCACGTGTCAACGCTACGGTATCTCAAGAGGCCAAAACAGCACTAAAGGCACTTGAATCTGTTTTAATACAATAGCGTTATGGGGATATCTTGTGGACAAGGCAATATACTGCCATCCGCCCCTTCTGTAATTGATGGCGTCCCAGCCATCTAATTAACCAAAACTCAAGGGTGGCCTAATCTATGACAATCAAAACAATAAATGTGTTGTGAGTGTATAACACACGATGTGTGTAATAAGCGTGGGCATGGGTAGCTAACTCGCCATGCAGCATGGCTCTACGTGTGCCCTGTTGCTCCTCTTACTTCTGGCCTTTAGCCACAACTTTCTCCCCCTTTCTATCTTTTGGCAGTCACTCTCTAGTTTCACCACTTGGGTCTCGAGTGAGAGCTTAGTTGGGGGATGCCGGCTTCTTCTCGGGTTTCTTCTTGGGGGGTTGGGCCCTTGAGTGGGGGTGGCATCACTACCACTCACATGCACTCCCTCTTCACTACTTGTTTCTCCTGTCCACATGTCAGCCTCCTCTTTATCTGGTGTTCCAACTAGGGCTCCGTCCAGGGTGTGGTGTGGGTTTTAGTGGTGCCAATACACTTGCATAGCTCCTTCACTATTGCACTTTCAAAGTTACGCCCTTGATCTGTGTGTAATTTAGCAGGGAAACCAAAACAGCAGAAGAAATTCCTCCACAAGATCCTGGCCACTGTGCCTGCCTTTTGGTCCCTGGTGGGGTAGGCCTGTGCGTAACGAGAAAAGTTACGTAACAATGAGCACATTCTCCATACCACCCTTGGACTTCTCCAGCTTTAAGAAGTCCACACAAACCAGTTCCATGGGGGCACCGGTATGGATACTGACAAGGGGGGCCCTGACGTTGACCGTGGGAGTTTTTCTAAGGCAGCATCTCTCACACTGTTCGCACCAAGCCTTGATCTCCTGAAACATTCTTGGCCAGTAAAATCTTTCCCTTATCATCTGTAGTGTCCTCTCCAATCCCAGATGCCCTGAGTCATCGTGGAGGGCTGTTTTGACAGTTTCACGCAGCCTCTCTGGCAGTATTAGTTGCTCCACCACCCCTTTATGGCGGTCTCTGCTGCTGTGATACAGGATCCCTTTTTTTACCACTAACCTCCTCCACTCTTTTAAGAGGAGACTCTCTGTGGCGCCCACCTTCATCCTTTCGCTGTGGCTTGGCTTGTGGTTCCTGCTCTTAAAGTGGAGGATGGGACCGATAACTGTGTCTTTAACTGTGTCTTCCTTCTGTCCCGCTCGAAGCTCCTGTGAGGTCATAGCAGGTAGGGCCTCCATCCCCACATCCACATATGCCTCACCGGTTTCCAGGGACTGCCAGCTCTCAGGCTCCTCTGTGACCTCTGTGTCCCTGCCTGAGACCTCCCCAGGCTCCTGGGTGGTTTGTGTCTCCTCACGTCTTGGTACACCCGCCCTCACCTGCTGCGGGCATGACTGCAGGGTCTCTGCCACTTCCTGATTGGACATACGCGAGAGGGCATCAGCGTTGGAGTTGTCCTGTCCCCTCCGATACTGGATGTCAAAATCAAATATGGACAGATGAGAAACCCATCGCTGACCCGTGGCGTCGAGTTTGGCTGAGGTCATTACATATTTCAGAGGGTTGTTGTCTGTCAGAACAGAGAACATACGCCCATAGAGGTGGTCATGGAACTTATCCGTCACGGCCCACTTGAGAGCGAGGAACTCGAGCTTGTGTGCCGGATACCTGGTCTCAGGTGGGCTCAGGCCTCTGCTCGCATACGCAATGACCCTTTCCACCCCATCTTGCACCTGCACTAGCACAACACCAAGCCCCATTCCCGAGGCATCGGTCTGCAGCAGAAAGGGTTGACAGTAGTCTGGATAGCCCAGCACTGGTGCACTTATCAACCTATCTTTTAAAGACTGAAAAGCCTCCTCGCAGTCGGCAGTCCTCAGAAATGGCAGGACAGGGGCTGAACTTTTCTTGATCCCCCTTTTCTTCTTTCTAGGGTCACCGGAGGTAAGGCGGTATAGCGGAGCCGCCAAGTTAGAGTAGCCCTTAACATACCTCCTATAGTAACCTGCAAACCCCAAAAACCGCAACACTTCCATACGATTAGTAGGCCTCTCCCAATCCTTGACCTTACTGATCTTCTCTGGGTCCATCCTGATGCCCTCTGCAGACACCCAGTGACCTAAGTACTGCACTTCCTTCCTGACAAGCTGGCACTTAGAGGGTTTCAGTTTTAAACCATGCTTCCTAAGCCTATCAAAAACCAGCTGGAGCCTTTCCAGATGTTCATTAAAGGACTTCGAGAAAATAATAATATCGTTAAGGTAAATAAGTAGATGGGTGAAATTTACGTCCCCAAAACAGGAGGTCATCAGCCTTTGAAAGGTTGAGGGTGCGTTTTGCAGCCCAAAAGGCATTCTATTAGCCTCAAACAGACCCATGGGTGTGCTGAATGCTGTCTTGTACTTGTCATGTTCTGCAACCTCTACCAGCCAGTATCCTGATGTAAGGTCAAGGGTGGAGAAGTATTTTGCCTGCCCTAACGCCTCTAGAGCTTCCTCTATCCTTGGCAGAGGGAATGCGTCCCGGGTGCTGCAGGCGTTTAGCTTCCTGTAGTCGATACACAATTGAAGTGAACTATCCTTCTCGGTCACAACCACCACGGGGGATGCATACAGACTTTTACTGGGGCGAACGACTCCTGCTGCCTCCATCTCCATCAATAACCGCCTCACATCTTGCCACTGGGAGGGGGGTATTTTGCGGTACGGCAGTCGGAAAGGCCTCGGGTCAACCAGGGGAATCTCATCCTGTACAGTTGTGGTGTGACCATAGTCCAGGGGATGCTGGGAGAACACATCTGCATTTTTATCCAGCAGATCCTTGAGTAGGGCACGTTGGTCCTCACTTTCCACCGTGGCTTCACTTAGGTCAACCCTGCAGCTAGCCACCACTTGGTCCAGGCTGAGACATGCCCCTCTGTTTCCAGCTTCACCATGCTTTTTATCTGGGAACTCCACCACCTTGTCCACCAGAACTGCGCTGGCCAGATTTGTGTGTCGTTTGATTGTAATTACTCGCTGGGATAGACTCATCACTCTTACTGGAGCACAACCTCTTTTCACATTTGCAAGGACTTTAGCCACCAGGATGTTCTGGGGAGCTGCAAGGAGGGATTGCCTTCTATCAGGGCTGTATAAACCTTCCTTTGGGGGCCAGCTTTAATCCTACACATTAAATCCATCTCTTTCCCACTTGGGATGTTTATTGTGCGACCATTGTAACCCGCCGGACCTACAACATCATACATTTCATTTTGCTCGGCGCTCCCCACCTCCAGTAAAGCTGTGTACCACTCTGGATGCTTCTCTTTGACCTGGTACAGAAACTGCGGGACATAGGCTGTTTGAAGATGGTTTTGGGAGGCTCGAATGACATTGGTTCCCACCAACAGAGGGACTGAAGAGCGATAGTCGGAATCAGGAACAACGAAGGTAGGTACAGCCTTGAGCTCTTTCCCCAGCACTTTCAGGTCGATGTGTAGAACACCATGGTAGGGCACGGTCTGACCTGCTGCACCCTCTATTGGTATTTTAGAAGGCTGCAGCTTTTTCTTCTGTAGAGCTGGGTGGCTCTGCCAGTAGCTGTGTGTAATATTGGTGATCTGTGAGCCAGAGTCAATTAGAGCCCTGCATGTCTTTCCATTGACTTCTAAATCCCCTTCGTTCCTGGGTCCCACTAGGGGTGTTTCCCCTCCTTCAGTGCAACTCCTCTTGACCGGTGGGTGGGGCCCTTGCTGTGTACCCATGGATGCCCCAGCTGCCATGGGTACTAAGAGTTTAAATGTTGAACGGAGTGCATGTGTCCATCAGCAGGAACCATAGGCTGCTGGGCTCCAGCTAGGCTCGGATCCGGAAGCACTGCTCTGCATACTCTGGCCGTGTGGCCTGGCTCACCACACCGGTAACAGACAAAGCTTGGTTTCTGGCTGGCTCTTCCCTTTGCTGGATGGACAGCTACTGGGGAGAAAAGGGGAGGAGAGGTCATTCTCAGCTCTAGTTGTGCCAGCTTAGCCACTTGTTCTTCCTGAATCGAGGGCTAACTTCTTAACCATTTCCGTGTGCTCGGATAATTCAGACGTGTGATTTGACCTATCTATCTTGGTGTTTCCACCCCCTCCTGACGTTACATGCACCTGAGCATACGTTTTCTTTGCTGTACTCCGCGTCTGAAACTTCTTAGTTTCTCTAGTTAGACTTCGGAGCTCTGCCTGCAGCTCTCGGAAGCTCAAGAGCCTGGGCGCCATTGGTGCGATTCTGGTGTACACCTCCTCGTCGGAAAGGCCTCTCATGAACTGCCGTGTTAGTTTGCTATCTCGGTCCAGGAAGGGCTTACCTCCTCTTTGCTTCTCCTCTACTGTTCTCAACTTTGCCTCCAGTGCTATAGCATAAGAACAGGCAGACTCCCCTGAATACTGGCTCCGCTCATAGAAGTCAGGTAGAGGATCTAAGGAGCCTCGTGTGTCGCTGTATTCGGCCCTCAGTTCCTCCAGTGCTTTCTCTGGGGTCTGATCATGTGGAGGTAGGTTAAGGATGAGATTTCGGGCTTCACCCCCCAGGTGTCGCACAACAGTGGAGAAGCGAAGGTGCATTGGGAGTTCTATTGCCTCCAAGAGGTATTGCATGTTGCAAATCCAGTCTTCCACCAGTACCTTACAGTCTGGATTTCCAGTGAAGACTTGGACATTTTTCACTTGATGCATTTGCATGAAACCCCCATAGGCTGTCATAGGAAGGAACTGGTTGGCTACTGCTCGATCAGGAGGCCTGAATTGTGTCATGTGTGGGTGAGCGGACTGGCTAGCACATGCAGGCGGAGGGGGGACTGGAGAACGAGCGTCAACATGCATGTTGATGTGGGAAGCTGGGATCAGTGTCTGTTGAGGAGACAGCTCCGGAGGAGCATCAGCGGCTGCCTGGTCTAACGCTACCTGAGGGCTGTGTAGAGTTATGTTGGGAGCCCATGCATAAGCAGATGGGGGTGACGGAGTGGCTCCACTATAGCCTGGAACTGGAGCGGGGAGAAATGTGGCCTCGGAGGAATGCACTTGAAAAGCCTGCTCAGCAGCTACGTGCTTGACTGTAGTATTCGTCACTGGTGGGCTCTGAAGACTGGGTGCGGGCACAGAAGGGGGATACGGATACCCAGGGTAAACATGGGGGCCAGGCCTACTAGGCTGGGCTGGATGGGGCGCGGCAACTGGATAGGGTTTGAGCGACTGCTGCACAACTGGCATCTCAACAAAGACATGATGTGTAGGATTTTTCCAAGGTATAGATTCTGAGGGCCCATGTCTACTGCGTTTGCGAACAGAGGCGTCAACCATCCTATCTATCTGGCCACCTGGTCTTGCATCAGGGCTGTTGTCGAAGCAAAGTGGCGGTACCTGCCCTGAGGCCCCAGGGCCTGGCAGCCTTCGTGCATGGGCTGGCATCACATACTAGTCAGCATAGGGCAAGTTTGTAGGGGCTGGCGGGCCAATGGTGACATGCCCCCCTGGCGTTAGGAGACTAGATGCACTGGTGGAGGAGCACTGTATATCTTGTGGTGAGTTTGCATAGGTCTGTGACATCTTAAAATCCAAATGTGTTTACTGTGTGCAAGCAGGTTAAATGGCAGTGTAATTAGGTTCTATTGAGGTGCCGAATATATGTAAAATGATACAATCTCATATAAATAAAAATATCCTAAAGTAAGCTATTCAGTGAGATCAGCCCAATGAAAAATTTAACTCGCTTAACTCAAAAAGTTAACGACTCATCAACTAAAATGGCTTGTCAGTTAGAACTTAAATCTCACTTAGTATCAAGAAGTTGCACAGTAATCCTCACTATATTTCAAAAATCTCAATAGCCAAAACATACAAAAAAAAAAAACTTCTTTCTGGTCCATAAAACTATTAAATATGTTTTACATCACAGCTAATTACTGCAATTGAAACAGTTCAGTAACAACTAAGATTCCCAGCAGACTGTAAAGGATATAGCTGTGATGGCAGTATGTATCCCCAAAAGCATCAGTTCGGTTAAGAATTCCAGTTTGTTCATTAAATATAGTTCAGCATTCAAACCACTGGCTGTAGAATTATCTTCCTCTTCGGTCTAGCAGTGCCACAATCCGGGTCGCGGCACCAAAGATGTAACCCTCTTTCTCTTTCTCCGTGTGCTCACAGGCCTCTAGCACTGCCGCTGCTGCTCTGCGTTGTGTTATGAATGTTCGTGGGTGGTGGTAGGAAGCGGTGACTCAGACACAGAGGGGTTCGGGATCGTGGCTTGACCGTTTATTCCACAACACAGCGTCTATAACGTTGACGACAGTTTAAGTTTAAAGCTAGCAAAATACATTTCAATGCACATGCAATTCAACAGCAAGCTCGTGCTGCTTATATTATCATACATAGCTTTGCATTAGCCACCATGCATTAATCACGTTAAGTAAAAACCAAAATATTTTAACTCTCTATATTACTCTGGCAGACAGGAAACTCCAAACAATGACGACCATGATAACCAGCATCGCCACCGAAAGGTTTGGCTTGGCAGAGAAGCACACTGCTACAAACCAGTACTCCAAGAACCGCAGGGCAGAGAAGATTGCACAGCTGAGACAGGAACTCCGACTCCTGAAGAGGCAGTTCAATGGGGCCACCGAGGACATGAAGCCAGGGCTGGCAGAACTACGGGGCATCCTAAGGAAGAAGCTGCTGACCCTACGCCGAGCAGAGTGGCATAGGAGGCGGGCTAAGGAGAGAGCCAAAAGACGAGCCGCCTTCCTTGTAAACCCTTTTGGGTTTACCAAACAGCTACTAGGCCAGAAGCGCAGTGGCCAACTCACTTGCTCAAAAAAGGAGATAGATGCCTATTTGCATGACACCTATAGCGATGCAGCCCAGGAGGTGGACCTTGGTGAATGCAGACACCTCATTAATCCACCTATACCAACCATTGACTTTAACATCAAAGTACCCAGTTGGAAAGAAATTCAAGCTGTTGTTAAGGCTGCCAGAACCAGCTCAACACCAGGACCTAATGGTGTGCCATATCTGGTGTATAAGAGGTGCCCCAAGCTCTTGCATCATCTGTAGAAGATCCTGAGGGTCATCTGGAGGAGGGGGAAAGTTGCCCAACAATGGAGATCTGCAGAAGGGGTGTGGGTTCCAAAGGAAGATAAGTCAACCACCATAGAGCAGTTTAGGACCATCTCGCTGCTAAACATCGAGGGGAAGATATTCTTCAGTATCCTTTCCCAACGGCTGTCAGACTACCTCTGAAAGAACCAGTACATCGACCCCTCAGTGCAAAAGGGAGGGATACCAGGGGTTCCCAGGTGCCTTGAACACAGTGGAGTGGTGACACAACTGATTAGAGAGGCTCGTGAGGGGAAAGGAAACCTGGCTGTACTATGGCTGGACTTAGCCAATGCATATGGCTCCATACCCCACAAGCTAGTGGAGGTGGCATTGGGGAGACATCATGTTCCGAGCAGCATCAAGATCCTCATAATGGATTATTATAACAACTTTAATCTGAGATTTACTTCCGGCAAAGTTACATCTGAGCGGCATCGTCTGGAAAAGGGGATTATCACTGGATGCACTGTTTCAGTGATTCTCTTTTCCTTGGCCATGAACATGCTGGTCAAATCCGCTGAGCCGGAATGCAGAAGCCCCAAAACCAAGTTCGGAATCCGTCAGCCCCCCATTAGGGCATTCATGGACGATCTGACAGTAACAACTGTAACAGTCCCAGGATGCAGATGGATTCTTCAGGGCTTAGAGAGGTTAACCACCTGGGCGAGGATGCGTTTCAAGCCGGAAAAATCCAGATCCATGGTACTGAAGAGAGGGAAGGTAACAGACCAGTTCCACTTCTCCCTAGGAAGTACCCAAATTCCATCAGTCACAGAGAAGCCTGTGAAGAGCCTTGGGAAAACCTTTGACTGCTCTCTAAAGGATGCCGCTTCCATCAGGGCAACAAATGAACAACTGGAGAGCTGGCTAACTACAGTTGACAAGTCA
This sequence comes from Gila robusta, assembly GCA_030770095.1. Classification (NCBI taxonomy): domain Eukaryota; kingdom Metazoa; phylum Chordata; class Actinopteri; order Cypriniformes; family Leuciscidae; genus Gila; species Gila robusta. The sequence goes on along the minus strand of JAVALU010000020.1, from coordinate 104,640 downwards.
GGCCTACCAGGGAAATTCAAAGCTTGGTTATACCAACATGGAATCTTACCCAGGATATTGTGGCCATTGTTGGTGTATGAATTTCCAATTTCCACCGTGGAAGGATTTGAGAGGAGGGTGAGCAATTACCTGCGACGGTGGTTGGGCTTGCCAAGAAGTCTGAGCAGCATTGCCCTTTACGGGAAAAAGAACAAGCTAACGCTACCAATCAACAGCCTTAGCGAGGAGTTCATGGTTACCAGAGCAAGGGAGGTGCTTCAGTACAGGGATTCCAAGGACCTAAGAGTATCTCAAGCTGGTATTGAGGTCAGGACTTGTAGAAAGTGGAGGGCACATGAGGCGGTGGACCAGGCAGAATCACGACTGCGCCATAAGGAACTGGTGGGTCCTGTGGCTATTGGTCGTGCAGGACTGGGAAGTACTCCAACAACCCATTACAACAAACTGAAGGGTAAGGAAAGGCGGGACCTGGTGCAAAAAGAAGTGAGGGCTGGGATCGAGGAGCAGCGTGCAAGCCAGATGGTGGGAATGAGGCAACAGGGTGCATGGACCAGATGGGAAGATGCCATGGAGAGAAAGATTTCATGGGCAGAGCTGTGGAGGGCTGAGCCCTATCACATCAAATTTCTCATTCAGTCTGTCTATGACACCCTGCCCAGTCCATCCAATCTCTTTTGTTGGGGCAAGGTTGAGACTCCGGCATGTACCTTGTGCCAGGGACGAGGATCACTGGAACACATCCTCAGTAGCTGTCCTAAAGCACTTGGGGAAGGTCGCTACCGCTGGCGCCATGACCAGGCGCTGAAGGTGGTTGCTGAGTCCATCACTACTGCCATCAATCAGAGCAAGCGTTTACAACCACCAAGGTGCAAAATTTCATTCTTAAGAGCAGGAGAACCTCCGCCTTCCCGACCAACAGTTCAGATAGGCCTGCTGGGAACAGCGAATGACTGGCAGCTAAGGGTGGACCTGGGAAAACAACTCAAGTTCCCCCGAGACATCGTGGAGACCAGCCTTAGACCCGACATGGTACTGTTCTCAGTAACATCGAAACAGGTTATCTTGATGGAGCTAACAGTGCCCTGGGAGGAGAGGATGGAGGAAGCGAGTGAAAGGAAAAGGGAGAAATATGCGGAGCTGGTGGAGGAGTGTCGGAGACGGGGGTGGCGTGCTCAGTGCTTGCCCATAGAGGTTGGGGGAAGGGGCTTTGCAGGAAAGTCACTCTGCAGGGCCTACAGCCTCCTGGGAATCACAGGAGCACGCAAGAGAAGAGCCATTAGTGCAGCTTCAGAGGCTGCGGAAAAAGCCTCACGATGGCTGTGGATCAGGAGGGACAAACTGTGGGCGAACGCTTCTTGGACACAGGCCGGGAACTGATCACTCCCGGTCGGGTCACCTGGGTGAGGAGGTCTGAAGTTGAAAGACCCGAAACCCCCTATGACCCCAGGTACTATCACTGATGATGTGTCCAAGAGTGCATCACAAGGTGTATGTAACAATCACTCTGAATTCAGGTCTTTAGCAGTTTAAAACACAAAATATCCCGATACACTGAACGCTAGTGCAATAACAACAAATATATTTTACATTGCTTTTTCCCCACTACCATTAACATGGCTTACCTATAACGTTGACGACATGAACTGAGGAAAAGATGACGCGCTACTCACGTGTCAACGCTATGGTATCTCAAGAGGCCAAAACAGCACTAAAGGCACTTGAATCTGTTTTAATACAATAGCGTTATGGGGACATCTTGTGGACAAGGCAATATACTGCCTTACACAAAGTTTGAGAAGTCTACAAGATTGACCAGAAATAAAGGCTTACCTGTTGCCGTTGCAAGACCCACTGAAAATGTTGCACATGCAGTTGATGACAATTCTACACGACAGATTCTGCAAAAGCAAAATGAAATATCCGAGCTGCTCATACAACAACACAGAGCAAGCCAACTGCCTCCAAGACAAATGCCTGTTTTTGAAAGTGACCCACTGAAGTTCAAAATGTTCATGCAAGCTTTTAGGCACTGTGTGGAGGAGAAAGCTGCATCTAAAGGTGATTGCATGTATTTTTTGGAAAGGTATACCAGAGGGCGCCCACACGACCTGGTACAAAGCTGTTTACATATGAGTGCAGAGAGAGGCTTTGAAACAGCTAAAGCCCTCCTACAGGAACACTTCGGTAATGAAACAAAGATCACAGCAGCATATATGGAAAAGGTTCTCAACTGGCCTGTGGTGAAGGCTGAAAGCGTTTTGTTACTGCAGGACTATGCATTATTTTTACGTGGATGCAATAATGCAATGTCAGATTTAAGTGACATGAAAGAGCAGGACATGTCTGCTAACCTCAAAATTGTTGTTTCGAAACTTCCTTTTAAATTGAGGGAAAAAGTTCTGCATGTGATATTCAGGAGAGACACAACCGCAGACCAAACTTTAATGATGTTGTACACTTTGTGGAATTTTAAGTCAAAATCTTGTCAAATTGTGCATTTTGCAAACGTCACAATGGGAAATTGTGTGATCAAAAAATGGCTGAAATCCCCAAAGAAAGGATTACTCCAGACTTACCTACATTTACTAATGTGGGAGTGGACTATTTTGGGCCCATTGAGGTAAAACAAGGACGTTCCAATGTGAAACGTTATGGTGTTATCTTTACATGTATGGCCAGCAGGGCAGTTCATTTAGAAGTGGCACACTCATTGGACACAGACTCTTGCATCAGTGCCATTCGTCGATTTATATGCCGAAGAGGACCCGTAGCACACTTTCACTCAGACAATGGCACAAATTTCACAGGAGCAGAGAAGGAGCTAAAAAGAGCAATTGCAGAGTTAAACAACAAATCAATTGAGAAATCTTTAATACATGACAACATCAAGTGGACGTTCAACTCACCTACAGCTTCACATCATGGCGGTGCTTGGGAAAGCATGATCAGACTGGTCAGAAAGTTCTTAGTATCTGTTTTACATCTACAGGCTTTAACTGATGAAACCTTAGTCACAGTCTTATGCGAAGCCGAATCAATCTTGAATGACCGACCAATTACGAGAGTTTCTGATGATCCTAATGATTTAGAACCCCTGACACCTAACCATCTTCTCACTTTGAAAAGGAAACCAGTTTTGCCTCCAGGTCTGTTTGATCAAAAGAACCAGTACGTAAGACGAAGGTGGAAACAGGCTCAGTATCTTTCAGATTTATTCTGGAAAAGGTGGACAAAAGAGTATCTTGTTTCTCTACAGGAAAGACAAAAGTGGAACAAAACAAAACATAATCTTACAGCAGGAGATATCGTTTTGGTTGCAGATGCTACAGCACCACGAAATTCTTGGATGATTGGAAGAATTATTAAATCCTTTCCAGACAAATCAGGCATAGTCAGATCTGTGCAAATCAAAACCAAAACAAACGTAATTGAAAGACCAGTGACAAAATTAGGCCTATTGGTAGAACAGTCAATGTAAAAATGAACAAACACACCAAAGAGGGATTTATTTGTTTGTTTATTTGTTTGTTGTTTTTATTGTAAGATGTTTTTTGTTGTATTAATGTCTCCATACATGTATATGATTATAATTGTTATGTCTTGTAATGCCATGAACAATATATATATGGATTGGCATATCCGACTTTAAGTTCAGACTTTTGAAAGTATATTATTTTACCTTATTTAATTATTTTAAGCCACGGAAACAGCACGCCCGAAACACGTGTGCAAAACGACTTAAATGTGCGCCAACACAGGTCCTTCATCAGATCCGGATACGGCCTGGATCCGGCGGACTGCGGTAAACCTCGGGATAAACAGAGAGACTAATATTAGCGTAGACGCCATCCTTCTTATGATGTACAAAGTACATCAGGATTTATGGGAAGTGTTCCCGGTTTCGGCTGATCTAAATTATGCAGCCTAACATTGAATTATAGAAGTCTATAATGCGTTATGTGTATGCTAAGCCAAACAGATGTGTTTTTAGTCTAGATTTGAACTGACAGACTGTGTCTGCTTCCCGGACAATGTTAGGAAGATTGTTCCAGAGTTTTGGTGCTAAATAGGAAAAGGATCTACCGCCAGCAGTCGATTTAGATATTCTAGGTATTATCAACTGGCCAGAATTTTGAGATTGCAATAGACGTGAAGGACTATAATGCGTTAAGAGCTCGCTCAAGTACAAGGGAGCTAAACCGTTTAGTGCTTTGTAAGTAATCAGCAATATTTTAAAATTTATACGATGTTTAATAGGCAGAACCGGGCTAATATGGCCATACTTCCTGGTTCTGGTAAGAACTCGAGTGGCTGCGTTTTGAACTAGCTGTAGTTTGTTTATTAAGCGTGCAGGGCAACCAACCATAAGAGCATTACAATAATCTAGCCTTGATGTCATGAACGCATGAACTAATTGTTATGCATTTGTCATTGAGAGCATATGATGTAATTTAGATATATTTTTTAGATGGAAAAATGCGGTTTTACAGATACTATTCACATGACTTTCAAATGAAAGATTGCTATCAAAGAACACACACACACACACACACACACACACACGCACAGGTTCCTCACCGACAACGAGGACTTGACAGAGCAGCCATCAAGTGTTAGACAGTATTCTAGGTTATTACGTGAGGAAGTTTTTTTGTCCAATAATTAGAATCTCTGTTTTTTTTCAGAATTAAGTAGTAGGAAATTACTAGTCATCCAATTTTTTATATCAGCTATGCATTCCATTAATTTGGTGAATTGGTCTTCTTCTTCCTTTTTTTTTGGCGATTCACATCGATTTCGTTCATTACCGCCACCTACTGTGAACATGATCCAGAGACTCTAACCACTACCCACTCCTCATCTTCAACCACTATATTAAAACATTATATGTTAAAGCCAGCGCTGCGTGTTCAGCTCCTCTGGCTTTAAAAAAAATAAATAAATACAACTTTAAAATCCTATTAATTAAACCTGGGTTCTCCAAATATTTAAATAAAGCCTCTCTATTATCCTTTTCCTGTTCTTGTTTTACTATGTTTCTCAAAGTTATATCAGTCTCTTCTTTCTTATGAATCTCTTCAAATAATTTATCTCTATCCTCTTTGTATCTTTCAGAATACATGATAACATGTTCTACTGTTTCATCTTCTCCACACCATTCACAGAGTCCTGCCGGATGCTCAGATATTAATTTCAATGTTTTATTAAGTCCTGTATGTCCTATTCCAAGTTTTGATCAAATGTTTTCCTCCCTTCTACTTCCACCAGAGTACCTCTTTTTCCCCACCTTTGGTTGGATTGCATGCATACTTCTACCCTTACTTCCCGTTTCCCACATTTGTTGCCATCTTTGATTTGCCATCTCTTTATTTGTTTTTTAATTATAGCTTTAATTTCATCTCTACTATATGTTATTTCCATTTCTATTCTATCCTCCTGCAATGCTTGTTTCGCCATTTTATCTGCTGCCTCATTCCCTTTTACCCCAACATGAGCTGGTACCCACATGAATATTACCCTCACTCTTTCCTGCTGTAACATATATAATTCTTGTAATATTTCCACTAGTAAGTCCTGTCTAGTGTCTGGCTGTTGTGCTTCAATGCACATAAGAGCAGAACTGGGGTCTGAACATATTACCACAGCTCTTAGGTAACACTCCTTCCATCCATATCCTGTTTACAAACTCCAATATTACACCCAATGCCTTTTCACTTACATTTTTTTATCATACTATAGCTTACTCCATCTTGCCCAGTTGCAGATTCTTTCACTCTTTTTAACACTCTCTTCAATTCAGCCAATTCAGATGGAACATCTATAACACTGTCCAAAACTGCCCTTCTGTCTTTCACTGTCGGATTACTTTTTAACACCTCTTCTCTTATTCTCTTTCTCTCTTCACACAAGTTTATGGAGGAATTAACCTTAATAAACTCATCTCGAAACATGTTTGCCTTCTCTTCATCTGTTACTGCTAACTCCTTTCCCATTTTAAGCACTGGTAAATCAGATTCATTACTTATTCCTCTCATTTTCTTAATCATGTTCCATATCTCTTCTACTGGAGTACTTCACCCTATTTCATTACAGAAGGATCTCCAAAACTCCCTTTTTGCCTTTCTTACCACTCTCCTTACCACTGCTTGAGTCACTTTATATTTAACTAAATTTTGAAAATTGTGAGTTCTCTTCAATTTCCTAAATGCTTTCCTTTTATTTCTTATGGCTTCATTGCAATCTTCATTCCACCAAGGAACCATTTTGGACTTCCTCATTCCTTTACCCTTTGGGATATATTTCTCTGCTGCCCTTTGATTATTGCAATGATCCTATCATTTAGAGCATCAATACTATTTCCTTCTGCTCTTCTGTAACATCGCCGGCGTTGAGTCGTCTCTTCACAGGCGTCGAGTCGTCTCTTCACAGGCGTTTAGTCATCTCATCGCAGGTGTTGGGGACTCTGAAGTCTCCGTGAGAGGCTGGATACAAACTGGAGCTGACGAACGCTATTTACCTCGGGACTAGCGTCCCGAGATAACAGCAGAAAAGCAGATGGGAAATAATTAGCATAGCTGCTGTTCATAATATTAATAAATTCGATCTGATTCAACAGTAGTATAAAAGGTAAGCATTATGTGAATGCTTGGCTAAAGAGATGCGTCTTTAATCTAGTTTTAAACTGGGACAGCGAGTCTGAGCCTCGAACAATATCAGGAAGGCTATTCCAGAGTTTAGGAGCTAAATGTGAGAACGCCCTCCCTCCTTTAGTGGACTTAGATATCCTAGGAATGACCAGAAGCCTCGAATTTAGTGATCTTAGAGAACGCGATGGATTGTAGGGCGATAGAAGGTCCATTAAATACACAGGAGCTAAACCATTTAGGGATTTATAGGTCAGTAGTAATACTTTGTAAATGATACGGAACTTAATAGGTAACCAGTGTAGAGATGATAAAATTGGTGTGTTATGATCATATTTTCTTGACCTAGTAAGAACTCTAGAAGCTGCATTTTGCACTAACTGTAGCTTGTTTATTGAGGATGCAGGACAGCCAGCTAATAAAGCATTACAGTAATCTAGTCTTGAGGTCATGAATGCATGAACTAACTTTTCTGCATCAGAAACAGATAGCATGTTACGTAGCTTAGCAATGTTTCTAAGGTGGAAAAAGGCTGTTCTTGTAACATATGAAATATGATTTTCGAAAGACAAGTTGTGGTCTAGTATAACACCCAGGTCTTTTATGTCAGGGTTCTGTCACTTCTGTCTGGTTTTATCTTAGTGGGTATCAGAGCTCTGACATTCCCGGTTTGTCATGTGCTTGTGTTCTAGTTCTGTTTATTGTGAGCACATGGCTTGTCATGTGTTTCCCTTGTGCCATGTGCTCTCCTGTCTATTGTCTAGCCCCTCCCATCTTGTTATCTGATTATTGATTAATTTGTCCCACCTGTCCTGCTCGTTACCCTCCTTTGTTTGTTCCCCTATTTAGCCTCCCTGTGTTTGTAGTCCTGTGCTGGTTCGTTGTCAATGTTTCCTGTTTCCTCATGTTTCCTGTTTTTGCCTGAAGCCTTTCTTGTTTTCCCCCTCGGGGTTGTTTTAGTTGTAGTTTGTCTTTATTTTGTATTCTTTAATAAACATCACTTCAACCTGCTTTTGTATCCTCGTCTCCGTTCACCCATTCCGTGACATTTTACTGTAGTGGACAAAGTAACAGGACATCCTTCTAAATTAAAGTTGTATTGTACGAGGTTTTGTGGGTAGTTTTTTGGACCAATAAGTAATACCTCCGTTTTATCTGAATTTAATAGCAGGAAATTACATGTCATCCAGCATTTTATATCTTTAAGACACTCTGTCAATTTAGATAAGTTAGTGTTTTCATCTGGTCGTGATGAAATATATAATTGAGTGTCATCAGCATTACAGTGGAAATTAATTCCATGTTTTCTTATAATATTACCAAGTGGCAGCATATATATTGAGAATAGCAGAGGGCCTAACACCGATCCTTGCGGCACTCCATAGTCTACTGACGTTATCTTCGATTTTTCCCCATTTAAACAGACAAAATGGTCTGATAAGTACGATCTAAACCAGCTTAATGCCTGTCCCTGAACACCAGTGTAGTTTTGTAGTCGATCCAAGAGTATTTTATGATCTATAGTGTCGAACGCAGTGCTAAGATCGAGTAGAACTAGTATTGAGATACAGCCTTGGTCAGAAGCTAAAAGTAAATCATTTGTAATTTTAACTAGCGCAGTTTCTGTGCTATGATTCGGTCTGTTGTGAACTTTTTCTCCCAAAGTGTAGAAAACTCAGAAGCGAAGACCAGGAGACTCGGGTTTGTATCTTAAGATGGTTTCTTTATTGAGAACACGAGCTGTGCGTTGCTGTAGTCTTCCAAGCTCGTCTCGAGCCTAAACTAAGGGAAACGTTCCCTTGCAATTATACATTTAGTGGCAGGGCTTAACATTGTGATGAACAAAGCATGTCAATGATGTATACAGGTTTAGGAACCTGCCCTATAACCTGAGAGTGTTACCAATTCCAATCCAATCAGCATAACTATTCAAACAGTGAAGCTACCAAAGTTTCAGTAATCTGCTTACAATAGAGAGAAACAGGAATAGCAGGCTCGATAGAGAGCAGTAATCTGCCAGATACAGAAAACAGGATTTGCCGGACTCTCTTGCTGGAAAACTGTTTCACAGCAAATATCATCACCATCATAACCTTAAATGCTAAATTCAGTATACGAAACTGTCTCAGTTTATATACTATTGTATTGGAACCTCAATTAAACATTTAATAAATTTGTAACACTACAGGTCTGAATCCTGACTGAAATCTTTCATAGATATCATTTTCTTGCAAGAAAGAGCACAATTGAGCGGACACAACTTTTTCTAGTATTTTAGACATAAATGGAAGATTTGAAATGGGTCTGTAATTTGTTAGGTTATTTGGATCTAATTGTGGTTTCTTAATGAGAGGTTTTATTACGGCCAGCTTGAATATTCTTGGAACATGACCTAAAAATAAAGACGAGTTAATAATATTGAGATGAGGCTCTTCCACTACAGGTAACACTTCTTTCAGTAGTTTAGTGGGTATTGGATCTAATAAACATGTTGTTGGTTTAGATGCAATGATAAGTTTATTTAGCTCTTCCTGTCCTATAGTTGTAAAGCGGTGTAGTTGTTCTTGAGGGCCGATAATTGAGGCTGAATCATAAGACACTATGGGCCCTATCTTGCACCCAGCGCAATTGACTTTGTACACCGACGCATGTATCATTTGTATTTTGCACCCGCGCAAAGCGGACTTTTCCCTCCACAGACGCATGCCGGCAAACTAGGGAATGAACTTGAGCTCCCTGGGCGGTTCAGCGCAAAAAAGGATGCGTGTTCCGGCGCAAACAATCCCTGGTGCTATTTTGCAGTTCCAGAAAACAATTGCGCCACTGACCAGAAAAAACCTAGTCTAAAGTCAGTGGTGCGTTGCGCATACATTCAGATGCTTTTTTAAGCGCGCATGCTTGGCCATAATACAGAGTGTGAACAACGCGCATACACTGTAGATGATTCTCTCATCTACACAGATGCATTCTCTTTTTGCAAATGATACATTATTATAAGGAAAAATATTAAAACACAAGGGAAATCATTGTTGTGTCCATGACGATGGGAAAAATAGGCATAAAGCTTACACATTTACCCAAATTATTATATGCATGTTTAACCGAAGCTAATTTGGGTGGGTTTGTCCCATCCTTAATGTCACTTCTCTTTCTTTTACGGCCCTGACGAGAATATCGATCTCCTCGGCTGTGAACCGATTCTGAAGCGCGCCTGGTAAATGCACCGTTATAATTGTATTGCGCCATGGAACAAGCGCACCTCGTACATCAGGCTCTTAAAGGGAATGTGATATGACACTCTTATTGGTTTGTTTTCCGTTACGCCCAAACCACACCTATGAATAATGAAGCTACTTCAGACCAACCCCTTTTAGATTTGCGTCGAGCGCAAGAGTCATTTATCCCGCCGGTTAAATAGCAACAGCGCCCAAGACCCGCCCACAAAGTTACTTGCGCTTTGCGCTTGACACTTGCGTTTCAGATCGTTAAAATAGGGCCCTATAAAAGATTGTACATTTACAATTGTGTTTCTGATGCTTTCTATTTTCTCAGTGAAGAAATTCATAAAATCATTACTACTATACTGTAACGGAATATTTTGCTTTGGTGATGTCTGTTTATTTGTTAGTCTAGCCATGGTGTTAAATAAAAACCTTGGATTATTTTGGTTATTTTCTATTAGTTTGTGGAGATGCTCAGCCCTGGCTGCTTATAGAGCCTTTTTATAACGTGACATACTGTCTTTCCACGCGATTCTAAAGACCTTGTTATCTATCTATGTTATCTACCTTTTGGTGCAGATGAGAACAAATCTGATTTGCTCGCGGTGCAGTCTGAATTAGAAGCTGTAGAAAAGCAGATCCGTGACCTTCTAGAGAGACAAGCTGAGCTGAGAGACCGGCGTTTAGCTCTTGAAACATCATGCGGTGATGCACACGGATCAGTGATTAACGTTAGTAACCCGCTGGCGCCGACCTCGTCTACTCCGTGCGTTTCTCAGCATTGGTCCCGAGCGTCCAGGTCAGGATCAGCCATGGTTTCATTCACTCCGGCTCCAACACACCACCACGAAGCCTGGGTGGTTCCGCGGAAGCCGCGAGCCAGGACAAGAATTTTTTCGCCCCTCCCGGTTTTCGAGATCTCCACTCAGAACCGCTTCTCCCCTCTTCGTGAAACGGAACGCGATGCTGTGATCATCGGCGATTCCACCGTCCGACATGTCCACGCTACGTTAGGTAAAAGTAAGGTGCCAAGTCACTGCTTTCCTGGTGCTCGTGTTCTCGATTTCACTGCGCGGGTAACTGAGATCTTGAACGGTGATGAGCGCGTCGGAGCTGTTGTGCTGCACGCGGGAGCTAACAACATTAGGCTGCGACAGACGGAGGTTCTGAAGAAAGACTTCAGGAGCCTTATCGATACGGTACGCAGCACATCGCCTGAAACATCGATTATTGTGTCTGGACCGCTTCCTACGTACCGACGAGGGCATGAAAAGTTCAGTAGATTGTTTGCGCTAAATGAATGGTTATTGTCATGGTGCAATGAGCAGAAACTGCTCTTTGTAAATAATTGGAATCTGTTTTGGGAGCGACCAAGGCTCTTCCGCGCTGATGGCTTACATCCAAGTAGAATCGGGGCAGATCTTCTGTCGGATAACATCTCCAAGATGTTAAATACCATTTGACTAGTAACCAAAACTCCAAATCACAGTCTCTACTGCACCAATTTAATTGATATTAATATTAGTGTAGAACATTGCATAGAAACTGTGTCTATTCCTCGTTTACTAAGATCAAATAATAAATCTACTGCGGGATCTAGAAAAAATCTAATTGTTATTAAAACAAAAAATCTCGCTATTAGTGAACAAAAACTATTTCTAAAGCTAGGTCTTCTAAACATTAGATCGCTCACACCTAAGGCGGTTATAGTAAATGAAATGGTCACAGATAATAATTTCGATGTTCTGTGCCTTACTGAAACCTGGCTTAAACCAAATGATTATTTCGGTCTAAATGAGTCTACTCCGCCAGGATACTGTAATAAGCATGAGCCCCGTCTGATCGGTCGTGGCGGCGGTGTTGCAACAATCTACAGAGATATCCTCAATGTTGCTCAGAAAACTCGTCATAGGTTTAATTCGTTTGAAGTACTTGTGCTAAATGTTACGCTCTTAGATGTAAGAAAAAAATCCCTATTATCTCTAGCATTGGCTACCGTACATAGACCTCCAGGGCCTTACGCCAATTTTCTAAAGGAGTTTGCTGACTTTCTATCAGATCTTTTGGTCAACGTCGATAAAGCATTAATTGTTGGAGATTTTAACATACACGTAGATAATTTAAATGATGCGTTAGGGGCTGTGTTTACAGATTCATTAAACTCCTTCGGGGTCAAGCAAAACGTCACCGGACCAACTCATCGTCTTAATCATACACTCGATTTAATTATATCATATGGAACCGATCCAACCGATATAGATATCATTCCACAAAGTGATGATGTCACTGACCACTACTTGGTAACTTGCATATTATGCACTGCTGTAATATGTCATGCTGCGCCACGTTATCGACCAGGTAGAACAATTCGTCCATCCACCATAGATCATTTCTCAAATAGCTTATCTGATCTGTCTCAGCTGCTGCCTGAACCCAAACAAACAGATGAACTAGACGAACTAACTAGCACTATGAGCACCATTCTCTCTAGAACATTGGATATTGTTGCACCCATTAGATTAAAAAAGGTCAGAGAAAAAAGTATAGCACCATGGTACAATAATACTACGTATGTTTTAAAGAGAGAAACACGTAATTTAGAGCATAAATGGAAAAAAACTAATTTAGAGGTCTTTAGAATCGAGTGGAAAGACAGTATGTCACGTTATAAAAAGGCCCTTAAAACGGCCAGGGCTGAGCACCTCAGCAAATTAATAGAAAACAACCGAAATAATCCAAGGTTTTTATTTAATACCATGGCTAGACTAACAAATAAACAGACGTCGTCGGAACAAAATACCTCGTTACAGTTTAGTAGTAATGATTTCATGAACTTCTTCACTGAGAAAATTGAAAGCATCAGAATCAAAATCGTAAACGTTCAATCTTTGCTCGCACCTTATAATTCAGCCGCAATTATCACCCGGCAAGAACAATTACAATGCTTTACAACCATAGAACAAAAAGAGTTAAACTTATCACTTCATCTAAAACAACAACATGTTTATTAGATCCTATACCAACTGAACTACTGAAAGAAGTGTTACCTATAGTGGAAGAGCCTCTTCTCAATATTATTAACTCATCTTTATCTTTACATTTACATTTACATTTAGTCATTTAGCAGACGCTTTTATCCAAAGCGACTTACATCTGAGGACTAAAGCAAGCGAGTCATCGTGAAGAGGGAAGAACGACGCAAGAAGTGCTCAAAATACAAAGTTCAGGCATTGCTCAGAGTAGCAAAAGTCAGACAAGGGAACATTTAAAAGGGAAGGAAAAGATTTAAAAGAGAAGATTTTTTTTAATTTTTATTTATTTTATTTTTTTTATGTTAAGTACTCACGGAAGAGATGAATTTTCAGTTGTCTTTTGAATGCTGTCAGGGATTCTGCATTCCGGACAAGGGTGGGGAGATCATTCCACCAGCATGGAACCGTGAATGAGAATGTTCTGGAGAGTGATTTAGTGCCTCGCTGTGATGGCACCACGAGCCGTCGCTCCTTGGCCGATCGTAGGCTTCTGGTAGGGACGTAGACTTGTAGTAGGGAGTGAAAGTAGGATGGAGCTGAGTCTGTGGTAGATCTGTAAGCAAGCGTCAAAGCTTTGAATTTGATGCGAGCAGCGAGTGGTAGCCAATGCAGGGAGATGAACAGCGGAGTGACGTGGGACCTTTTGGGCTCGTTGAAGACAAGGCGGGCTGCAGCATTCTGGATCATTTGTAGAGGTTTAGTAACACATGATGGAAGTCCAGCCAGAAGAGCATTGCAGTAATCAAGCCTAGAAATAACCAGGGCCTGGACGAGAAGTTGTGTTGCATGCTCAGTTAGGAAAGGCCTGATCTTCCTGATGTTATACATTGCAAACCTGCATGATCAAGCTGTCTTTGTAATGTGGTCTGTGAAGGTCAGCTGGTCATCAAATATTACTCCAAGATTTCTGACCGACCTTGATGGGGTGATTGAGGATGACTCTAGCTGGATAGTGAAGTCATGCTGTAGAGACGGATTGGCAGGGAGGACGAGAAGCTCAGTCTTTGCCAGGTTGAGCTGCAGGTGATGTTCCTTCATCCAAGCCGAGATGTCCGCCAGACAGCTTGAGATACGTGCAGCTACTGTGGGATCATCTGGTTGAAATGAGAGGTGGAGCTGTGTGTCATCAGCATAGCAATGGTAAGAGAAACCATGTGCCTGTATGATGGGTCCCAATGATGTGGTGTAGATGGAGAAGAGGAGTGGTCCAAGAACCGAACCCTGAGGAACCCCTGTGTTCAGTTGATGTGCTTTGGATACCTCGCCTCTCCATGTAACCCTGAAGGACCTACCTGTGAGATAGGACTCAAACCAGTGGAGGGAAGTTCCTTTGATGCCCAGTGATGAGAGGGTGGACAGAAGGATCTGATGATTCACAGTGTCGAAGGCAGCAGAAAGATCCAGCAGAATGAGAACTGAAGATTTGGAAGCAGCTTTTGCGATCCGCAGGGCTTCTGTGACCGACAGTAGTGCAGTCTCGGTTGAATGGCCTTTCTTGAAGCCAGATTGGTTGACATCTAGCTGGTCGGTCAGAGACAGGAAAGATGACACTTGGTTGAAAGCAACTCGTTCAAGTGTTTTCGCAATGAATGGTAGGAGAGAGACAGGTCTGTAATTCTCTAAAAGTGATGTGTCTAATGTTGTTTTTTTAAGCAGTGGAGTTACCCGAGCCTGCTTGAATGCTGTAGGGAAGATGCCAGTATGGAGGGATGAGTTGATGATGTGTGTGAGTGCTGGTAGAAGTGTGGGAGAGATGGCTTGTAGAAGGTGAGAGGGGATGGGGTCTAGCGGGCAGGTGGTAGGATGACTGGAGAGGAGAAGTTTAGATACTTCTTCCTTGGTTAGCGGAGAGAAGGTAAAGAGAAGGTTTCTGGTAGTGGGAGAGGATGGTTTGGGTTCCTGTGTGTGTGGAGTTGAGAACTGACTGCTGATAGAGGTTGTTTTGTTGGTGAAGAAGTTAGCAAAGTCATCAGCAGTTAAAGAGGAGGTGGGTGATGGTGGAGGTGGACAGAGGAGAGAGTTGAATGTCTTGAAAAGTGTTCGTGTGTTAGAGGCGCTGTTGATCTTGTTGTGGAAATATGAAGATTTTGCAGCGTGAACATCAAGATGGTGGATGTTTCAAGATGGCGCCGCAGACGGCTGCCTTGGTGCGGAGCTCTCCAGCTATTGTGTTGTTTTTGTTCGTTTGTTCTGCGTTTAGTCATTCTTTTCCTATCAGTTTCACCAAAGACGAACTACTGGACATTAGGAAACACACACCAGAAAACTTTTCTACAGTTTTTGATTATTCGGACGTTTTGCTGGACATTCTCGTCGGTGGGGCAGCGGTGTTGTTCAAATGCGCGTTCAGACGCAAACGCAGGAAGCGAGCCGGCGCGCTGGTTAAACTCCGCGAGCGCGGCCTCCGCACTGCACTCCCCAGTATTCATCTCGCGAATCTCCGATCCCTTCCTAACAAAACGGATGAACTTCTTCTCCTCACCCCCACTAACAAGGATTTTTTAAACTCTGCTGCTCTGTGCTTCACTGAAACCTGGCTGAGTGAAGCCATACCGGACAACGCAATACATCTGCCGGGCTTCCAGCTGTTCCGAGCGGATCGCATCGCGGAGCTAACGGGGAAAACAAGAGGTGGTGGATTGTGTTTCTACATTAACGAAAGTTGGTGTTCAGATGTAACAACACTGAAGAAGATATGCTCTCCTAATTTAGAGGCACATTTCATAAACTGTAAACCCTTCTACTCCCCTCGGGAATTTTCCTCTTTCATTCTCGTGAATGTTTACATCCCTCCAGACGCGTGCGTGAGCGCGGCGCTACAACAGCTGGCTGAACAAATAGCTGAAACGGAACAAAGGTACCCAGACTCTCTTTTAATCATTCTTGGGGATTTTAACAAAGCAAATCTTTCCCGTGAACTACCAAAATACAGACAGCACGTTACATGTCCCACCAGAGACAGTAATATACTGGACCACTGTTACACCACAATAAAAGATGCGTATCACTCCGTTTCACGAGCAGCCTTGGGGCTCTCTGATCACTGTTTGGTTCATCTCATACCGACCTACAGGCAGAAACTGAAATCAGCTAAACCTGTAATAAGGACTGTAAAAAGATGGACTAATGAAGCAGAGCAGAATCTACAGGCCTGCTTTGATTGCACTGATTGGACTGTTTTTGAAGCTGCTACCAACGATCTGGATGAGCTCACAGATACTGTAACATCATATATAAGTTTCTGTGAGGATACATGCATTCCTACCAGGACATTCTTATCATTTACTAATGATAAACCATGATTTACTGGGAAACTCAAACACCTTCGTCATGCCAAAGAGGATGCTTACAGAAGTGGGGATAAAATCTTGTATAACCAAGCCAGAAACAGATTGACAAAGGAGATCAGAGTTGCTAAAAGGAACTACTCTGAAAAACTGAAAAACCAGTTGTCATCCAACGACCCATCATCAGTCTGGAATGGCCTGAGGAACATCACCAACTACAAGTCACCATCCCCCCGATCTGTGGACAATCAACACCTGGCTGACAATTTAAATTCATTGGTAACACTTTACGGTAAGGGTACATGAATTATCATGAATTCAGGTATAAATTCATGAATGAATTAGGCATTAATTCATGCATTAATATCTCATGAATCATCAGGAACTAACACGAGTTCAACGTTTTTCATTCATGACTTCATGGATGAACAACACCTTAATTAAAACATTAACTAAGATGAGTACATCATCATGAATTATGATTTATTACGCATGATCATTATGTTTTCTTTGTTCACAAAAAAATGTGTCTTTACTATCCATTGTGGATAAAGCTACAGTTATGGTACATGAATCATCATGAACTCATGCATAAAAAAAGCAATAATTCATGCATGCAAGACTACTCTTCGAATTATTAATACAAAAATCCACATTACCTCATGCATGCATACAGGCTAGAACAGTATATCAATTAATGTGAGAACTGTTTTTCTGAATTATGATCTGAGTTTCCAAGCATGTTCATGTCTTCTTCATAGCCTGTAAATGGACAGACCCCAAAATTGGCCAATCACAGCAAATAGCACACAAATTCTGTTAACATTCAAATACAGTCATCATTAACTAAGCATAATCTTTTAATGACTTCATCATGTGTGTGGCCCCTCAACTAAAGTGATGACTTGGTCTTTTGAAACACTGATGAACAATGTGTTTTCATTATGATCTGAGTTACCCAGCATGTTCATGTCTTCATAATAGCCTGCAGGTAAATGCAGACCCCAAAATAGACCAATCCCAGCTCATAGCACATCAATTCTGTTGACATACAGTAGTCATTATTAACTAAGCATTATCTTTTAATGACTTCATCATGTGTGTGGCCCCTCAACTAAAGTGATGACTTGGTCTTTTGAAACACTGATGAACAATGTGTTTTCATTATGATTCGAGTTATCTAGCATGTTCATGTCTCTTCCCAAGTATTGCTGTTGATTTAACTGGTATACTGTTTCAGAATAAACAGCATGGTCTCATTGTTAATACGTAGGTATTAATACGTTATTTTCAAAGATAGAAAACGTACTTTTTTGTACATTTGGATAGATGCTGAAACGTATAATATGGACATATCTGCAACATTTAAACGTAACATTATTACGATTTTACAGCTACAAAACGTTATTTACGTATATTCCATATCATAAAGATATCTGTATAATTTCCCTTTTACCATGCATTTTATAGATAAATGTAAGATCCCTTAACCCTATTCCCAAACCTAAACATACCCATTTTATACAGAATATAAAAAGGATAAAACGTAATGGACAGAGATGTGTAGAGAAATGGCAGTTTTATTAACAATATAGCATTAAAATATATTTTGAGCCACTAATCCTACCCATAACCATTCCTTAAAACTACGTAACGTTAGATTACAATTATGAAGAAAAACATAACAGACAGACAAGTATAATCACAATAATTTATTTATTTATTGCGAAAATGTCAAAACCGGTACCTAAAGTCGTTCACATGATGATGTGTTTAAGTCGCAGTCCTCTCTGGCAGTATTATAATTTTGTATGAGGTACAGAGCAGATTTAAGTTATTTAAGTTAATAATCCATGAAAATGTTAATCCAGCTTCGGTTCGCTCTGTGAAGGCGCGCGCGCTTTTCCATTTCAAATGTACTAGTACACCGTCACCGACTGAAACACGGCATGTCGCAATCTGTGACGAAGCAGGGAAGAGCCAATGAGCGTTTGATATCACTGCCGTAAAACATGACGTAACGCTTCTTCAGGGCGCAATTTTTGAATTTGAATTCATTACCGGCGCGGGATTTGACGTTTACGGTCGATGCTGAGAAATGGAGATGAAGATCACTGGATAAAAGGCTGAATTTGGATCTGTTTCTTGCAAACAACGTATGGATTCTAAAGATTTGGATTACATCAAACTAATAAAATTGATGTCTTTTGTGAATTTATGTTGTGTTTTATAGGAGAAAACGCTTTTTGTGTCTCACAGTAAATAAAAATGGTTAAACGAGTAAAGAAGGTATTTTTAAGGTTTTAAAGTGTTGGCCTATTCTTGTTTAACACCATGCAGGCAAAACGAGCAAAATGTTCATATTTATGAGTATTATATTAATAAATGCGACTGAAAACTTAATTGATAAGACAGTTGAATGCAATAGAGTCGTTTCTGCGTGTATAAAACGTAAATAAATGTACGTATGATAGAACTAACTTACACTTTACGTAAAAATACACACGTATTGTCATGAGATCAAAGCAGTAAAGTTAAGATCAAAGTCCATTTGTGTCCACAGTACATTGTTTGCAAAGGCTTGAACGTTCATGTTCATATTCATGTCATTTCACATTTCACATCAGTGTTTCAAAAGACCAAGTCATCACTTTAGTTGAGGGGCCACACACATGATGAAGTCATTAAAAGATAATGCTTAGTTAATAATGACTACTGTATGTCAACAGAATTGATGTGCTATGAGCTGGGATTGGTCTATTTTGGGGTCTGCATTTACCTGCAGGCTATTATGAAGACATGAACATGCTGGGTAACTCAGATCATAATGAAAACACATTGTTCATCAGTGTTTCAAAAGACCAAGTCATCACTTTAGTTGAGGGGCCACACACATGATGAAGTCATTAAAAGATTATGCTTAGTTAATGATGACTGTATTTGAATGTTAACAGAATTTGTGTGCTATTTGCTGTGATTGGCCAATTTTGGGGTCTGTCCATTTACAGGCTATGAAGAAGACATGAACATGCTTGGAAACTCAGATCATAATTCAGAAAAACAGTTCTCACATTAATTGATATACTGTTCTAGCCTGTATGCATGCATGAGGTAATGTGGATTTTTGTATTAATAATTCGAAGAGTAGTCTTGCATGCATGAATTATTGCTTTTTTTATGCATGAGTTCATGATGATTCATGTACCATAACTGTAGCTTTATCCACAATGGATAGTAAAGACACATTTTTTTGTGAACAAAGAAAACATAATGATCATGCGTAATAAATCATAATTCATAATGATGTACTCATCTTAGTTAATGTTTTAATTAAGGTGTTGTTCATCCATGAAGTCATGAATGAAAAACGTTGAACTCGTGTTAGTTCCTGATGATTCATGAGATATTAATGCATGAATTAATGCCTAATTCATTCATGAATTTATACCTGAATTCATGATAATTCATGTACCCTTACCGTAAAGTGTTACCAATTCATTTTACTGCAGGTTTGAAAAGCCCTCATTCACACCACACACCCGGTCTGATCTGCACTTCACACATTCACCATCATCTCCTGCACTCCCATTACTCCCCCCTCCTGCCATCCTACCTGAGCTTAAGGTCTGTGTGGAGGACGTGAGAAGAGTCTTCAAAAAACAGAAGACTAGGAAAGCCTCAGGCCCAGACGGCATCTCATCTGCTTGTTTAAAAGCCTGCACTGACCAACTGGCCCCGGTCTTCACGCAGATCTTCAATAGATCATTGGAGCAGTGTGAAGTTCCCTGCTGCTTCAAACGCTCCACTATCATTCCTGTCCCCAAAAAACCCCAAATCACTGGACTTAATGACTACAGACCTGTCGCTCTCACGTCTGTGGTCATGAAGTCGTTTGAAAGACTGGTGTTGGCCCACCTGAAGGACATCACTGGACCCCTGCTGGATCCCTTTCAGTTTGCTTACAGAGCAAACAGGTCTGTGGATGATGCAGTCAACATGGGACTGCATTATATCCTGCAACATCTCGACAGACCAGGGACTTATGCAAGGATCCTCTTTGTGGACTTCAGTTCGGCCTTCAATACCATCATGCCTGGTCTTCTCACAGCCAAACTGACCCAGCTCTCCATACCATCCTCGATCTCTCAGTGGATCACCAGCTTCCTGACGGACCGGCAACAGTGAGTGAGACTGGGGAAACACACATCCAGGACTCTCACCACCAGCACTGGCGCCCCCCAAGGTTGCGTTCTCTCCCCACTGCTCTTCTCCCTGTACACTAATGACTGCACTTCTAAAGACCCCACTGTCAAGCTCCTGCAATTTGCAGACGACACCACTGTCATCGGTCTCATCCAAAACGGTGACGAGTCTGCTTACAGACTGGAGGTTGAACAGCTGGCTGTCTGGTGCAGTTATAACAACCTTGAGCTGAACACGCTCAAAACAGTGGAGATGATCGTGGACTTCAGGAGGAACAGCCCAGCACTCCCCCCACTCATCATCATGAACAGCACTGTGGAAGCAGTGGAGTCATTCAGGTTCCTGGGCACTATCATCTCTCAGGACCTGAAGTGGGACAATCACATTGACTCCACTGTGAAAAAGGCCCAGCAGAGACTGTACTTCCTTCGCCAGCTGAGGAAGTTCAACTTGCCACAGGAGCTGCTGATTCAGTTCTACTCAGCCGTCATTGAGTCTGTTTTATGCACTTCCATCACTGTCTGGTTTGGTTCAGCTACCAAATCAGACATCAGGAGACTACAACGGACAGTCCGGACTGCGGAGAGGATTATTGGTGCCCCCCTGCCAACCCTCCAGGACCTATACTCTTCCAGAGTGAGGAAGAGAGCAGGTAAAATCATCACAGACTCCACTCACCCTGGACACCACTTGTTTGAACTGTTACCGTCAAGACGGTGACTCAGATCACTGGCCACAAGAACATCTTGGCACAGGAACAGTTTCTTCCCACAGGCCATTTCCCTTCTGAACAGTTAACATATCTCCCAAGGCATATGCCTGTAAGTGCAATACTCCCACTGTTTAGTGCAATATCTTAAAAATTCAGGTGATATTTATATTTATATTTATTCATACTACACAAAATACTGTAAATATGTTCATAATCTGTAAATGTTTATTCTGACAAAACCCAACTGTGACCATATATTTTTATAGTATTTTCATATTTTTTATAATTTTATTTGTAGAATTTGTATTACTATTTGTATTACTATTACTTGTTGTATCTGTATTTGTATATGTGCACTGGAAGCTTCAGTACCAAGGAAAATTCCTTGTGTGTGCAAGCACACTTGGCAATAAGGCTCTTTCTGATTCTGATTCTGATTCTGATCAGCAGAAAAGGAAGAGAGCAGAGATTGATACATACTCAGGTCAGACGTGTCTTTTGATTTTTTCCGCCATTTCCTCTCCATTGCCCTGAGTTTGGTCCGGTGTTCACGAAGAACCTCAGATAACCAGGGGTTAGAGGGAGTAGCGCGTGCTGGCCTGGAGGAGAGAGGGCAGATATTGTCTAAAGAAGAAGTTAAAGTGTAGCATAAAGTATCTGTTGCGGTATTCACATCTAGAGATGAGAATTGTAAGGGTGAGGGAAGTGAAGATGACACAGCAGAGGCAAGATGGGAAGGAGAAAGTGAGCGCAGGTTACGTCTGAAAGTAACTGGAAGGGGGGTTGGTGGAGCATGGGTAGTGAGCTGTAGATTGAAAGTAATGAGGAAATGATCTGAAACATGGAGAGGTTTCACCAAAATGTTATCTGGGATGCAGTTGCGTGTGTATACCAGGTCCAGTTGGTTGCCTGATTTGTGAGTACCTGAACATATCTTTAGGTCATGTTCCAAGAATGTTCAAGCTGGCAGTTATAAAACCTCTTATTAAGAAACCACAATTAGATCCAAATAACCTAGCAAATTACAGACCCATTTCGAATCTTCCATTTATGTCAAAAATATTAGAAAAAGTTGTGTCCGCTCAACTCGGCTCTTTCTTGCAAGAAAACGACATCTATGAAAAGTTTCAGTCTGGATTCAGGCCACATCATAGCACTGAAACTGCGCTTGTTAGAATCACAAATGATTTACTTTTAGCTTCGGACCAAGGCTGTATCTCAGTACTAGTTTTACTTGATCTTAGTGCTGCGTTCGATACTATAGATCACACAATACTCTTAGATCGACTACAAAATTACACTGGTGTTCAAGGACAAGCATTAAGCTGGTTCAGGTCATACTTATCTGACCGCTACCATTTCGTCTACTTAAATGGAGAAAAATCGATCATAACTTCGGCAAACTATGGAGTGCCGCAGGGATCGGTGTTAGGCTCTTTATTATTCTCAATATATATGCTGCCACTTGGTAATATTCTAAGGAAACATGGAATTAGTTTCCATTGTTATGCTGATGACACTCAAATATATATTTCATCACGGCCAGATGAATACGCTAAATTATCCAAATTGACAGATTGTGTTAAAGATATAAAAGATTGGATGACGTGTAATTTTCTTTTATTAAATCCAGACAAGACAGAGGTAATACTTATCGGTTCTAAAAACCGTCCACAAAACCTTTCACAGCACAACTTTAACATAGTAGGATGCCCTGTTACTTTATCCGCTACAGTAAAAGACCTGGGTGTTACATTAGACTGCAACCTGTCTTTTGAAAAGCATATTTCATATGTTACAAAAACAGCCTTTTCCACCTTAGAAACATTACTAAACTACGTAATATGCTATCAGTCTCTGATGCAGAAAAGTTAGTTCATGCATTCATGACCTCGAGACTAGATTACTGTAATGCTTTATTAGCTGGTTGTCCTGCATCTTCAATAAACAAGCTACAGTTAGTCCAAAATGCAGCCGCTATAGTTCTTACTACATCAAGAAAATATGATCATATAACACCGATTTTATCATCACTTCATTGGTTACCTATAAAGTTCCGTTTTAATTACAAGATATTGCTTTTGACTTATAAAGCTCTAAATGGTTTAGCTCCAGTCTATTTAACGGATCTTTTATCGCCTTACAATCCATCGCGCTCTTTAAGATCACTAAATTCGAGGCTTCTGGTCATTCCTAGGATATCCAGATCCACCAAAGGAGGCAGAGCATTTTCACATTTAGCTCCGAAGCTCTGGAATAGGCTTCCTGATATTGTTCGTTGCTCAGACTTGCTCTCCCAGTTTAAAACTAGACTGAAGACGCATCTATTTAGCCAGGCATTCATATAAATTTTTTATCTTACAGTTACCGTAAATTCGGCCTCTAGTTCATAAACGCCAGAGGAGAACTGGCCCCCGACTGAGCCTGGGTTCTCCCAAGGTTTTTTTTTCTCCATTGGGTCATCTGATGGAGTTTTAGGACACCATTAGGTCACTGGATGGAGTTTTTCGGTTCCTTGCCACTGTTGCCTTTGGCTTGCTCAGTTGGGGATATTCAAATTAATTAACCAATCATACCATTGATCAGCTCTACCAAACTTGGATGTCTTTTTTTTTCCAGTAATAAACAAACATTGTTAAGTTGTTTTGATTGATACTGTGAAGCAGCTTTGATACAATCTGTATTGTGAAAAGCGCTATATAAATATATTTGACTTGACTTGACCTCTAAGTTACGAGTTTCTCTCTTGATAACATGCAACATCTCTCTAACCTTTTTTAATCTAATTGGTGCAATAATTTCTAATGTACTAGAGAAAATGGTGCTCAAACTGCTAGTCATTTCCTCTAGTTCATCTGTTTGTTTGGGTTCACTGCGCAGCTGAGATAGATCAGGTAAGCTATTTGAGAATCTATCTATAGTGGTTGGAAGGATTGTTCTGCTTGGTCGATAACGTGGCGCAACATGACAAATTTCAGCAGTACGTATTATGCAAGTTACCATGTAATGATCAGTGACATCATCACTTTGCGGTATAATATCTATATCGGTTGGATTGGTTCCATATGATATAATTAAATCTAGTGTATGATTTAGACGATGAGTGGGACCACTGACGTTTTGCTTGACCCCAAAGGAGTTTAATAAATCTGTAAACGCAGCCCCTAACGCATCATTTGTGTTATCTACGTGTATGTTAAAATCTCCAACAATTACTGCTTTATCGACATTGACCAATAGATCTGAGAGAAAGTCTGCAAACTCTTTTAGGAAATCAGCATAGGGCCCTGGAGGTCTATATACAGTAGCCAAGGCTAGAGATAATAGGGATTTCTTTCTTACATCTAAGAGCGTAACATTCAGCACAAGTACTTCAAATGAATTAAACCTTTGACCTGTTTTCTGAGTAACATTTAGAATATCTCTATAGATTGTTGCAACACCGCCGCCACGACCGATCAGATGGGGCTCATGCTTATAACAGTATCCTGGTGGAGTGGACTCATTTAGACCGAAATAATCATTTGGTTTAAGCCAGGTTTCAGTAAGACAAAGTACATCGAAACTATTATCTGTGACCATTTAATTTACAATAACCGCCTTAGGTGTGAGCGATCTAATGTTTAGTAGACCTAGCTTTAGAAATTGTTTTTGTTCACTGATATTGAGATTTTCTGATTTAATTACAATTAGATTTTTCCTAGATCCTACAGTAGATTTATTGTTTGGCCTCACTAAACGAGGAATAGACACAGTTTCTATATAATGTTCTACACTACTTATGATATCAATTAAGTTGGGACAGCAAAGACTGTGATTTGGACTTTGACTTACTAGTCATATGGTGTGTAACGTCTTGGAGATGTTGTCTGACAGAATAGCCGCTCCGATTCTGCTGGGGTGCAGGCCATCAGCACGGTAGAGCCTAGGTCGCTCCCAGAACAGATTCCAATTATTTACAAAGAGCAGTTTCTGTTCATTACACCATGACATTAACCATTCATTTAGTGCAAATAATCTGCTGAACCTTTCATGTCCTTGTCGGTACGTGGAAAGCAGTCCAGACACGATGATCGTTGCTTCAGGCGATGTGCTGCGTACCGTCTCGATCAGGCTCCTGTAGTTCTTCTTCAGAACCTCCGTCTGCCGCAGCCTGATGTCGTTCACTCCCGCGTGCAGCACAACAGCTCCGACGCGCTCGTCACCATTCAGGATCTCGGGAACCTGTGCAACGACATCTAGAACACGAGCACCAGGAAAGCAGTGAGTGCGCACCTTACCCTTACCTGAGGTAGCACGGACATGACGGACGATGGAACTGCCGATGATCATGGCGTCGTCGCGTTCCGACTCGTGAAGAGGGGAGAAGCGGTTCCGGGTGGAGATCTCGAAGACCAGGAGGGGCGGAGAGGTTCATGTTAGGGTTAGCTGTGGGATCATCCAGGGTCCATGGTGTTGTGTCGGTGCCGGAGTGAATGAAGCCAGGGATGATCGCGTCCTGGGTGCTTGGGTTCTGTGCAGAGAAACACACGGAGTAGACGAGGTCGGAGTCAAAAAGTTACTAACCACTGACTTGTGAGCATTGGCGCGTGATGTTTCAAGTGCTGATCGCCGATCTTGCAGCTCGGCCTTGCCTTTCTAGTAGATCACGGATCTGCTTCTCCACGGACTCCAGCTCTAACTGCACCGAATGCAGCTCGAAAGTGTCCTCACCTGCACTCAGAGGTAACGTTAGACACACATCCGATTTATTCGCCATTATAACAGATGAACAATAATTTAGTAGTGATACTACCAATATCACTACTAATTTAGGACTGAAATCCTGGATAGAACCCGTATACTTTCAGTGAAACTGGTGTAAATAAGACGATCGATAGGCGAGAGGCCACGCGTGCAGTGCTAGCGGGCTTAAGGCTAGTAGCGGAAATTCGGAAAGTTGGATATAAGTAGCGATATCAAAGCAATCCGATTGTTTTTTATAAGGAATAGTATCGCAGATATGTTCACATGCTGTAAAAATAGAAAATACTTTGTTTATAAATGAGTGTAAAGAAGAAAATCAAGGATTATGAATCAATTCGACGGAGCTCCAAACACAAACCGCGTGCGCAGTGAGAATTAATACTTTTTTTTGTACTTGATATATCCATCTCCCTGTAGCTCCCTTCTTTTTCCCTTCTCTTCTTCCACTCCCTATAACAGTGATTAATAGTGGGTAATAATAGTGGCTACCCATAGTGCAATTCTTCAAAATCTCCCATTCCGTTATTCCTCCTAATACTCCTGATACCAATGTTAAATCTAATGCAGACTCTAACCCAGACGAGACATTTATCCTTGTTCCACCCCCATCATTAAGACAAACTAATTTTCTCACATCTGTTAACTCTTCTACTACCTGCCCATTTATATCCAGTACTTTCCCACCCCACAGTGTATTATGTGCATTAAAATCTCCACACCAGATAACTCTTTCATCATCTTGTCCTTCAATTTTTTCCAATTCATTCAATCCTAATCTCTTACATGGGTTATACACATTTATTATTACATACTTCTTCCCTTGATCCCATACTTCAACCACTACATACTCACTTGTTTTCCCTATTCCTACTTTCCTATATGGAATACCTACCCTAATAAAAGTCACACATCCTCCTCCATTACCTTCTTCTCTATCCCTTCTCACTGCTGAATATCCTTTCAGTACAAATTCAAGTCCAGGTTTAAGCCAAGATTCCTGTACACAAATCACATCCGGTTTCTCTTTCATACTCTTTTTTTTTATTATTGGAACAAAGAACACAAAGTTATCATGGATGCTACAATATCAGTCAGTATCACAAAATAATTCCAACATCTTGATATACAATATCACAGTTTCCTCAATGGTTTACATACATAATCCATTTTTCACAAAACTTGTTACATTTGTCAAATTTGAGCCTTAATATAAATGTAAGCCTCTCCATACTGTATATTTCATTTACGATCCCTAGCCATTGATCCTCAGTTGGAGGGTCAACCTGCAACCATTTACGGGTTATTGCTTTCCTACTGCTTGCTAACAATATTTTTATTAAATATTTATCCTTGTCTAAAACATTTCCTGGTATTTTACCTAGATATATAGTAATGAACGAAAAATCAACCTCTACTCCCATAATTTTCCCAATCTCTGCCACTACTTCTTGCCAAAAGAATTTAATTTTTGGGCATGCCCAGAAAATATGATAATGATTAGCCATCGGGGTTTCACACTGCCTCCAGCAAAGGCCACGGCTCTGTGAGCCTGTATGAAGTGCTGTTAATTTGGGAGTTATAAAAAATCTTACTAAATTCTTTCATCCAAATTCCCTCCAGGATCTTGAGTTTGTGGTATTTGCCTGTATCGCACATATATCTGTCCAGTCTTCATCTGTTATTTGTGAGTCAGCCTCTTTCTCCCATTTTTGTTTAATGTATATTGATGAATGGTTCTTGGATGCTTGTATACTTTCATACAATCTAGAAACCAGCTTTTTGTTATCTCCTAATGTGTATGCATTTGAGAATATTGTAATTCAATTATGATCTTCCGTCAATGTACTTTTAATTTTTTTGTTAAAATAATCTCTGACCTGCAAAAATCTACAAAAATCCTGCTTTTCTAGTCCAAATGTATTTGAAAGTGCCTGATAACTCTGTAATTTCCAGTTAGAGATGACTGAACAGTAAGATGTGATACCTCTCCAAACCCATTGTTTAAGTCTCTCGTCTACCCTAACCGGCTCAAAACCTGGGTCAAATGCTATCCAACTTAAAACTAGAGTTTGATCCTCTAATTGCAATTTCTTCAATACTCTGAACCATACCCTCAAAGAAAATACAGTCCAAGTACTCAATCTGTTATAGCTCCTTTCAGCTAGATTTTTATTTCCAAGTATCGACTGTATAGGTGTATCTATCTGTGAAACTTCTAGGGTTTTCCATCTTGATTCATAGCTTGGTATACACCAATTTACTAAGGGTTTCAATTGAGCAGCATAATAATAGTCCTGAAGACATGGTAGAGCTCTCCCTCCCCCAGCCAACATGTATATGTGGGCCCCACATGGTTTATTCTTGGGCTACGTGGGTACCAAGTGGGCATGGTCCCAAAATGGGCATCTTATCTGGGGCCCACTTGGGTCAGCTAAGAAGGTCCCACATGGGCAAAAACAGGTGGGCTCCCTATATGGGTCCTAGTTGGGTCACTAATGGGAAATGAGTGCATGGACTCAAAATGGGCAACACAAGTGGGGATGATTTGGGTTCATCAAATGGGTTCGACATTGGCAAACACAATCAGTCCCATATAGGCTGCCTACATGGGCCCAAGCTAGTACCCAGATAGGTAATCTCTATATGGGTTATGAATGGGGAAAACATATGTGGCCCGCTTGACCAAACCATATGGGTCAGACATGGGCAAACACTATCAGTCCCATAAAGGCTGCCTACATGGGCCCAAGGTAGAACCCACATATGTAATCTCTATATGGGTTATGAATGGGAATAATATATGGGGCCCACTTTGATAAACCATATGTGTCAGACATGGGCAAACACAATCAGTCCCATATAGGCTGCATACATGGGCCCAAGGTAGTACCCACAGGTAATCTCTATATGGGTTATGACTTGGAAAAACATATGGGGCCCACTTTGATAAACAATATGGGTCGGACATGGGCAAACACAATCAGTCCCATATAGGCTGCCTACATGAGCCCAAGGTGGTACCCACATAGGTAATCTCTATATGGGTTATGAATGGGAATAACATATGGGGCCCACTTTGATAAACCGTATGGCTCAGACATGGGCAAACACAATCAGTCCTATATAGGCTGTCTACATGAGCCCAAGGTGGTAGCCACATAGGTAATCTCTATATGGGTTATGACTTGGAAAAACATATGGGGCCTACTTTGAAAAAACATATGGGTCAGACATGGGCAAACACAATCAGTCCTATATAGGCAGCCTACATGGGCCCAAGGTAGTACCCACATAGGTAATATCTATAAGGCTTATGAATGGGGGAATCATATGGTGCCCACTTTGATAAACCATATGGGTCAGACATGGGCAAACACAATCAGTCCCATATAGGCTGCATACATGGGCCCAAGGTAGTACCCACATAGGTAATCTCTATATGGGTTATGACTTGGAAAAACATATGGGGCCTACTTTTAAAAACCATATTGGTCAGACATAGGCAAACACAATCAGTCCTATATAGGCTGCCTACATGGGCCCAAGGTAGTACCCACATAGGTAATCTCTATATGGGTTATGAATGGGAAAAAAAATATGGGGCCCACTTTGATAAACCATATGGGTCAGACAAGGGCAAACACAATTAGTCCCATATAGGCTGCCTACATGGCCCAAAGTAGTAACCACACATGTAATCTCTATAGAATAGTGACTATGTAATTCTAGAGATTTTGAATATTGGAGTTAGGGTTAGGGTTAGGGTTTGATTATTAAAAGGGGCACATCAGTTCAGATGATGAAATAGCACAAGTAAAGAAAGAAATAATGAAAATGCATGATTTGAAGGAAAAATCCAATGTAGATTCAGAAATCATATTTGCTGCATATACAGGAGTACAGAATAAAGTGCAGTTTCATTCATTTAGCATATTGTGTTTTGTGTTCAGTTTTCTTTTGAGGTCAACAGTACAGACTTTTCTTTTCAGTCGTAGTTGGCACATGACTGACTCTCAAAGTTAAAATATGGTTGAAATAATGTCAGTTGTTTTTTTAACGTTGACACAGTGTAACGTTTAATATAACGTTTAATGCTAAACAGCTGAAAAAGTTTTTTTTTTCAATGTCATGTCTTCAAGAAATAGATAACCTTTGAATTATTATTATTTCTAATTATTATTTTGTTATTATTTTAGCATTGTATGATATTTTGATCAAAACACCACTTCAGAAATCTAAATTTATGTGAAAATATAATCATATATGAAAGTGAAGTGAAAGTGAAAGTGACACGTGATGGCCAAGTATGGTAACCCATACTTGGAATTTGACCTCTGCATTTAACCCATCCAAGTAAGTGCACACACATTAGGAGCAGAGTAGTGAGTAGTGAACACACACACACACTGCAAACGTGGATACACACACCCGGAGCAGCGACAATAATAATAATAATGGATATAATTTCAATCTCAAGAGAGAAGTGCAGCAGAAACTTTTTTGCTCTGTGTGATTTTGTTTGGATTTACAATTTTGTGTGTGCCTAAAGGGCAGGATTGCATTTTTATTCACACACTGTCATCAAAACACTATTTGACCAACTAATCAAATAATATAGTCTACATATAAAACTAAACACACATTTCTTTAAAAAAAATAGAGAGAAAAGAAGAAAAGTAAACTTTTCCATTACCACGCTGAAACAATTGATATTGGTTGTTTCACCTTCTTTGATCATGATTGGTTAATCTGACTGTCATCTACGTAACTGACCAATGACAACTGTGCGCGCCTTTTTACTGGTCATTTTTTAAAATATGTCGTCAGTTTGAGTTGATGACGACGTGTGTGTGCTACTGCTCGGCAAGATTACCCAGTCTTTCCTTAATCCTTATGCCTGTTAAATTCTTATTTTGAACTAATTTGCATTGTGAAATGTAAACGGAGGAGAACAGAAGCTGAAATGCGAATACAGAGGAAGGTCGGACTGGATGTCAAGTCAAGTCAAGTCAAGTCAAGTCACCTTTATTTATATAGCGCTTTTTACAATACAAATTGTTTCAAAGTAGCTTTACAGAGATAACAGGAAAGTAAGGTTGTAATAGTATTGTTAAATTCAAAATTAAATGTTAAATGTCCCCAACTAAGCAAGCCAAAAGCCAATGGCGAATAAAGGCGAAAAAAGGCGACAGTGGCAAGGAACCAAAACTCCATCAGGTGACAGAATGGAGAAAAAAACCTTGGGAGAACCCAGGCTCAGTCAGGGGGCCAGTCCTCCTTTGGCCAACAAACGAACAGTGTATGATTATGATTTAGGCGGCATAATAGATCAGAAGTCAGATTGGATCAGAACTTTCACAATATTTATCCAGTTCATCTGGTTAGGGGTCGGAGTCATCACGCCGGTATGGAGATGAGTTTGTTGAGGTGTCCATGAGGCCTTCACAGTGTTGATGAGGCTGGCACTTCAGGGATGCGTTGTCGTCGTGTCCATGTGATGGTCCTTCCTCAGATCTGGATATGGCCTGGATCCGGCGGTTTGTGGTAAACCTCGGGATAAACAGAGAGACTAATATTAGCGTAGACGCCATCCTTCTTATGATGTACAAAGTACATCAGGATTTATGGGAAGTGTTCCCGGTTCCGGCTGATCTAAACTATGCAGCCTAACATTGAATTATAGCAATCTATAATGTGTTATGTGTATGCTAAGCCAAAGAGATGTGTTTTTAGTCTAGATTTGAACTGACAGACTGTGTCTGCTTCCCGGACCATGTTAGGAAGATTGTTCCAAAGTTTTGGTGCCAAGTAGGAAAAGGATCTACCGTCAGCAGTTGATTTTGATATTCTAGGTATTATCAACTGTCCAGAATTTTGAGATCGCAATAGACGTGAAGGACTATAATGGGTTAAGAGCTCGCTCAAGTACTGCGGAGCTAAACCATTTAGTTCTTTGTAAGTAATCAGCAATATTTTAAAATGTATACGATGTTTAATAGGGAGCCAATGCAGTGTTGACAGAACCGGGCTAATATGGTCATACTTCCTGGTTCTGGTAAGAACTCTAGCGGCTGCGTTTTGAACTAGCTGTAGTTTGTTTATTAAGCGTGCAGGGCAACCACCCAGTAGATCATTACAATAATCTAGCCTTGAGGTCATGAACGCATGATGTGATGGATGTGTGAGGTCCTGCAAACATATTGGCATATCAGGTAAGATAAACATTTTTCACTATCATTTTAGACAAACAGAGATCAATTCATATTAAACGATTAGGTATTACAATAAGTGGATGAGAGTGTTAAAGGGTTAGTTCACCCAAAAATGAAAATTCTGTCAGTATTTACTCACCCTCATGTTATTCCAACCCCGTAAGACTTTCGTTCATCTTCGGAACACAAATTAAGATATTTTTGATGAAATCTGAGAGCTGGATCATTCCTCCATACTCCTCCATAGGCTTCTTCAGGGATTGAACTTGCCGGCCTCGAAAAGTTATTAAAAACATCGTTAAAATAGTCCAAGTGACTACAGTGGCTCAATCTTAAGTTAATCAAATGACGAGAACACTTTTTGTGTGCAAAAAACCCCAAAAATAACGACTTTATTTCAACTATTCATTTCCTTCTCTCTGGGCCTCGAGTCACGTTACTAGTTTAACAGCGTACGCTTCTGTTGTTGTACGTCACACGAAGAAGCCTATGGACTAGTATGGAAGAGTGATCCAGATCTCAGATTTCATCAAAAATATCTTAATTCGTGTTCCGAAGATGAACGAATTGTCTTACGGGGTTGGAACAACATGAAGGTGAGTAAATACTGACAGAATTTTCATTTTTGGGTGAACTATCCCTTTAATATAGTTCAAGGTAGAATATATAATACAGATACACAAATTTTGTGTTAATGGAGTTCATTAATTTCCCAGAAATGTTCTGTGTACACACAATAGTTTTATAACGGACATACTACAACCTGCAGCTGTGTGTGTACCATTGACAGTAAAGGTGTGCTTCATCAAATCACACCCTTGATTATAGTAAGATGCTAATCGCGATTAGCGTATTAGCACATATTTAATGTTGTAGCCTCTGATGTCAATGTTGTCAGTTAGTTTAAAATTCAAACACATGAAAACCCTGTGAAAAAAAAATACTAAAATATATTTGAAACATTTATGTTATGCTAAGTTTACTACAAATACATTTACATATTTATGTACTTAATATAAATACCCTGCAAATGTACTTTGGTATCCTAAATTATATACTTAAAGTCAACAAGAACACCAAATGTTGTACTTAATGCACTCTAGTTATCTGGAAGTAGTGCTGAGATTAAGTGTATTTGATTACTAAAGTGAAACTATTGCAAGTATACTTTAGGTACACTTTATTAATAGTGATAGGCCTATTTAAAAAAAATATTTGTCTTAATATATAAAAAAAAATGCATTGTGTACTAAAGAAATGCTCCAAATAAAGTTTAATTATAAATTCTATATAAGTCTTAGGTGATGTGTCAATAAACATGTTAATGTATTTTAAGTATAATAAGTATAACATAAATGTGTTTTAAATATATTTTTGCATAGGTTTGTTATTTATTTTATTTTTTACTAGGGAAGGAGCATCCGAACATCCTAAAACAGTCATTTACACTCTGAAACACTGGAATCTACAGAAGAGTTAAGAGTTAATATTATTGGTCTAAATCTCTTATGTTTTTGTAGATACCAGTTTCTGAGTATATATATATAATCAAGCACTGGAAGAAGATTTTTTGGTGAGAACAGGCACCCAACAGAGAGACAAATCCACCACTATTATTAACTTCAGTAAGATGTTAGTCAATTTTAACCATTGCTTCTAAACCTCACATTGGGATTAATATATTATTTAGTTAAAAGTATTATTCTCATCATCAAAAGTCATTTCCTCTACCAGTGACAAATCTGAGTAACTTTTTATCCTTTTGTCTTTCTTCCTATATAATGACAAAGAAATGAGAACATGTCACCATCATCAGTCCTTTATTTAGTTCACTGAAGAACATCAAGGGAAAGACCCTCAGACGTCATAACAGGATAAATGTGGCTACAGGTAAAATTATTAATTGTAAATTGTTTGTTTGATTTTGGTGTACCAATTATCTTTTTTAAAGCTACAATTGTGTAATATGATGTGACGTAGCCAAGTATGGGGTCCCCATACTCGGAATTTGTGCTCTTCATTTCACCCATTCAAGTACACACACACACACACACACACACACACACAACAGTGAGTATTGAACACACGCACTGTGAACACACACCGGGAGCAGTGGGCAGCTGTTCTTTCTGCGGCACCTAGGGAGCTATTGGGGACCATTTGTTCATGTTGTCTGAATGTTTTATAATGGCAAATGTTTAAATACGCTTTGTTTAATATTGTTTAAAGGAATGGTACAAATTAAATCTTTCTTTTTAAGGACTTATCAGCCCACTCCACTCCAACCCAGATTGACCAAGGATCCAGATGATTACTGGCAATTCAGTGGAGGATTGTTCTTTATCTGCTACACTGCACTGTCACTTCTGGTATGGATCCATTGACCTTTTGTTATGTGTGAGGTGTTTTGATTTGACTTAATTTAACAAAATTTAAAACATTAGATTTTACATAATTTACTTAGAGTAGTTCACTTTAAAAATGAAAATTAGCCCATGATTTACTCACCCTCAAGCCACCCTAAGTGTGGAGCCACTTACGGATGGTGCGGACGCGATCAGCAGCATAAGTTAGAGGCTCCCAGACGGTCTTACTCCCCTGAAATAAATACTGGTTATCCAGTTAGGAAAAGTTTTCATTTATAGCATGAGAGGGGGGAACAGGAGAAAGACAAAACCTGTAGTGGAAGAGCCTCTTTTCAATATTATTAACTCGTCTTTATCTTTAGGTCATGTTCCAAAAATATTGAAGCTGGCAGTAATAAAACCTCTCATTAAGAAACCGCAATTAGATCCATATAACCTAGCAAATTACAGACCCATTTCAAATCTTCCATTTATGTCCAAAATACTAGAAAAAATTGTGTCCGCTCAATTGTGCTCTTTCTTGCAAGAAAATGATATCTATGAAAAATTTCAGTCAGGATTCAGACCGCATCATAGCACAGAAACTGCGCTAGTTAAAATTACAAATGATTTACTTTTAGCTTCTGACCAAGGCTGTATCTCAATACTAGTTCTACTCGATCTTAGCGCTGCGTTCGACAATATAGATCATAAAATACTCTTGGATCGACTACAAAACTACACTGGTGTTCAGGGACAGGCATTAAGCTGGTTTAGATCGTACTTATCAGACCGTTACCATTTTGTCTGTTTAAATGGTGAAAAATCGAAGATAACGTCAGTAGACTATGGAGTGCCGCAAGGATCGGTGTTAGGCCCTCTGCTATTCTCAATATATATGCTGCCACTTGGTAATATTATAAGAAAACATGGAATTAATTTCCACTGTTATGCTGATGACACTCAATTATATATTTCATCACGACCAGATGAAAACACTAACTTATCTAAATTGACAGAGTGTCTTAAAGATATAAAATGCTGGATGACGTGTAATTTCCTGCTATTAAATTCAGATAAAACGGAGGTATTACTTATTGGTCCAAAAAACTACCCACAAAACCTCATACAATACAACTTTAATTTAGAAGGATGTCCAGTTACTTTATCCACTACAGTAAAAGACCTGGGTGTTATACTAGACCGCAACTTGTCTTTCGAAAATCATATATCATATGTTACAAGAACAGCCTTTTTCCACCTTAGAAATATTGCTAAGCTACGTAACATGCTATCTGTTTCTGATGCAGAAAAGTTAGTTCATGCATTCATGACCTCAAGACTAGATTACTGTAATGCTTTATTAGCTGGTTGTCCTGCATCCTCAATAAACAAGCTGCAGTTAGTGCAAAATGCAGCTGCTAGAGTTCTTACTAGGTCAAGAAAATATGATCATATAACACCAATTTTATCATCTCTGCACTGGTTACCTATTAAGTTCCGTATCAATTACAAAGTACTACTACTGACCTATAAAGCCCTAAATGGTCTAGCTCCTGTATATTTAATGGACCTTCTATCGCCCTACAATCCATCGCGTTCTTTAAGATCACTAAATTCGAGGCTTCTGGTCATTCCTAGGATATCTAAGTCCACTAAAGGAGGGAGGGCGTTCTCGCATTTAGCTCCTAAACTCTGGAATAGCCTTCCTGATATTGTTCGAGGTTCAGACTCGCTGTCCCAGTTTAAAACTAGATTAAAGACGCATCTCTTTAGCCAAGCATTCACATAATGCTTACCTTTTATACCACTGTTGAATCAGATCGAATGCATTAATTTTATGAACAACAGCTATGCTAATTATTTCCCATTTGCTTTTCTGCTGTTATCTCGGGACGTTAGTCCCGAGGTAAATGGCGTTCGTCAGCTCCAGTTTGTATCCAGCCTCTCACGGAGACTTCAGAGTCCCCAACACCTACGATGAAATGACTAAACGCCTGTGAAGAGACGACTCGACGCCTGTGAAGAGATGACTCAACGCCGGCGATATGTTATGCCCTAAATTAATACATGATTAACTAACTGTATTTTTTCTATGTAAATTTCTGAAATGCACTTTCTGTAAAGCTGCTTTGAAACAATATGTATTGTGAAAAGCGCTATACAAATAAATTTGAATTGAATTGAATTGAATTGAATTGAACAAAAGGAAAATCGCAACAAAACCCGAAGATAGATGATAAATCTCCGATTGAAAGTGGAGATACTGACGACGGTGCTAGCAAGCAAGCTAACCACGAGACCATGGAAGCCATCCAAGCTAACATTATTACAGAGATAAAGGCGGTTCGTTTGGAATTGAAAAAAGAATTTACCGAAACAATGGGGCCACTAAAGAAGGAGCTGGTAGACTTTAGGGAAGACGTTAGCCAGAAGCTAAATGCGATTGTTACCGATTTTAAAGAAATAACCAACAGAGTCGAGGAGACGGAGCAGAGAGTGGCTGACATGGAGGAGCGGGGTACAGAAAACAGTGAGTTGCTTTCCCACACTTTGGAGCTCCAAGACAAATTACAAGCCCAGCTGACGGACTTGGAGTCGCGCTCACGCAGAAACAACATACGCATCCACGGGATCCCAGAGGGAGCCGAGGGAGACAACGTACAGGAGTTCTTAGAGACATTTATTAAAGCGGAGCTGTCCCTCCCTGATGTCAACTTTGCTATACAACGCTGTCACCGGTCCCTTGGAGCCAAACCGCCGCAAGGCGCTAACCCGAGGTCTATAGTTGTCTATTTCCTGGAGTATAAAACCAAAGAACTGGTGCTCCGCACCGCCTGGAAAAAGAATAACATCCAGTACGACGGGAGAAAAGTGTTTTTCGAGCAAGACTACATAAACCGAAATAGTTATGAAAAGAAAGGCTTACTCCACCATCAGAAAGGCACTTAAAGAACAGGGGCTCCGTTTTCAGACTCTTCACCCAGCGAGACTTAGAGTGTTTTTCGACACAGGTGCAGTTATATACAACAGCGCATCAGAGGCGATGGATGACCTGAAGAAAAGGGGACTGATGCCGAACGGCGGAATCGGGAACCCGGCGGGAGAACGTGCCACCGAGACAACGAGACGGAGACAACCTGCCTGGGAAACGACAGGTGCTACATCGCGTCGTCACCGAGATGCACGCATGAAACATATCCAGGAGAAACTAAAGGGATTTCGACGCGACGAAGGTGCTATGAGTGACTGAGTAACTTTTGAAAAGGCCGGTAAGAGTATAGCCTCCACATTTCTACGTCGAACTGTATTTCCATAAGACCAGGCGAATTTTCCTATTCATGTAAGCTTGAGAAATTTATACTGACCACATCTGGGAATTTATGTCTGTTTTTCTATGTGGACTATTCTGATTTCATGTAGTCAGAGATTTTGGTCCATGTTTAGAGGGGCCCCTTCCAGATGTAGGGTTTCCCCTCTTGTTTTTGAAGTAGAATTCATACTTCAGAGATGGAAGTCACTAATGTTAAATGTTTGTATTCATGTGTTAAGTTTTATTTCAAATCACAGACAGAAGTTCATTTGTTCAGGCCTTTCAGGGATACTTAAACGTCTTGGTAAACATTTTTTTCTTCTCTATTGACTAAAATGCCTCATCAAAAATATAGAATAATCACCCTTAACGTAAACGGATTACATAATCCTATAAAAAGAAGTAAAGTAATAGCCAAAATGAAAAGAGAAAAACAAGACATTATTTTCTGGCAAGAAACACATCTTTCAAATATTGAACATGAAAAGTTGCGGAAAATGGGTTTCAAAAACTCATATTACTCCTCCTTCGAAAGAGGAAGTGCGAGGGGTGTAGCTATCCTAATTTCAAATAATGTAAATTTCCAGTTCTCCTCACAAATTACTGACAAAGAGGGGCGGTACTTACTGGTCAAAGGTCTTATAGACCTTAAAGAAGTTACATTAATGAATGTATACAGACCACCAGGACATGATAAACAGCTGATCAAGAAAGTTTTTAATATGATCTCTACGGATACGTCAGGGGTGTTGATATGTGGGGGGGACTGGAACATCCAGCTACAGCCATACTTGGACTCCTCAAATAGAATAAAAAACATAAGATCTGAAGCGTTATATGCTAAAAAACTGCTTAAAGAAATAGGAATGATAGACATATGGAGGGAGCTCCACCCATATGATAAACATTTTACTTTTTTTTCCCACCCTCACTCCGCATACTCAAGAATTGACTATTTTTTTATGCTAAATTCAGATAGACATAGGATTATAAATTGCGATATAGGGGTAAGAGACATTTCTGACCATGCAGGGGTGTACTTGACATTGCATTTAGACAACAAGCCCAAAGAGACTTTGTGGAGATTTAACACTAGCCTTCTGAATGACCCTCAATGTCAAAAGTATATAAAGACAGAATTTAAAGATTATATGACCTATAATGATAATGGAGCAGTGTCCTCTAGTACATTATGGGATGCGGCAAAAGCTGTTATTAGAGGTAAACTTATGATGTGGTCGGCTCAGAAGAAAAAGGAAAAAGAGAGACAAATTAAGGACTTGACTGAAAAGTTAAAATCACTGGAGAGTAAACATATGGAGTATAATGACCCTAATATTCTAAATGACATAACAAAGACTAAACAAACCTTAAATGACCTATATGAAAACCAAGTAGAGAAGAGAGCTAAACTAATTAAACAAAATGTCTATGAAAATGGCCCAAAATCTAAGAAACTACTTGCATGGAGAATACGAAAACAACAGGCCGAGAGATCTATACATAAAGTGAAGGACCCCAGAACCAATGAGATGTACCATAATTTGGAAGACATACAAAATGCCTTTGAAACGTACTACACAAAATTATATGCTCAACCTCAGACAACAGAGTCAGCTGTCATGTCATCCTTTCTAACATCTTTGGATTTACCATCTTTAGGGACAGAACAAAATAAAATAATAACCCAGGAGGTAACAGACGATGAAATAAACAAGGCAATATCAAGATTGAAAGCGAATAAAATGCCAGGCGCCGATGGGTACCCATCTGAATGGTATAAAATCCTCAGGGAAACAATAACACCAATGCTCAAGGATTGCTTTAACTATGTTCTCGGAGGTGGCGAGACCCCGCTGTCCTGGAGACAAGCCGTAATCTCAGTGATTCCTAAAATGGGTAAAAACAAAACGGATTGCAGCTCTTATAGACCTATATCAATTTTAAATATAGATTATAGATTATATGCGTCAATACTAGCAAAACGATTGGAAAACACAATCCCGGATCTGATAGACACAGACCAGACAGGCTTTGTAAAAAACAGGCAAACCCAGGACAATGTGAGACGGGCTCTCCACCTCATTGATCATATGAGAAACAGTGACATGGAATCAGTGGTTATAAGTCTTGACGCTGAAAAGGCTTTTGATTCTGTCCGATGGGAATATTTATATTTGGTCCTTAAGCGCTTTGGTTTCGATGACCAGGTAATTAGATGTTTGAACTCCCTATACTCCTCTCCTACGGCTAGAATTAAAATAAATGGGGACTTATCCAAAACAATATTTCTTGAAAGGGGATGTGGACAGGGATGCCCCCTCAGTCCCACTCTATTCACCCTCTTCATAGAGCCTCTGGCGCAGGCAATCAGAGATGATAAGGATATAACGGGGGTATTGATAGGAGACACACAATATAAGATATGTGCATATGCAGACGACATACTCGTGACACTAACCAATCCTAATGTAAGTTTGCCCAAATTATTATCTCTTCTTAAAGAATTTGGTTCATATTCCGGCTATAAATTAAATCTGCATAAAACTCAAACGCTTACTTTCAACTACGAACCACAAGAAAACATTTATAAAATCTGTCAATTTAAATGGAAAGGTAATACTATTAAATATTTAGGGGTACACATACCTAAAGAGGTCTCTGCCATTTATAACCACAATTACATTCCTATAACAGCTGATATTAAAGCAGACTTAAACCGTTGGTCATTACTACCAATGAACATGCATAACCGAATAGATGCTATAAAGATGAATATACTACCCAGGCTGCTTTTTCTTTTTCAATCATTGCCTGTAGAACTGCCTCTCAAACAACTCAGTGAATGGAATAGAATCTCATCTTTTATTTGGGGAAAACAAAAACCAAGGATTAGATTTCAAACATTACAACTCCCCAAGGACAAAGGTGGTATGGCTCTACCGTGCTTGGAAGATTATTATAGAGCAGCACAGTTACGTTCTCTGGTTTGTTGGTGTGACCCTGAGTGTGATGCCAAATGGAAGGACTTAGAGCAAAGTCAAATAAGCATACCTCTTCAATCTATACTGGGTGAAAAAACTCTCCTGAAGAAACATCTGAACAAACTAACTAATTGGATGACAGCCCCTTTTAACGTCTGACACAAACTACTTAAAAATAAGGAATTTGAAAGAAATACACGAATATTACGTTGGGTGGAATATGATACAGAATTTGCACCAGCTAGTCTGGACAGTAGATTTAAGCAATGGACTAATTCAGGTATCACTTCGTACTGTATGATATCCTCTACTGACGGTTTGGATGCCTTTAAAAAACTCATAGATACATACTATTTAGGGAAGGAAGATTTCTTCAGATACCTTCAATTGAGACACCACTTTGATAAACATATTAAAACTACTGG
The DNA here is from genome assembly GCA_030770095.1 of Gila robusta. Lineage (NCBI taxonomy): Eukaryota > Metazoa > Chordata > Actinopteri > Cypriniformes > Leuciscidae > Gila > Gila robusta. Next base: position 63,516 of record JAVALU010000020.1, on the reverse strand, counting down.
AGAGAAGGGAACAGACCTGATTAGGATATTCATCGATGCATATAAGGGTAATACTAGCAGAAAACTGATTTCCAAGTTATATTCATATTTACAGTTGGACAGGGGACTCTCAACAATGTATGTAAAAATGAGGTGGGAAAAACAAGCTAGCATAAAGATAAGTGGGGATGACTGGTTGAATATATGCAGAACACAATCTACCACCTCTAGCTCAGGTCTGTGGAGGGAATTCACTTGGAAAAACACTTTAAGATTCTTTATAACCCCCAATATAAAAAAGTCACAGAGCAATAATCCTGAACATGGTCAGTGTTGGAGAGTGTGTGGTAATATGTCGGCTGGTCATTATCAAATATTTTGGGAGTGTCCTATTATTTCTTTGTATTGGGTACACTCAAAAAAATGATTCAAGCCCTTCTTAGAGGTGACACATTTAAATCTAATTAGCTTTATTTAAATATATCTATTTAAGATCATATGTGTAAATATATTTAATTGGTTTAACTAAAAATTTATTAATAGCTCCACTCAAAAAAAATATTCATTGGATGAACTCAATTAAGTTGTGGGCAGGATTTCCATCCAATAAATATATGTAGCTCCAACTCAAACTGAGTACATCCATTCAACATAATGTAAATCAGTTAGCCTAACTCATTTGTAATAAATAGATGCAAAAGAATATAAACGAGAGAGGCTAGCTTATTTTTATCAAATACTTATTACTAACCAGAATGACTTTATTTCTGTCAGACGTCTACAAAAGTTTTATTGAGAATTAACAGGGGTTCAACTCTATGTTTTCCATTTGAAGTCACCATAACAGTGATCAATGATTCCATTAGTTGGGCTCTTAACTCTTATTATATCTATTGTCTTTTTTGGCTGCTGTGACAGTGTGTTTGTTAAACACATTTGGAGCAACAAAGAAAGCTAAAGTGAAATGAGATCAGCTGATGATGGTTAAAGGTTGATGGTTTTATAATCATCATGAAGCAGACTGATTCACTGAGGTATTTTAATCTAACAATTATGTTTTTTTTCACAACAAACCTTGTGTTACTGCAGCATGAGATCAAGCATTATTATAAAAATAAGTTTGAAGACTTAAACGACCATGAGCACAAAAAATCAGTTTCTGATGACACACACAGACATCAACAATCAGCGTATGAATCACAACAATGGTGACAATCACAAATATTTAGATAAACAGATTAATTCAGAACATCACTGAAAAGCTACTAATTCACAACAAATACAACAGCAAAAAATAAAAGCAAATATTTAGAATCAACCAAAATTATAGGACAGTTCAGCTGCATAATTTATTCATGTTGCAATGCATGCTGGGAGTTTTGTACTATGGAGGTACCCAGCATGCACTGCAGCAAAGTACTTTTGATTGTCACCATTGTTGAGATTCATACGCTGATTGTTGATGTCTGTGTGTGTCATCATAACCAGACTTTTTTATGCTCGTTAAAGTCTTCAAACTTAGTGTTATAATATTCCTTGATCTCATGCTGCAGTAACACAAGGTACGTGTTGTGAAAAAAACGTGACAACATAATGGTTAGATTATAAAAACCTCAGTAAATCATTCTGTTTCATAATGATTATAAAACCATCAACAGGTAACCATCATCAGCTGAACTCATTTCACTTTAGCTTACTTTGCTGCTCCAAATGTGTTTAACAAACACACTGTCACAGCAGCCTAAAAAGACAATAGATATAATAAGAGTTAAGAGCCCAACTAATGGAAACACTAATCACTATTATGGTAACTTTAAATGGAAAACATAGAGTTAAACCCCTGTTAATTTTCAATAAAACTTTTGTAGACATCTGACAGAAATAAAGTCAGTCTGGTTAGTAATAAGTATTTGATAGAAATAAGTTAATCGAGTCACTCGTTTATATTCTTTTGCATCTATTTGATACAAATGAGTTAGGTTAACTAATTTACATTCTGTTGAATGGATGTACTCAGTTTGAGTTGGGGCTACATATATTTATTGGATGGAAATCCTGCCCACAACTTAATTGAGTTCATCCAATGAATATTTTTTTTGAGTGTAGAGGTGGTGACGGCAATTAGGTCAATAATCGGCTCAGAGCTTGAGTTTAATTTCAGCATTATGTATTTAGGAAATCTACCAACAGGACTGAAAAAGGCAGATAGATATTTGTTACAAATACTTTTAGCAGGTAGCAAGAAAACAATAACTAGGAAATGGCTAAGTAAAGAATCCCTGACAATTGCTGAATGGATAGAAATAGTTCGGGAAATTTATGTTATGGAACATTTGACTTTCTCTCTGAGACATGCCAGGAGTAAATGTGAAGCATATTGGGAAAAATGGATATCTTATCTGAATACAAAGTGAGATGTATATGTCTTGTTGTTTTTTTTTTTTGTTTTTTTTTCCTCTCCCTGTTTTACATGAGGTTGAGCATTTCTGTTAATCAATGACGTATTTGCCTGCTATTCCTTGGTCTGTCTGTCTGTTTTTCTTTCTTTTTTTTGTCAAAACACAAAAAAATAAAGTTGAAAAAAAAAAAAGCCACCCTAAGTGTATATGACTTTCTTCTTTCAGACGAATACAGTCAGAGTTATATTAATGAACACCCTGACGCTTCCGAGCTTCATAATGGCAATGGGTTGCAACCATCAGATTGAAGCTCAAAAAAGTGCATCCATCCATCGTAAACATCGTAAACTCCACGCGGCTCCGGGTGAGTTTGTGTAAGAAAAATATCCAGATTTAAAACTTTATAAAGTAAAATAACTAGCTTCCGGCCAAACGGCCATACGCAGTCTACTTGCATATAAAGCGCAACTTGTGACGTCAGAAGTAGTGTAGTGCATCATGGTGTAGCGTAAATATCAACAGTACATCGCATTACTTGCATAAGTTGCGCTTTACCCTTAAGTGAAATCCGTATGTTCGTTTGGCCGGAAGCTAGTTATTTTACTTTGTAAAGTTTTTAATATGAATATTTTTCTTACACAAACTCATGGCTTTGCTTCAGAAGGCCTTTATTAACCCCCCGGAGCCTGTGGAGTTCTTATATAATGGATGGATGCACTTTTTTGAGCTTCAATCTGATGGTTGCAATCCACTGCCATTATAAAGCTTGTAAGCGTCAGGGTGTTTATTAATATAACTCTGATTGTATTCATCTGAAAGAAGAAAGTCATATACACTTAGGATGGCTTGACGGTGAATTAATCATGGGCTAATTTTCATTTTAAAGTGAACTACTCCTTTGATACAATGTGTAGTTAGGATTTTGAATTAAGCTTAATGTTTCTCTACATATCAGAAATATACAGAGCCACATATATTATCAGAAATTAGAGCTGCAATTGTTGAAAGATTTTGATCTTGATTCAAATACCCACGCAATATTTTCCTAAATGACAACAATTTGTCTTAAACCTTTGTCAAGTAAGATCACAGTGAACATTTATATCTGTGTTGGCGCTGTCAGTAGCCACTTTACATGGACATTTTTTTGTTTTGATCAGAATGAAATCCTTCTGATTGATGAATCTGAGCATAGTTTTTACATGAATGCTAAGTCATCGGATTGATGTGCATTTAAAAGTCACAAGCTTAAAGGTGGGGTATGTGATTCTCTTTTTTGTCCATTTTTTCAAAATAACTTGAAATCCTATTCCTAACCCACTTACAGCCACTGAGTTAGAAGCACTGAAATGAAAATTAAGCAATTTAATCATCTGTGGAACCTAACCCTAACGGGCAGGACTCGAAAAACTCTAGCCAATCATTTCCAAGACCACCTAGAATCATTGGACAGTAAGTTCGTCAATCAAACGGTCGTACCACACCCCCCTCCCCCCAGTGCGCATGACTCCCTTCGTGCGCATACTCAAAGCTTGTGACGCATGCGCATCTTGTCAGTAAAGCGGTTCCATGATTAGTAGTAAATCGTCATTACAATCTCTCGCGCATCTGAGTTTTCGCTCGTGCATGATTGCGCGTCCATGTTCTTCAAATGGGTGGAGTCAGAGCCAGCGTTGGAGGAAAGAAGGTAGGACCATCTGAATTGTGTATTTTCAAAATCTGCCGGTTGTTTTCCAAATCAAATACCCCACCTTTAAAATCTATTTTAATCTTTTGCCGTGCACGCACTGCACGAATATGCAGTTTCCTGCTGTTGTCACAAACTAACCATCCTCTGTTGTTTTAAAAAGCAGACTTAAATTTACCTATTTCAGGTCCTGGAAATTTAAGAATCATCCACACGTGATCACCTCAATTATTTTCCAAAGACACAAAGAATAATATTTTTTTATTTTTACAATTAAAAGCAATCATAAATCATTAGCAATCAAAATAATTAAAATACTTTATTATGCATAATTTTGTCTGCCCATTCATTCTATCATGGACTGAGAATCTGATTGTGAGAAACTACCTAATATTAAAATAACAAAAGTCTTGAGACAAATAATGTATTATTATTATTTTTGTTTATACATTTTTTTAATGGTTAACTTGGATCATTGAATGAATTGATGCTTTCAAACACATCGCATATTCATACTTTATAAACTGGTTTATTAATACAAAATGAAATCAGAATAATCTGAATAAATAAACTGAATAACTGAATAAATAATTCTCTATTGATTTCCCAAATGCCCTTCCAGCGACATTCCAATACCATAACCATTCCAATTGAAGTTTTTTGCTGTTTTTGTTTTTTATCCTGAGTAAAAGTTGTTATTCTTTCATAAGGTATTGTGACGTGTAAGTAACATGATTTCTCTAAAATCATAATCTCTAAAACCCTCTTGATTTGCAGAGGCTCTTAAGAGGACTGCACAGATCGACTGGCAAGAAACACAAATGACTGTCTGCAGTGTAAGCTCTGCTGATAAATGTATAGTTGCTGCTGCTTCTAACTGTCCCCTTTTATTTCCTGTTCAAATGTTCAAAGATTTCAGTAAAGACTGGGTCAAATACAGGTTCAAAATATGTATTTTAACAATTAGGTATATAACTTTAAAGAGATACTCTTTAATCTGACATAAATCTGCTTCTTTAAATATTGTCTCTTGAATTTCAGAATATAGCATAATATGATGGGTAATTTCAATAAAATCGAAATTTGAAAAGATTTAAATCTCATTGTGTGCTCTAATGCTTTAAAAATTGTTTGTGTGGTGTTGCTACTCATTTAGATGGAACCCAGATGATCCCTAGTTGGGCCAAATGCATATGATTCCTAGTTGGGCCCCACCTGTGAAATCCTGCATAAAACCTAAATGAGTAAGTTGCTGGGGCCAACATGGAACCCGTGGACAAACCCACTTACAGCCCGTATTTCAGCCCATGTAGTAACCTTGTAGTACCCACAAAAAAACTAAAGCTGGGACCAAGATGGGTCTTGTGCATGTAGCCCAGTTGGGGCCCACCTGTTTATAAGTGTCATCCTATATGAAATCCATGTGGGCAGTTGGCATGGGGCCATTATGGTACCCATGGACAATCCCATACAGAGCCCATTTTTCAGCCCATTTCAAACCTACATGGGTCCCACATACAAATATTAGCAGCTGGGGCCGAAATGGGTCTTGTGCATGTTGCCCACTTGGGTCCCACCTAGTACCAAGTGCAATCCTACATGAAATCCACCTGGGCAATTAACACGGGGCCATTATATAACCCGCGGACAATCCCATACAGAGCCCATTTTTCAGCCCATTTCAAACCCACGTGGGGCCCACATACAAATGTCAACTGGGTTAAAGTTGGGACCGAGATGGGTCTTGTGCATGTTGCCCACTTGGGTCCCACCTAGTACCAAGTCCAATCATACATGAAATTCATCTGAGCAATTAACATGGGGCCATTATGTAACCCGCGGACAATCCTATACAGAGGCCATTTTTTTAGCCCATTTCAAACCCACATGGGCCCCACATACAAATGTCAACTGGGTTAAAGCTGGGACCGAGATGGGTCTTGTGCATGTTGCCCACTTGGGTCCCACCTAGTACCAAGTCCAATCATACATGAAATTCATCTGGGCAATTAACATGGGGCCATTATGTAACCCGCGGACAATCCCACACAGAGCCCATTTTTTAGCCCATTTCAAACCCACATGGGCCCCACATACAAATGTCAACTGGGTTAAAGTTGGGACCGAGATGGGTCTTGTGCATGTTGCCCACTTGGGTCCCACCTAGTACCAAGTCCAATCATACATGAAATTCATCTGGGCAATTAACATGGGGCCATTATGTAACCCGCGGACAATCCTACATGGGGCCCATTTTTCAGCCCATTTCAAACCCATATGGGCCCCACATACAAATGGTGGCTGGGCCCTTTTCTTTTGTCAACTGCAAAGTTTTAAACTTTATTCTAGGTTTTCTACCATTCCATACAAACCTTGATATCATACCATCCCACTCATTAAATTGTTTTTGCAATACTTCCAGAGGCAGTGATTTGAAAAAGATAAAGTATCCGTGGTAGCATGTTCATTTTAATTATTTCTATTCGATTACTCATATCTAATGGGAGCAGGGTCCATTTAGAAATATCAGATTTTACCTCCTTATTAATAGGACCATAATTACTTTCAAAGAGTTTCGATATATCTTTTGTTAGAGTTATCCCCAAATATTTTATTGACCGAGATTTCCAATTGAAATCATATTGTCTTCTTATATGCAGATTGGGTCTAAAATTATAAATAAGGGATTGAGTTTTTTGTATATTTATTTTATACCCAGAATATAAATTATATGTTTTTAAAAGGGTCATCAATTTAGGAATACTCGACTTTATATTAGTCAGAAACAATAGGACATCATCTGCATACATACAGATCTTATGTTCATCTCCTCTGATCAAGATCCTCTTTATCTCTGAATCCTCTCTTATTGCTTGGGCCAAAGGCTCAATGAACAGGGCAAACAGAGCCGGACTTAAGGGGCAGCCCTGACGTGTTCCTCTTTCCAAATGTATTGTTTCAGACAAGTGACCATTCATTTTTATCCTAGCTACTGGTGAGGAGTATAATGCTTTAATGCACTGAATAAAATTGTCATTAAACCCAAATCTTGCCAATACTTGATACAAGTAATCCCATCCAACAGAGTCAAATGCTTTCTCAGCATCTAGACTCATCAACATTGCACTTATATTTTCTGTTACAACATGACTCATTACTTGCAATGCTCTCCTTATATTATCCTGGGTTTGCCTGTTTTGTATAAAGCCAGTTTGATCAAGATCCACTAACTCAGGGATAATAATCTCTAATCTCTTAGATAAGATTGAAGCAAATAATTTATAGTCTACATTTACAGCCCGTTCTCATCCTTTGGCGTCATACATGTGACGCTTTGTACATTTCGTTGAAATCTTACGCACATGGCATCCTTTAGCATCAATATGAGACGCAGAACCCAAGGCGTCATACAGGTGACGCGCGTCTAAATCCAACGCACATGGCATCGTTTAGCGTGAATATGAGACGCAGATCCCAAGGCGTCATAACCGTACCCTACCCTAGACCTAAACCTACCCATAACAGTGCGTGTTATATTGACGCTAAAGGATGCCATGTGCGTAAGATTTCGACGAAATGTCATATGGCTTCACCTATATGACGCCAAAGGATGAGAATGCGTTGACATTTAGGACTGATATCGGTCTATATGAACTGCATTCCTTCTTATCTTTCCCTTCCTTTGGAATAACCGAAATTACCGCTTCTCTCCATGACCGAGGGGTTTCACCTATTCTTAATATATGATTAAAACAGTTAAGCAATATAGGTGTTACTTGGGATCTAAATATTTTGTACCATTCAGATGGATAACCATCTGTGCCTGGTGCCTTATTTGCTTTCAACTTTGATATGGCACAATTTAATTCTTCTATTGTTATTTCAGCCCGCAGTATTTTATTCTGTTGTTCCCCTATTGATGGAAGATCTAAAGAATCCAAAAATATTTTTATAGTTGGAGTATCGGCCCTATTTGGTTGAGTATATAGATCCTTGTAGTATAATTCAAAAGATTTTTGAATATCTTTTAATCTGTTACATACTTTTTGGGTTTTAGTGTTTCTAATTTTATAAATTGTATTATTTGCCTGTTGTTTCTTTATCCTCCAGGATAGGAGTTTCATTGCTTTAGGGCCTGTTTCATAATACCTTTGTTTAGCAAATTTGATCTGTCTCTCTATTTCCTCATCATAAATCCCATTTAGGTCTTGTTTAACTTTTCTTAACCGAATCAGTATCTGTGGATCTTTCTGTTTGCTGTGTTTGATCTCCAAGTTTTTCATTTCCTCCTGTAAAGCTAATAATCTTTTTTGTTTCTTTTTTTTACGAAAAGCCGTTAGAGCAATAATTCTGCCTCGAAGTACAGCCTTTGCGGCATCCCACAGGGTACTTGGAGATACTTCCCCATTATCATTGCATTGGAGATACATTTCAAACTCATTCTCAATCTGCTTCTGTATCGCTGTATCATTCAAGATACTCGTATTAAGTCTCCAAAGTGTATCTTTCTGTTGATTATCTAAATGTATAGTAAGGTATACCCCTGAGGGATCTGATACATCCCTAGTACCAATATTACAATTTCTAATTTTATGTCTATCTGAGTTATACATAAATAAATAATCAATTCTTGAGTACATATTATGGCTTGCAGAATAAAATGTAAATTGTTTCTCCCTTGGGTGTAATTCTCTCCATATATCCATCAGACCCAGTTCTTTAATCATTCTTTGAACCATTTTAGTATTTGAGTTTTTCTTTTTGGAAGGATTAGTTGTATCCAGTCCAGGCTGAAGTTGCACATTTAAATCCCCACCAAATATAAGGGTTCCATAGGATTCTGTAGCTATTAAATCAAATATTTTCCTAAAAAGGGATTTAGAGTCTCCTGGTGGAGCATATAGATTAAGTAACGTTACTTCTTTATTATCTAATTTGCCTTTAACTAAAATATATCTTCCCTCTTTATCTATAATTTCAGACTTAAATTCAAAGTTCACTGCATTAGAAATCAGGATAGCCACTCCCCTCCTTCGTCCTGATTTATGAGATGAGTAATAAGTATTTTGAAAACCCAGTTTCCTTAGTTTCTCATGTTCTGGTGGAGATAAATGGGTCTCTTGCCAATAAATTACCTGTATTCTTTCTCGTTTCATTTTTGCAATAATTCTACTCCTTTTAATCGGATTATGTAGCCCATTGACATTAAGTGTAATTATTTTATATTCCTGACCATGCATTTACTTGTATCAATTTGCATAACTTTGTATAACATTTCCCATGACAACCTAATAAACAGAGCGAACAATGTACAAACAATCATAACAAAGAGAACAGTAAAATAAAATGAAAAATAAAAATAAAAGACTTCCAAGTCCGAGGTTTAAAGTAGATCCTCAATTTGAGAGGAAATCCTTGTGTCCGTCAAGGGCCTCAGTGCAAAAGATACTCTTAGGGTATTCAATGCACCGGCAATTTCTAAGCTGTTCCCACTTAACCGGTTTAAAGATTCAACTCAGGCAGGCTCACAAAAAAATAAAATGAAAAATAATAATAATATTTAACCTATAATAAACTAGAAAGGAGATACATTAACGGAATATTAACCCTTTTATTTAAGACTTGTAAAAGTTTCTCGGGATTAGATGGTCTAAAAGAGCTTTAGGAACTACCTTAATATAGGCTACTGCACAATATCGCTCATCTGGATGTGCTGTCTTAAAGGTTTATGGCTCCTGCTGCAGACATCCTAATCAAACAATCAATTCCCGTTGATTTTATGCGAATATCACGCATCAGTATTATCATCAGTTAATCCCGGAATGACACGGTGAAAACTTCGTAACTTCTCCCATATCCGTTCTTGAATTACGACTGCTTGGCGGCGTCGATTTGCACCTGCTCTTTCCCACGTTGCAAGTCTCCACCATTTTGGTTCAGGCTCCTTGAAGTTATCAAAAGAGAATCCTTTCTTCTTCAAGTCTTTAACTGCCTCTGCTGCATTCTCATAGATTTGGGTTCCATTTTCAAAGAACACTCTCAGCTTTGCTGGGTATGGCGTTTGGAATCGAATCCCCTTAGATTTGAGCTCCTTTAAAATCCCCACATATTCCTTCCTCTTTTTCAATATCTCTGGTGGGTAGTCCGAGTCGAAATAGATCCTCTTTCCTTCGAATCGAACTTCTTTCTTTTTCCATGCTGTGTGCAGTATTTGTTCTTTCACTCTAAACCCTTGAAAGCACAGAACCAGTGATCTGGGTGGTGTGTCGCGAGGAGGCTTTGGTGCGAGTGCTCTGTGGCAGCGCTGTATTCCAGTCTCCGTTTCCGTGGACAACAGGCCAAGCTCCGACTTTATAAGCCTCGTCACAAACTCTAGTAGGTTGCTTCCCTCGGATCCCTCCGGGACTCCGTAAATACGGAGGTTGTTCCGTCTAGAGCGAGCTTCTATGTCGGTTAACTTCGTTTGCAGAGCATCTTGATTCTCCAACACTTCAAGGAGTGCGTCACTTGCCGCTACATTCCATTCTTCCATGTCGGCGACGCGTTGTTCTGCTTCCCTCACTCTGCTGTTCGTGGTTTGCAGTTCGCCTGAGAAGTCTTTAAATTTTCTGATTAATTTCTTCTCTAAACTCGTTCAGCTCATTCCGCATATCATCTCGAAGTGAGAGTCGAAATGCACCCATATCATTTTTGAAGTCCGTTCTAAACGCTCGTATTTCGTCTCGAATGGTCTGTATACCAGAGCTAGCTACTGCTTCGCTTGCTTTCCCGGCCTTACCATTATTTCCATTACCGTCTTTGCCGCCGTCCACATCTTCGGTTGTTTCTCCTTTTTCCCGTTTGGAGCCTGCTTTATTTTTAACCCTTTTTTGCTTCTCCCCTTCCATGTTAAACTTCAGCTTGTTTTTAACTTCCCAAGTGTATTTTCCAGGGGATTACAATCGACCGGTCTGGAGACGTTATTTCAAGCAGCCATCTGCTTCAGTGCTACACCGGAAGTCCCGGTTTCTCTTTCATTTGGTTAACATATCCTTTGAACTCCAAACCATTAGCCAACAGGCTCCTTGCATTCCACTGCAATATCAATATCATCCAGATTGTTGACCAACCCATGTTTCCTGACTTTGCTGAGACTCCAAAGTTAGACCATCTCTAACATTCTCCAGTGTCCTTTAACACCTAAAAATCTTTCCGCTGCCTTTACAATTATTTGAATCTTCTCTGTTCTTTTATCCGTTTGAGCTGTACAATTAATAACTTCTGCCATAAACAAAAAAATTATTCTTGCTTACCACTAACACCATCCCTTCTTCCACCCTTATTTGATCTCTCGGCTTACATTCTGCCCCTCTTTATTGTTATCTTCTAGCTTCTCCTTGCTCTTTCGTTCCACTAGTTTCACTGCTTCAGCATAAGTCATATTATTTTTATTCTTTTCATTCTGAACTTCTACTGCTTTCTTCCTTACTGAAAATTGGCACAAAGTGGTGAGCCATGACCCATCTTTTCTTGCAATGAATTAAAGCATAAATATATTAAATAATTGTATTTTATTTACTGACAACAATAAGAAACATGAATAAATAAGTAAAATAATTAATAAAAGTAACCATCACAGTAAACACATGCATATACAAGTCAACAACACAAGAAACAAGGATTTATTCAAACTAGAATCTCAACACATCGGTTCTGGAGTGATGGAGGGACTCATAAGGGCAGGTGGAGTGACTCATAAGGGCAGGTGGAGTGACTCATAAGGGCAGGTGGAGTGATGGAGGGTCTCATAAGGGCAGGTGGAGTGATGGAGGGACTCATAAGGGCAGGTGGAGTGATGGAGGGACTCATAAGAGGGCAGGTGGAGTGATGGAGGGACTCATAAGGGCAGGTGGAGTGATGGAGGGACTCATAAGAGCAGGTGGAGTGATGGGGGGACTCATAAGAGCAGGTGGAGTGATGGAGGGACTCATAAGAGCAGGTGGAGTGATGGAGGGACTCATAAGAGCAGGTGGAGTGATGGAGGGACTCATAAGGGCAGGTGGAGTGATGGAGGGACTCATAAGAGCAGGTGGAGTGATGGAGGGACTCATAAGAGCAGGTGGAGTGATGGGGGACTCATAAGAGCAGGTGGAGTGATGGAGGGACTCATAAGAGCAGGTGGAGCAGGTGGAGTGATGGAGGGACTCATAAGAGCAGGTGGAGTGATGGAGGGACTCATAAGAGCAGGTGGAGTGATGGGGGACTCATAAGAGCAGGTGGAGTGATGGAGGGACTCATAAGAGCAGGTGGAGTGATGGAGGGACTCATAAGAGCAGGTGGAGTGATGGGGGACTCATCCATGGCACCATTTCCAGGATACAGCTCCGGGCTCTCCATCCTCAGTGCTCACACCAGCCTGCAGACATTTCAGATCCGAATCAGAAAAGTGCTGTAATAACTTTGTTTGAAATTACAATAATTAAAATAAACTAAGATTTAAATAGATTTTGTTATGCATTTCTGTAGTATACTTGGAGGTTGAACAGCTGGCTGTCTGGTGCAGTTATAACAACCTTGAGCTGAACACGCTCAAAACAGTGGAGATGATCGTGGACTTCAGGAGGAACAGCCCAGCACTCCCCCCACTCATCATCATGAACAGCACTGTGGAAGCAGTGGAGTCATTCAGGTTCCTGGGCACTATCATCTCTCAGGACCTGAAGTGGGACAATCACATTGACTCCACTGTGAAAAAGGCCCAGCAGAGACTGTACTTCCTTCGCCAGCTGAGGAAGTTCAACTTGCCACAGGAGCTGCTGATTCAGTTCTACTCAGCCGTCATTGAGTCTGTTTTATGCACTTCCATCACTGTCTGGTTTGGTTCAGCTACCAAATCAGACACCAGGAGACTACAACGGACAGTCCGGACTGCGGAGAGGATCATTGGTGCCCCCCTGCCAACCCTCCAGGACCTGTACTATTCCAGAGTGAGGAAGAGAGCAGGTAAAATCATCACAGACTCCACTCACCCTGGACACCACTTGTTTGAACTGTTACCGTCAAGACGGCGACTCAGTATTACTGGCCACAAGAACATCTCGGCACAGGAACAGTTTCTTCCTACAGGCCATTTCCCTTCTGAACAGTTAACATATCTCCCAAGGCATATGCCTGTAAGTGCAATACTCCCACTGTTTAGTGCAATATCTTAAAAATTCAGGTGATATTTATATTTATATTTATTCATACTACACAAAATACTGTAAATATGTTCATAATCTGTAAAAGTTTATTCTGACAAAACCCAACTGTGACCATATATTTTTATAGTATTTTCATATTTTTTATAATTTTATTTGTAGAATTTGTATTACTATTTGTATTACTATCACTTGTTGTATCTGTATTTGTATATGTGCACTGGAAGCTTAAGTACCAAGGAAAATTCCTTGTGTGTGCAAGCACACTTGGCAATAAAGCTCTTTCTGATTCTGATTCTGATACTTATTCAAAGCCTTTGATGCAGCATTCAGCTTCATGAGCCACTCTCCTCTCTCCCAAATGTTCCTCAATTTATCAACCGTACTAATGGACAAATAAAATAGATAACTTATGTTTAGTTACTTTATAGATTTGTTTATTTACCTTACTTATGGCACATTTATCTAATGTAAACAGTGTTGACACAACAGTAAATTCTAAAATAGCACACATACATCAGATGTCTATTTCATGTTGTGATGTGCGCATTTGCAATACTTATATGAGATTTTCCTTTCAGATGTAAATAGACATTTAAAATAAGCATCTTTAAGATGTATATGGTTTATGTACATCCACTTTGGAGATGTGTGCTTACTGGAGCTCCCCTGATAGCAATACCTAATAGAACGTGTTTTTACAGCAGAATCACAACTATACTATACTGTCTAATGTCTTTACTCCTTCAACAATTCAACAGTTACTCTATAGAGTACTTCAACTTAGAGTACTTACTCTACTACTGTACTTCAACACATTTTAACACAAGGAACCGTGTTTACTCACATTTGAAAACACTCGCGTCCCTGATCTCCGCGATGTTGATAATGACGTATCCTTCTGGGATAGAAAAGTATCCGTCGATGGGTGCTTCAGAATCTGGGCTGAAGCAGTAAGTCATCCGGGAACTTCTCGCCTACCCTTTTATAAATACTGATGTTTCTGACATACTACTTCTTTCACGTACTGTTTTCTCCTACTATATAGTAGGTAAGTAGGCATATTCGAACGCACTATGAGTAAACGCACGTCCGAATCTCGCGAGAATTAGTATGTCACCCAGGTAATTTTCGCCTACTCTTTTATGAATACTAAGGATTCGTTCATACTTTTTCGCTCGCCTACTGCTTTTCCCCTACTATATAATAGGGAAGTATGTGGTTCCGAACGCAGCCAGTAAATCACTCATTAAGACGGTCACCTGCTGCCCCCTACTGGTGGTTTAGTTTCGTGTTTAAAAGTAGGCTATCATTCTATTTGTAAAAATTCTAGTTGTAATATTTCAGTGTAAATTAATTAATTTGATTGGTAACAGCCATATAGTTTCTTATTATTTCAATTTAATTTATTGATCAAATTTAAGAATTTAAAATGAAAGATGAACCATATTTTTAAACCGATTAGGGGAAAATGCTCTTTATAAAGGTTAAAATATCATAAATATGCAGATTTAAATATGTAAAAGCTGATTGAACACTGATGAGAATATTGCTTCAGAATAAACTGTATTTACAACACAAAAAAATCCAATTTTTTTCTGGACAAGCAATTTTTCAAAGTGAATGACCGATTTACTTGTTCGAACGACAAGCACATGAAAAGCCTTAATGTTGAGCCCTGAGTTATATTTTATATAGTATTATGTTTATGTGTCGAGCCTGAGTATAGTTTTACACATCAGCCCAGTCTATTCTGTAAAGTTAGTGATACGCCGGGTCAAGGTTTTTTTGCACATTAATCTGACAATAAATGTGGCACACCCAGTTTTTCTTATGCACACCCAGAGACGCTTTTCTGGCTACGCTAGTGAAATAAAGGTTAAAAATAATTTACAAATCACAGATTCTTGATTTTATTGTTTTACAAAATGTCCCAACTTTTCTGGAATTGGAGTTGTAGAAATGTTTCTGTATTCTGAAGAAACATGCATAGTCACATTTTTCTCAAGAAACCGGGTGGTTAATCAGTGTTCTTTATAAAGTCATGGTTTGATCTAAGTTAAATGATTTCCCAGAAGGACAATTCAAAAAGCTGTCCCTTATCTAGACCTTGCCTTTCCTCTGTATTGATAATTAACTTTTATAACGTTCATAATTATGTTTCAGAGTTAATGCACTTTGAAAAAAACAAAATCAGTTTTTGGAAAAAAGTACTGTACATAACATTAATCATATTATAAGAACAATTTTAAAATTAATATGAAACCTGACAGGCAGCCAATAAAGGTGTGATTAAAGAAATTGGGCTGATATAATTGTAAGTCTTAGTTTTAGTAAGCACTCTGGCTGCTGCATTTTGAACTAGCTTGAGTTTATTAATTGATCCTGCAGGACATCCAGCTAATAAGACAATAGAGTTGTCAAATCTCGAGAACTACAGTAGTCTGGAAAAAGGCTGTTCTGCAAACACTGGAAATATGTTAGTCAAAGGGATCAGACCCAACACATCGGTTTACTTTATTTGCACTTGTATTTACTAGTTTTTCTAGCCATGATGCAATAAAGGCGTTTTAGATTTTTATCTTAAATGCCTTGGTTATAAATCTTGAATCATGAAATCAGTTAATCCTTATCCAAAGAGCACCAGGAGATATAGACTTTGCATTCATGTCTATGATCATACAGTCAGAGGAAAATCTTTAAAAAGGAATCAAAATAAATTGTCGTGAGCTAAGGGGAAGTAACATGAAAAAGGCACTAGCATCAGATAAATTAACTGTTGTACTTGTCTGTTATGAATGGAGGCAAGTTGAAGTGAACCCAAATGCAACTTTAATGAACAAGACAAGATTAAACGCAAAACAAAAATATGACGTGGCATGAAATTCAGAACTCAAACCTCAAAACAAGAACCTGGGGCCCGTTTCAATAAGAAGGTTCAACCAACTCTGAGTTAAAACTTGAACTCTGAGTTGACTTACCCTGAGATGGGAAACTCTGAGTTTTCGGTTACAGAACAGCTGAAATTAGTAAGTTCAATCAACTCTAAGTTGACTGACTCTGAGTTAAGCGCGTGCACCACAACTATAGAAAGCCATTATCAATGGAGCGCAGATATTACGAGTCATCATGACAACAGCGCCAGACAAAAAGAGGTCTGCATTTTTCTATATATAGGCTATATATATCGGCTGCAGCGGCGAAGGTTGGAGAGTTTTAGCTTTAGAGAAAATAGTTGCTTGAGTCAATGCATACGTTTTTTAATTTTAATTAAAACATTTAAAGTACAGTGTTGGGTGTAATTAATTAGCCTACCAAGTAATCTAAATACTGTAATACAATTAAAGGGATTACTCTTAATTATTCTGTCATTTAAAGTAAAATCTGATGTAATTGCATTAAATACTGCATTGACTATAGAACAATTCTGTATAAAACAATACTGGATTTAACATAGCCTATATTTGTAAAAGGTATATTTTTAATGTAACCTTCTCCCTCTAAACACTTTGGTCAATTTAAGAATAATTCATGCAATTGTATATTGTTAATTTGAAAGCATTAAACGTGCAGTTTCTTGTCTCTCCTTGTATTGTTCAAGTGGTTGAGGTTGATATGGGATTTAGTAATTAGTAATAAGTAGCCCAATACTTTCTAGAGATAGCAATTATAACATTAATCTAATTACACTGTTGAAGATGTCATTTGTAGTTAGTAATTAATAACTATTTTAGAGTAACTTACCCAACTGTTATAATATCAGAGGTGAAACTGGAAGAATAGACTATGTTATTCAACCTAATTTTAATTTTCATGTAGGTGCAATCCTGCAGGCATTAATAGAATGTGGCAGCAGCTGAAAATGAAATATAAAAACATAATTCAATCAGGTAAGGCTTGAGCATATCATGGATGTATAGGCTACCTGACTTTACAAACATTTGACATATTAAATAACTAAATAGCATCCAGTGTCTAGCAGTGCAGCAGCATGTTTGACATAGGTCTAATTAACACAATTAAATGTTCATTCTCATTTGACTTCTACTCAGCCAACAGAAAGAAGGAAGAGACTTGCAAAGATGGAGATGGAGATGGAGATGCAGAGGAGACGGAGATGGAGATGCAGAGGAGATGGAGATGCAGAGGAGATGGAGATGGAGATGCAGAGGAGATGGAGATGGAGATGCAGAGGAGATGGAGATGCAGAGGAGATGGAGATGCAGAGGAGATGGAGATGCAGAGGAGATGGAGATGGAGATGCAGAGGAGATGGAGATGCAGGGGAGATGGAGATGCAGAGGAGATGGAGATGCAGAGGAGATGGAGATCCAGAGGAGATGGAGAGGAGATGCAGAGGAGATGGAGATGCAGAGGAGATGGAGATGCAGAGGAGATGGAGATGGAGATGGAGATGCAGAGGAGATGGAGAGGAGATGGAGATGCAGAGGAGATGGAGATGGAGATGCAGAGGAGATGGAGATGCAGAGGAGATGGAGAGGAGATGCAGAGGAGATGGAGATCCAGAGGAGATGGAGATGCAGAGGAGATGGAGATGCAGAGGAGATGGAGAGGAGATGCAGAGGAGATGGAGATGCAGAGGAGATGGAGATCCAGAGGAGATGGAGATGCAGAGGAGATGGAGATGGAGATGCAGAGGAGATGGAGATGCAGAGGAGATGTAGATGCAGAGGAGATGGAGATGGAGATGGAGATGCAGAGGAGATGGAGATGGAGATGCAGAGGAGATGGAGATGCAGAGGAGATGGAGATGCAGAGGAGATGGAGATGCAGAGGAGATGGAGATCCAGAGGAGATGGAGATGCAGAGGAGATGGAGAGGAGATGGAGATGGAGATGCAGAGGAGATGGAGATGGAGATGCAGAGGAGATGGAGATGCAGAGGAGATGGAGATGGAGATGGAGATGCAGAGGAGATGGAGATGGAGATGCAGAGGAGATGGAGATGCAGAGGAGATGTAGATGCAGAGGAGATGGAGATGGAGATGGAGATGCAGAGGAGATGGAGATGGAGATGCAGAGGAGATGGAGATGCAGAGGAGATGGAGATGCAGAGGAGATGGAGATGCAGAGGAGATGGAGATCCAGAGGAGATGGAGATGCAGAGGAGATGGAGAGGAGATGGAGATGGAGATGCAGAGGAGATGGAGATGGAGATGCAGAGGAGATGGAGATGCAGAGGAGATGGAGATGGAGATGGAGATGCAGAGGAGATGGAGATGGAGATGCAGAGGAGATGGAGATCCAGAGGAGATGGAGATCCAGAGGAGATGGAGATGCAGAGGAGATGGAGAGGAGATGGAGATGGAGATGCAGAGGAGATGGCTCTGAGCCTGAATGCTGGAAGGCCAATGTCTGAGGGAATTTCTGGAGGGACTTCATCAGAGCCAGTCACTCCCGAAGATTCAAGGGCCTTCATAAAATGTAAGAGGTCTACATACGTGTTATTTTTTATATAGGCTATTTTTGATATCACCATATATTTTAATTTGGGTTGGGTTTTTTGTTGCTCCCAACAGATTCTGATGGTAATATCTGTCTTTTGGAGCCTCCTGTCCCAACAGAACCCCAGACAGTTGTAAGTAGCCTTCTCAATACACCAGAAATTATGACAAATAGTATTATAAAATGTGCTCAACCAAATGCTCATCTTCACAGGATGATGGGGATGAAGAAACAGTTTCTGCTGCCACAGAGGCCTACAGAAGTAATGTTAATATTATGTGTCTACACATCAAACAATCTACATTTACATTTACATTTAACTGACGCTTTTATCCAAAGCGACTTACAATTGCTATATTTCAGAGGTCGCACGCCTCTGGAGCAACTAGGGGTTAAGTGTCTTGCTCAGGGACACATTGGTGTCTCACAGTGGATTCGAACCCGGGTCTCTCACACCAAAGGCATGTGTCTTATCCACTCTTATCCAGAATCTACACATTCACATTTCTTCACATTATTTATGTAGAGTAGCCTATAGAATCTAAGTTTATATCTAAGCATAAACGGATATTCTTATCTCTCCCCCGTCCCCAGAGTGTGGAAGAACAGCAGGAGGAAGGTCCATCAACTTCTGGAGCACAGATGAACACAGTTCAGTGATTTTCAGTAAATGCCACAGTTTAATTCTGTAGAATTTGTTTAGAACTACACGATGTAACTCGAATCTACTGTATTTTCAGTTTCCAGTTAAGGAGTTATATAGACTTCATCTTATTAAAAAAATAGAAAAAAACAGCAGTAAAAACAGCAATGAATAAATGTACCGAAAGAATGAATGAGGTGTTTAAACACTGCTTCCTCTTTAAAAAAG
The DNA here is from genome assembly GCA_030770095.1 of Gila robusta. Classification (NCBI taxonomy): domain Eukaryota; kingdom Metazoa; phylum Chordata; class Actinopteri; order Cypriniformes; family Leuciscidae; genus Gila; species Gila robusta. The sequence continues at coordinate 43,937 of JAVALU010000020.1, read as the reverse complement.
GGGAGGAGACCGAAAGAAACTCTGGGTTTACCAAAGAAAACCTGCTCCCGACCAGGTTAGGTTCACAGAGTAAGTTACCATGGTAACTGACTCTGAGTATAAGTTACCTCTCTTTCAGAAACGGGCTTGACTTACTCTGCTTTCTCAGGTTTGACATACCTCCCATTCTGAAACTGAAAACCCAGAGTTTCCCTCATTTCAGGGTTAACATTCTGAAACATGCCCCTGGAACAAACATTCAATACTACACAAAGACACAGGGCAAACATGAGGGCTTAAATACAAAGGCTAATTACAAGACAAGGAACACCTGTGAACAACGATCAGACGATTAACAAAGGACAAGATCATATGACAATCAGGGAATCACATGACAGAGAAGATCAAGGAACAAGACAGAAAAAAAACCACACTGTGACACTTGTCAATCATTAGCTAGTTCTTATGTTTACTCCTCCTTTAACTAGCTAATTAAATATTGGGCAGACTCAGTCTCATGTAAACATTTTCAACAAGACAAGACTCTACATGAGTATCCAGGTGAGTCAGTATATTTTACCTGTTTTTTTATTTTCACACTGTAAAAAATTATATTATTCCTCAGTATTTTTGTATTGTTTTCCAGTACAAATATGTAAAAAAAATCTTAAATTAAGATACATTTACTTGAGAAACAAAATTACTTAAGAAGTCATGTTTCCTGAAAAATATAATTTAAAAATATTTAAAGTTTCTTTTCAACGATAAATGAAGAAATTAGGTTCACTTAATTATTCAGTAAAACGATGTTATTGCGAATATTATTGTTACTTGTTTATCATTGTGTCAGTGTTTTATTCGCTGTCTTTTTTGCACGGAGAACAACGTAGTGACGAAACATCTTTGTCCGTTCAGGGCCACCATAGAAACATGTCGGCGCATTCCAATGTAAGGGGACCCGCGGTGTGTGTAGACAGAAATGGCTCATTCTTAGGTAATAAAAACATAACGATCTAAAATTATTGATGTCCACACCGAGTATCGGAACTGTTCAGATCCGATTTGTGTGTGTCTGGAGAAAGTCACAGAAACCACACAAAATCCGATCGCAGCAGTCAGACTGAAATGGATTTCCAGAAATGGATTTAAAGGATTTAAAGATGTTTAGATATTTGTTCTGGAAAACAAGACAACAATACTGAAGAACAAAATATTTTTTGTAGCAGTCCACACATTCTTTTTTCTCCTTTAATATTGACCAAAAGTGATGGGTCTCTAGGTCTTCCTGCTATGAGACTCTTCTAGAGAACTGTCCATCTGTTCTTCCTTCTAAAAAACGTTGCTTTGTTAGTGTAGCTGGAGAGAGAGCTAGATAGGACCTTTGTTTGAGATTTGGTTTATATTGTTTAGATTATATTGTTTTCTATGCTTTAAACACAATCACTCATGCCTCTTATCCAGATAATCTTTGTTGTTTTTTTGTTTTACAGATTTTTTCTATTTATGTTAATCAATAAATATTTTTAATTCATGCAACCGCACTGACTTCACTATGTCCTCTATTTGTCACGGCTTTGAGCCTGTGTACAAACATTGTAAAATGTAAATACGGCAAGATCTCTATTGCAAACCCCTCCATGTTGCGGTTGTTGTTGTTGTTTTTGGTGTATTCCTACCAATGCAACGTCATTGCCACAGAAACCAATGCAGATATTCTGGAAAACGAAAGCTGCATGGACACACAAATCAGATCTGAACAGTTCCAATACACAGTGTGGACATCAATAATTTTAGATCACAATAATCAAATTTGGACTGGCAGTGTGAACTTAGCCTAAGTACTAAACTCCAACAAAGATTGTACATTGAGGAGACTCAGACTGTATGGTGTCAACAAAAAAATCAAGACACTGTTTTATCAGGTTGTCCTGGTACGGGATCCAAGCTTGTAACCTCTCTGTACAATTAAAAAACAGACTTTCCTACATTGTCCAGACTGCCATGAAAATTGTGGAGTTGAAAGACCATTCATCGCTCCAAACACTACATGAGCAGCCTGTGTTCAGAGAGGCACACTGGATCCTGGCTGATCCTTCTCATATCCTACATTCTCAGTTTGTGCTTCTGCCTTCAGGAAGAACAGAGTGCCCAAAGTTTGACTCAACCGTTTTAAAAACTCAATGTCATTTTAAAATGATATTGATAAAGGCATATGATAGTTTCTGGTTGGCACTGATTATTTAACATTATTTTTGCATTATTTACATTATTTATTCTTATTTACAGTTGGTTATTGTTATTTTATTGGTTTATGCAGTAGTTATTTGTGCAATAATAGTGGCCTTTTTAGCTGTGCAATATGATGTCTGATATACCTGTCTACATGTGCAGCTCCCTTGTATGGACTGTTTATGTGAGACACATGCACTTTATTCATTTATTTATTTATTATGTGATTCGAAAACGCAGCATACATTAAGCCCAAGAAAGAAAAAAGAAAAAGAAAAAAATTAGCCCATGAAAAAAGTCCATAAACTATATTTTATCATATCGTATTAAACCATCAAAATTAAATTATGAATTTCCAATAATTTTATTATGAGGTGCTTTCAGATAAATGTACCAACATTAAATGAATTAAAGCTTTAATAAAGCAAAAACACCTGCCAATGGGTTATGAAAATTACAATCGAGAATAGCATCATAATAAATTATGTTTTATTAACAAAGTTCGGGAGGAGCACGCGCAGATAATTAACATGAGTGGAGAGCACTTAGCAATCAACAATAAGAGGTATATATACTCAGCAGTCTCACCTCAATTCATTAACAGTTTAGCAGCATCTTGGCTCACCGTTTTTCTACCATGTCGCAACACCAAAGTTCTTCATCTGACGAGGAAACAAACATCCCCAGGGATCCGCCGTTGCATTTCGCCAGCCCCAAGATCATTCCTCCTACGCCGGACATCACACCTGAGCCCCAGGCCTGCCAGAACAACCCTGCGCTCACCATGACGTCGAGGCCAGTCTTCGCCGCCCCCGGCAAGACTTTCATCTTCCTCCCCGGCCTCCTCCTGCCACTCGGCTGTCCCGACGATCCCACCTATCGGGAAACGGACCGTAGCAGGATTGAGGCAAGCGCTGGGTAATTCGGACGTACAGGCTTCGCGGAAAAAGAACAAAGGGGAACTGTATGATTTGTATGTTACCTTACAGTCAGCCAATCTCTCTCCAAAGTCCACACCAACTCCCAAGACGGCTCACAGGCAGAGCAAAGCCCGCAGGGTCCAAAAGTCACCTCCCCAGACACCATCGTCGTCCTCGCGCACAAGATCCGTCTCACTTTGTCCATCGAGCCGCAGCAACAGGCCTTCAGCGTGCCTGGGCCGCACCCCAGATTTCGCCGCGGCAGGTCCACTCCCACCTCTCGACGAGGCCCAGCCCTTCACTGCGGCTTTTGCGGTCGCAGCTGGGCCCAGCGGCCTCCCCACAGCCTCTCAGTTTTATACTCCCGCTGTTCATAACCCTTTTTCTTTTCAGTTGCCTCCAGCTCCAGTCGCAGACACTGGCGCGAGGCAATCGCCGCTAGCAACACAGGCCCATCTTTTTCACCAGCCTTACCCAACAGGTTACAACCCCGCCCACATCCAGTGGCCTGCAGCTCCAGTAGCTCAAACAAGCGCAAGCCCGCCTCATCCCGCGCTCTTTCATTTTCCGAATTTTCAATTGCCTTTTTCCGTTTCACTGAAATTATCTGTTCAGCTTTCCCTCACAGGCGGCGCAAACTGAATGAATATCTAGCAATCATAGCCGAGCTCACGCTGTCCTATGGGGGAGGGCACTTTTACACGTACCATAAACTTTTTTCAGCTAAATGTGCAGTGCGAGTCGCACAGTGGAACCAGTGCACATACTGGGGCGCACTCGACCCAGATCTCCACAGCAGGGTGTTTTTAGGCTGCAAAAACATTTCTTGCGTGGTCTGCAGGTCAGTGATGGACTCAACTGTATCGTGCCCGCAGGTTAACCCTTCCTCTCTTCTCTGCCCGGGAACAAGCACCGCTAAATCCACCAGCTACGTGCCTCGTGCAGCAACCACCAGCGCAAACCAGGATTTCGAAAGGAAAGTCCCTTCTTTCGACGAAAGCAGACAGCCCTGTAATCATTTTAACTCTGGTAAATGTAACAGATCGCGCTGCCGGTTCATGCACATCTGTAGCTTCTGTGGCGGCGTTCATGCCCGCATTGTATGTCCAGTATATAAATCCGTGAATAAAAAATCAAAAAATTATTTGGCGACTCCCGTAAATATTTCGCGCATGAACTTCGAACTAGCTAATCACCCGGATGCTGAATTTACTCATTATCTGCTGTCAGGCCTAAAAAACGGCCTTAAACCCGGCCTAGAATGCCCACTCTCCAAAAACATCATATGTAATAATCTTCAATCCGCCCTCGTAGAACCTGAAGTCGTAGACAATCTGATCAAAAAAGAAGTCGAGTCAGGCTTCATGATCGGCCCATATGACAATCCTCCATTTAATCTCTTTCGTATCAGCCCCATTGGAGTGGCTACAAGAAAATTCTCGGGTAAAAAACGCCTAATATTCGACCTGTCAGCCCCGCACAATTCTTCGTTCCCAAGCATAAACAGCTTGATCCCTCTCGATTAATTTTCGCTTAAATACCACGACATAGAATCAGGCTATCGACATGATCAAAATTGCAGGTCGGGGCGCTTGGCTTGCCAAAATTGACATTACATCTGCTTTCAAAGTAATGCCTATCCATCCAGATTCATGGCACCTATTCGGAGTTCGATGGTTCGGGAAATTCTATTTCGCAGTGCATCTAACTTTCGGATGCAAAAGCAGCCCAAAAATATTCTACATGCTATCAGAAGCCGTTTGCTGGATTTTGTCGAACAACCACGCTATTCCCCACCTCATTCACCTGCTAGACGATTTTTTAATAATCTCGCCTCCCAATGCCATCCCAGCCGCGCACATCCTCACAGTCCAAAACGTTTTTTTCTGAGCTCGGAATTCCCATCGCACAGGAAAAAAACAGGGGCCCCGCAACCTTCATCGAGTTCCTAGGAATTAATTTGGATTCAGTCAAATTCCAAGCATCCCTGCCCAAAGAGAAAATCGAACGCATAATTCTCGTCTCATCTACTCTCCTTGAAAAACCAAATTGTTCAAAATGCGAACTCCTAGCAGCATTTTAGTGCATTGCGACAACGACGCAACAGTGCATTGCATTGACAAAGGCCGTTCCCATTCACCTGCTCTGATGCCACTCCTAAGGCGTCTCATCTGGATTTCAGCTTGCGACCAATTCATCATAATCGCTAAACGCGTCCCTGGGTCTCGTTTTCTATTCCAGAAATTCAGGACGCTGGCTCCAGAGGCGGACCAATTCCCAACTCCAGTTCCTCACTATTCAGAACTGATATTCCCCTAACCCACCCGTTAAAAGCTAAATCTCCTCTGGAACCCTGTTCATAGGAATCAAATAAACCCGTGACACGATCAACCGACAACGACGCAGCGAGAACTGTCTCGGTAGAGCACTTACGTTTTCTCTTCCGTCCAGCGAGCATTTGGTCTCACAGTGGACGCAATGAGAAAATCTCCCGGTCGAGTACTCATGTTCCTCTTCCTGTTTTCTCTTTCTGTCCAGCGAGCATTTGGTCTCACAGCGAGAACTTTCCCGGTAGAGCACTTATGTTTTTTCTTTCGTCCAGCGAGCATTTGGTCTCACAGCGAGAACTTTCCCGGTAGAGCACTTACGTTTTCTTCCGTCCAGCGAGCATTTGGTCTCACAGCGGACGCAGTGAGAAAATCTTGCGGTCAAGTACTCATGTTTCTCTTCCTGTTTTCTCTTTCTGTCCAGCGAGCATTTGGTCTCACAGCGAGAACTTTCCCGGTAGAGCACTTACGTTTTCTCTTTCGTCCAGCGAGCATTTGGTCTCACAGTGGATGCAGTGAGAAAATCTCCCGGTCAAGTACTCATGTTCCTCTTCCTGTTTTCTCTTTCTGTCCAGCGAGCATTTGGTCTCACAGTGGACGCAGCGAGAACTTTCCCGGTAGAGCATTTACATTTTCTTCCTTCCAGCGAGCATTTGGTCTCACAGCGAGAACTTTCCCGGTAGAGCACTTATGTTTTTTCTTTCGTCCAGCGAGCATTTGGTCTCACAGCGAGAACTTTCCCGGTAGAGCACTTACGTTTTCTTCCGTCCAGCGAGCATTTGGTCTCACAGCGGACGCAGTGAGAAAATCTTGCGGTCAAGTACTCATGTTTCTCTTCCTGTTTTCTCTTTCTGTCCAGCGAGCATTTGGTCTCACAGCGAGAACTTTCCCGGTAGAGCACTTACGTTTTCTCTTTCGTCCAGCGAGCATTTGGTCTCACAGCGGACGCAGTGAGAAAATCTCGCAGTCGAGTACTCGTGCTCCTCTTCTGGTTTTCTCTTTCTGTCCAGTGAGCATTGGTCTCATAGTGGACGCAGCGAGAACTCTTCCGTATGCATAGATCGGGATTGTCACTCCACCGCCGGCGGGTAGGCCCCGACGACCGCGAGTCGCCCCCGTCGGACATACACAGTCCGCCATCCTTGATCTGCCACGAACTGCTCCCATCAAGAAGACACAAGCCCTCCCGACTGGTCGTTTCAAATTACAACTGCTCCCCGTTCGCTGGCCAGCAGGGCCCGTCAGTCCGGCGTGGAGTGCCGCCATCACGGGCCCTCCTGGTCAAGCAACCAGGTCCCTTCTCGAGGTGCCAGCCCGCCAAACTCGGCTCCTTTGGAGGGGGATCTTTAGTCCGGCGGCTGTCCTCTGCTCTTTAGCCTTTTGGGGGAAGTAGTCTGGGTTCGGGCCGAATTCTGAGCTAATTCGGAATTAGCTAAACCTCAAACTACCTACCAAAATAAAAAGGCAGAAACAAACCCGAAATCTTCAGCGTATACCCTGCCTTAAATAAACTACGTTGACTAAATAAAAAGAAAAACAATGGGTGGTGATCACTCTCCAATTAACTAACAGACAACAATGCTATCTACCGTGATCTTTACAGATGGAGTCATATTTGAGACCAACAATCAGTAGAAGACAAACTCACAATACAAACGAAGATTAAACCTAAATGATCTACGATTGGGCTACTGTATACAACAACCGTGTTCGAATTAGATTAACTGCTTTTAATCCAATCATCGGTCACACGCACGTAATATATTTGGTCGAGTTTCTAGTGATCTAGTTCTGAAACAGTGCATTCCATCAGCAGCAATATAAGGAAAAAAATAAACATAAACAAACGTGAACTTGATTTTGACAGACAGCTCAAGGCATGGGTGTTGGCTGAGATCTGGCGCTGATCTCCCTCGCTCCTTGTCAATGGGCCTTTTAAACCGGCAGAACGTCAGTGGATTGGTGAAACGCCATTAACGTCATGACGTCACATATCTGATGAGCAGCCAATGATCACGACCTGGGAATAACGAATAGAAAAAGCACAAAAGAAAAAGAGCAAAATACACAAACACCCGTGGAACGTAACAGATGGAAAGGCAGCTAATGTACATTCTAAAAATCTAAACAATTTGGATAATAAGGCATCTAGAATTATTATAGCAATATAGAATTATCTAAGTGCCCACGACACTGATACCATTGTTACACTGGCACAGCGTTCTCAAAGTGCTTGTGAATGCTGAATGCCAATATTTTAACAAAATCTTGTATCACTTATCCTTATCTTGCTCACTTTTTTCCTATTTTCCTCTTACCAGCACCAGATTGATAGTGTCGCCGCCTCTTCATTTTCCAACATTAACGCACATGACTGGCAGACACAAACTTTTTCAAACATATTATTACCTTATGTCTAAATGCCTGGCATGTGGCCGTATGCAAACGCTTATATCGCTTATTAGGTAGGGCCGGCACTGCCTACACCTGTGGTGGGTGTGTAATTGTAAATGTCTCAGAGGTATGTTACCGTTCTGTGCCCATCATCCGTTATTTCCACCACTTAATCAAGCCACTCTTCTTTAAAACATGATGATGTTTTTTCACGTCTTTGCATTGTGTTGTATTGAGCTATTTGGTCCGCAAACATGACTGATTTGGCTCACTGCGACTCACAACATTCTCTTTCTATGAAACCTGTAAACTGCATTCTTACTCTATAGCAACACTAACTCTATAGCGGTTGACCAGAGCACTGCATTTCTCATTTAAACTACAATCAAATGGATTTCCCCACACATTTTTGGTCTATCCTCTGCCGGCTGTGTATGGGTGCAGCTTAGAGGGAACATTAGCATCACCATCACATGAACAAGGTTTAAATCCTTAGGGTGGGGTTTGCAAAATAACTCAAGGCTCTCTCTTGAACTGCACTGCACTTCACTTCCATTTTCCTTTTCAGTCTCTTAATTTTCCCTGATATCTCTCTGTCTCTCATTTGTGTGTGTTTACTTTTTTTGCTAATTTTCTTGTACCTGTCATGTTTTCATCAGCATGTCTATTGTTATGAACAGGACTGTCTCCACCTTGTTGGAAAACAACCATCTCATTGTAATTTGTTTGTACATAATGTAAATTTATATTAGTTCAATTTAAAGTATTACATTGCGACCATGTGTTATTGTTTTAATCTTAAAATTGCCTTAAAGTCAAAATTAGTACAATAACTACATCATGAAAATATCTTAGAAAAATCCTAGCATTAATGCAGCAGTTTAATGCTCAATCAAAGTCAAAACTACAATAGCCTATTTACAGACGAAACTGACCTGAAGTCCTGAACAGGTTAGTACCTCTGCTCCACCAGGGCACTTCTACTCCATTCTCAAGTCTCTCACTTTAATTACTCTGATCAAAACCTTTTGGTGGAGTGCGAGAGGCCAATCGCGTTGCCGAGTCAAGACTAATCCATTCATGATTTATTTGAGATTTATTTTGGAATTGCGAGCTGGAACAGAGAACAGAGAGAGTTCATAGACAACCTCTGTGGTCGTGTCAGAGTCAATAAAGATCACAGGTGATTTATAATCGGCTCCTTGGCCGTATCAGAGCAGGCAGAAGGTTCAGGAGTGGTTGTGCCTCTTCCATAAGATGGCGGAGACGCTGCCGCGGTAGCCATGACGGACGTAGATCTAAGTGTGTAGCTCTGTTTCTTTTTTATATGGTTTCCTCAATGCCTAAATGTTTGCTTTTGCTGTCTACAGGTCATAAAATCAAATGTATCTGCAGACACGGCACGTGAAACATTATGGAAAATGATGCTGAAATCGCCGTTGTTGGAATTGGATGCCACTTTCCTGGAGGTAATTGATAACTATTTACCATTTTATTATTTCTTCATGTCCTGATTTTGGTTTAAGCTATATTTGGGTTGTATGTTCTCATCTATTTTAGGCGAGGGACTTGAAAACTTCTGGCGAGTCCTCCTTCATGGAGCGAACTGTGCAGTTCAGATACCAGACGACAGGTTTAATCTCTCTCAATGGTATGATCCAGATGAGAGTAAGGCAGGAAAGATGCACACAGCAAAAGCAGCACTTATTGATGGGTAAGTCTTCAATTAATTTGCCCTCATAAAAGAAATCAAGGGGGTCATGCATTCTGTTTTTAATCATTATACTACTTAATGTTTACTTATGTTTTTCAAGTTAAAAAATGGTGCAAATTTAAAAATACATTAAAGGCCAGTGGCTGAAATGCTCCATTTTGGGATGAGCCCCATCTGTTTGGCCTCTCTTTGCATCAATTCACTCTCTAAAAGCAATAACCCAATTATTTACCTTTTATTATGTGTAGTTTGAATGAGTTCGACAACAAGTTCTTCGGCATCACTGATTCTGAATCGATCAGTATGGACCCTCAACACAAACTTTTGCTGCAGTGCACCTACCGGGCCCTAGAGGATGCTGGGATACCAATGGAAAAGGCCAGTGGAACGAGAACAGGAGTATTTTTGGGTAACATATGCTAAATAAAACATATATTCTTACTGTTAATGTGTAGGAGTAAATGTATGTGTGTGTTCAGTTATTAATCCCAGTGGATTTATATGTGCATGCATTTATAATTGCATGGTAAACGCCATAGGAGCAATCTGTGGTTAATGTTTTGTTTTTTATTGCTTGTTTTTCAGGCCTAATGAACAGAGAATTTGAGCTGACCTCTGTGAGGATTAATCCAAAACACATCAACCACACCTCTGGCACTGGTGTCGCTATGAGCATAGCTGCCAACCGCATCTCATACATATTCAACTTCACTGGCCCCTCAGTGTCCATTGACTGTGCCTGCTCCTCATCTCTTGTCACCCTTCACTTCGCTTGTCAAGCCATAAAACAAGGTAGTCTTTACAAACATGTACTGTATGTAAAACTTGGGAATACATTTTCACTCTTTCTACTCTTAAGGAGATTGTTTACATGTAATTTGTATGTACAGTACGTGCGCACACTTTACATGCTCTCTGGACAAAAAAAGCATCTTTTCGTTTTGCAGATGCATTTATCCAAAGCAACAAATAAACCCGGAATATTAAAATACTATTTGCACTACTTGTATAGTTGTTGGTTAATGTATGCACTAGACCAGTGGTACTAACACTATTAAAATGTTATTTCATTCAAACAGTTTCTTTCTGTGTTATATTTCAATTCATAATTAAAATTTGAATATTTCTTTATATATCTATAAGACTTAAGTTTAAATCAATAGTGTGGGATGTGAATAGCTAATATTCTACTAGAGTTTCATATGCAGCCTCACCAGTAATAATGGGCAGGAATGAATTTATTTAGATTTTTCAAGGAATTTATCATTTTGTATATGTCTATTCTAGTGAGGACTTTAGTTCAGGAAGCAGGAAGTACCAGTAATACTGTATTAGTTCAGCAAAATGTGGGAGCTGCAGAGAATTGCTGCGTCTCTATTCGTTTACTTATACTACGCCCTAAAAGTATATACTCTTTTTGTGAAGGAAAAGTAGATACTTTTGAATGTGTAGCAGAAGAGTAGACAATCTTTGGGACATACTATCACATCATACAATTGCGTCTTTAACGGTTGCTCTTTGTCGCTTAGTTTCACGCATCATGTTACGTAAACTGACCTGTCAATCATCTTGTCAAAGATAAAATCCTCCACATTTCATTTAATTTCCTACCGTATCGGAGAGAAATGCAGAAGAGACTCTCCTCATATTAATGCATAATGATGCATTTAAAAGTTAATGGCCAAATGGATCTTTATAAAAGTCCACATTGTTATTGCAGATGAAATATAACATTAAATAATTATATATTTTTTATCAGGTTAAACTTTGATTAGTCACTCAAACCTTGATCTAAACCTCTCACCTTGGCATATCCGCCATGTTTTGTAGTTTTTTTTTTAAACACTTTTTACTCATGTTTGTAGTTCCTCCTCCAAAGCGCAATGGGTTGTGGGCAATATCAGCCGCTATAGTGAGCACGGATCCACACTTCGAAAATCCACTGGAAATAGTAGATCATCCGGGGACTTCTGTCATACTCTTTTAAACAGAGTATAAGTGTGTCTTGGGACACACTTATTTTAATCTCACATACTGTTTAGGATGGATAGTATGGACATTGAGACTCAGGGTAAGTCTTATTTTAGGAAGATAAGAGGGTCTGTATCTCTTACCATTGGAGAAAGTGTTACGGCTAACTTAGATCACATGACGCACCTCAGCCTATCATGTAATGGCAGTGATGTCAGTGCCCGCAGTTCAAAATGTTAGAACAGTCAGTTACAGCTTACGTTAACCAGTTTCTTGTGGATTATTAGCGCGTTGTTCTCGTGAATAAATGTTCTATACTTGGTGTTATATTGCTAGTAAAGGTACAGTAGGACTGCATTATTTTGGGAACGTGCTTTACCATGGAAGAAAGCGTGAATATCTATTAGCTGCAAAGTACGTCACAGCAGGGTTACATTCAAAGCTACATTTGTGACCCTGGATCACAAAACCAGTCTTAAGTAGCACGGGTATATTTGTGGGAATAGCCAACAATACATTGTATGGGTCAAAATTATCAATTTTTCGTTTATGCCAAAAATCATTAGGATATCAAGTAAAGATCATGTTCCATGAAGATATTTTGTAAATTTCCTACCTTAAATGTATAAAACATTTATTTTTGTGGGTAAATGCAGCACAATCACGAACATAAATGGACAACTTTAAAGGCGATTTTCTCAATGTTTCGATTTTTTTGCACACTCAGATTCCAGATTTTCAAATAGTTGTATCTCGGCCAAATATTGTCCTATCCTAACAAACCATACATCAATGGAAAGCTTATTTATTCAGCTTTCATGTGATTATAAATCTCAATTTCAAAAAAATGACCCATATGACTGGTTTTGTCATCCAGGGTCACATTTAAGATTACACTAAAATCTTAGTTGTAATTTAATACATATTTAATTCATTAAAATTATATGTATTTTTTTTTACCATCATTCATTAAAAAGCGTTATATCATCATCATTAGGCACACAGCAGTTGACACAACACTTCATGTTTTATTTTAAAGCTGCAGTCCGTAGTTTTTCCTCTTTGTCGCCATCTCTGTTCGAAATCTGCATTTGCAGTAATTCACGGAATTATCAACTTTACGTGGGTTGTGCCTCGGCACGGCACAGCGCGGATGAATCCGATGTTTTGAGGAGAATGTGCGGCTGTCAGTCGCCGGTGTGGAGACTGGCGTTCGCATTCACAGATTACACTTTTTTGAAAGTATGACCAAAATAATAATTTTCACCGAAAAATATGTAATCTGAACAAGTAAGTAACATCCACTTTTGTTCTGACCAACTAAGGGAAAAAAACATTGCAGTAAATTGCGCTGATTAAATCTAACAATCGCTTATCATATCACGTCAAACCGTGCAAATTATACTTTGTTCTCAAATTATTAATGTTAACAACATCAGCATTGCGTGACTCAATTTGGGCTAATAATCTGTATTAGGGCTACCTGTAGTTCAGTACTCCGTAACTGTATGAATTAAGCGAACAAGTGCGCTACGGTTACATAATTGAACCATTGAAATGTCTTACCTGTCCAGCAGAAAAAAGCCGTCTCTGCATTCGTTTTGAACCCCTTCAAAATACGGAGTTCACGCCACCTTTCAAAAGCCCTTCCGATATTTAGGGGCCAAGCACCGAAGGTGCGGGCACCTATTGTATCTGTTCCGGTTCTTATTCTTCCGCTTATTCTTCTTCTTCCGACTGGGTGTCTATGGCAGCCCATAGTACCAAAGTTGTAACGGTTTGACATTCTGATAGAGGACAGTCCCAACATTACATACACCAATTTTGGTTCTCTAACTCATTCCCTCTAGCGCCACCACCTGTCCAAAGATTCACTTTTATTATGCTAATAACTTTTGAACCGTAAGGCCTATCAACAAAATAATTTTTTCCTCTGATTTCTGAGCTCATCAGTGTTGTGCAAGTTACTTCCAAACTGTAATACATTATACATTACTTGTTACTGTAATTTAAAAGTAATTCATTACCTTACAATATTACTGTCTCAGAATTGTAATGCGTTACATTACTCCTGTATTACTTTTGAGTTACTTTCACCAAAATAGCTATACAGTAATAGAACTTAATATTCTAAGGCTGTAACGATATGCGATATGAAACCGAAATCACGACACTCAGATCCACAAACCTGCAGAATCGCGACACACCCCTTCCAACTCCAAGAGTTATCCTTCCCATCCAGATCCAATGCTACCACATCTTTAAATTACTATTAGTATTATTTGAATTTTGAAGTTAACATTATACAAATAGGAACTCCCGCACACTATCAGTGCTTGCAAATAAAACTTTAATTTAGCAGCAACGTTTCGGTCTTTCGACCTTCATCTGCCTGATGAAGATCGAAAGACCGAAACGTTGCTGCTAAATTAAAGTTTTATTAATGTAGACCTACACCACAAAACTAGTTGAGGATAAATTATTTAAAATTGGGGAATTCCAGCGTTATGGACGTGACATTTGCAGTCAAAACTTGAAATATAAATTCTCAGAAAATGCATTTAATACCAATATATTGAAACGTCTGTTCATCCATAGGATACCCCCTTAAAAGAGTCCAGACATTAGAAAAATATTAGTCTACACATGCGTTTTATATTTAATATGAGGGAAATACGAACGCATTCATGCGTGACAAAAAAAAATATTTAACTTTTTGGAGGCAAAATATTTTTTTGTAATTCGGTGAATTACACTGCGCAAATCAAAAGTAATACTACCCACCGGATGAAGAAGGGTTGGCTCTCCACAGAACATAAAATATTCATTTTATTTTATTTTTCGTGTTCGCATTTATGAGGAAAAAACAATGTAGCCTACGTGACAGTTCTCTGTTACGGACGCGACCGCTCTGAAGCGGCACTAAAAGACTTTTCTCTGTGAAAAACTTTCACAGAGACCTCAAACAGAAGACACAAATTTCTTTAAAGTGAATTTCGATTTGTACTAACTGTATCTTAATTTTAATCAATGTTTCATCAACCAATTGCCTGGATTTAATAAATAAGAAGTAAATAGGCCTATAGCAGACAATAGATAATCACGACACGGAGGCGCCTGCGCGTGAACTGGAGCGAGTCTCATAAATTAACCGAAACTCAGCGTAGGCTATAAGGTAGCCTAGCCCAGTGGTTTTCAAACCCTGGGTCGCGACCCTCGGGTGGGTCGCGAGATTTAAAAAATGGGTCGCCAGTGATTTATAAAAAAAATAAATTCCGTTTTCTAATAATATTAATATTAATAATAATAATAATAGCTTCGATTAGAAGTACACTGAAAAAACATTAAAATTCATGCAAAATAAATAATCCACATGTCACCTGACCGGCTGACCAACCTACTGTAGGCAACACAAAACAAAAAACCTTGACGAAACGAAACAAACTGAACGGAATGCTTCTCCTGACATGCGTGTTGCCCTCTCGTCCTGCGAACAGGTCTGGTGCCGAATTCTGACCCCCGCCAAATTATTACCCCCCTAGTATGGTAGGTTTAGGATTAGTTGTGGGGGAGGGGTTAGGATTAGGGGTGGGGTTAGGATTAGGCAATCAGATACTGATTTCAACAAGGGGGGGGTAATAATTTGGCAGGGAGTCAAAATTCGGCACAACACCGGCTTGGGACCAGATTATGCAGAATAAGCAGGCCCACCCTTCTCATCAATATATATATATATATACACAAAACACGCACTCGTTCGCTCCATCCGCAACAAACATGTTCGCTCCATCGGCAGCAACACACAAACACTCGTCGTTCCTTCCGCAACACACTCTCGTTCGCTCCATTGGCAGCAACACACACATTTCAGATCAATATATTTGTTTTCCTTAAAATTGTAATTAACACTAACTTTATTCTCATTTGAATTATAAATATGTTTGCTTTTAAACGGTGTGTGATTTTGGTTGGGTGACAGTTGTAGGTTAAGTTTGACAAGAGTTTACAGTTTGACAAAAGCACAATGTTGTGTTTTATTGCGAGTGTACACAAATATAAATAAACACTTTGCAGTTTGAATGATGTTATGTATTGTAGGATTACAAATTTTATTTAAATGTTTAATTTAGACTTCCAATACTATAGTAGTTTATATTGAGAAAGTTTATAAATGATGAGACCAGGAAATCTCTGCAAACGGTAGGAGTTCCCATCGGGATATTCCTGACTGTCCCGCTCGTGTCTCACCGGGTGAAACTCATGCTGAGCAAGTTTGAACACCTGCTATTTTATTACTGAGACCGTTTGTCTTGGAGTTCTCATCTCAGTACGAGAAGTCTATGCCTTTCCTGTTCTCGTGTCTCATGTTGAGCAGGTTCCACAATCTGTATACCTTATTTACATTTGCTTTGTTTCAGAGAAGTCTCCACCTATATGTAATCCCTCCCCCTTGAAATGTATATAAACTACAATGTAAAGTTCCCTTAGTTAGACTTGACTTGACTTGATGACTGCAGCTACCGACAGCTCGTGTTCTCAATAAAGAATCCTGCTGAAGAACCTATCAAGTCTCCTGGTTTTTCGCTTCTGAGTTTTTCTACACTGAAAAAGGAAGAAGTTTACAACAGTATGAACAAAGTGACGGAGTATGCTTTTGTTTCCAGTGCCGCGCATCACACACACACAAATACATCATTCCAGGCTGCCGAAATAAAATATGATAATAAAATAGTCAACCTAATATAAAATCACACTGCTCTGTTTAAATGCAGTAGTACAATTCGTACCATTCAGCGTAAGCACCGCTCAACTGTGATGTTTCCAAGCACATTTTTGCGTATGTGAAAAGGATGATTTTTTTCCTGTCGATATTGCAACGTGAGTGAAGTTGCTACAAAGCCTATAATAAAGAATAGTTTACCATTAAATACATCGCGAATGTTGAAACATTTTGATTCTAATGAGAGAGTTAAGTGAGCATAATGCCCCTTCCTTTTACTTTCGCTTTAAATTATTTCGTTTTGGCTTGTTTAGTTATTATTTTTTTTAAATTCTTGTTCTGTTCTGAATATTACATTTAAAGAGTTTGTTGTGGAATATGTTTTGTGTATTTTTTAAGCATGCAGCGTAGGCCTATAGCTTGATCAAATTATTTCAGTATCGAGTTTGCGTTGCAATCGCGTCAAGGATCAGCAAGTGCATGTGCATCATCAAAAGTGGTTAAAAAAAGTGCTGAGCTGATTTGTTTTCTGCGCACAAGCCTATGGGTCGCGTCAAAAAAAAAGGGTCCCTCTTGAAAAAGTTTGAAAACCACTGGCCTAGCCTACTTCACAGACCTGAAAAATATATATATATTGAAATGTCTACTTGTAAACAGAACAATTCAAAACGAAAGAAAACGGACTGCTCTCTGCTTATCTGTAGCCTATAAAGTGCATTTCTCTCTGGCGCATTCACTACTGCGAAGATCGCGAGTCAGCAACGTCAACTTCATCTTTATTAATAAACAATTAAAATGTCTCCTTGCTATATTTGACATATTCATAATCATGCTTTTGCCGGTTCTTTGTGACAGCTTTTAGTTGCTTTCCTTACATCATGTTACGTGAACGCGTCACCACTGCATCAAAAATGATTGCGTGATGAAAACAAGAAAAATACCACCTAAACATACCCTAACTGTTTAGAAAGAAAACACAGAACAAATGGAGTAGCATAATGCGCATACGTCCATCTCGCGAATGTACAGTCTTCTTCATGCCATCTTCATGCCATCTTCACCCATTAGCCGCTTTTCCACTGACCAGCGCGAGCACAGAGGCCGAAATCATGCCTCACGGCACTCCTGTAAAAAATAAATCGCTATAAAAAATATATCAGACGCTGCCATTTAGTCTTTATTTACAAACTTGGACACCACACGCGGCTATTGACTGACCACGAACGGGTAACTAGCCTACTTGCATTTTTCATTCGTTAATGTCTCACGGTCTTGGTGTTTTTTTGTTGTTGTTTTTTTACAATTAAAACTAAAAGTGTGTTGTAACGCAAGCGTAACTGAACATGTAATATAGTAAAATATTACTGAAAATTGAGTAGTAATGCCTTACACTACTGCGTTACAGCAAAAAGAAATATGTTACTGTAATGCATTACTTTTGTAACGCGTTACTCCCAACACTGGAGCTCATGACGATTCGAATTTCCGTCATAAAAATATGGCCGCCATTTTGAATTGTTCAAAAAAACTACTTTTTCGAACTCGTCCTAGACGGTTTGTCTGATTTTCACCAAAATTGCACCAGATCATCTTCAGGCAGTGGGGACCAAAAGTTATGGAATTCAAGTTGATTCGTCAAACCGTTTTCGATAAACGCACGAACAAAAACAGACATAAGGCTGTATCTCCCTAACGCTTTATCGTATTAAGACCAAACTTGGTACATGTCATCACAAGCATGACCTGAGGCTACATGCTGCGTTTTGGTGCAGCGCCACCTACTGGTCCAGATATATGAAAAATTGCTATTTTTGCTTATAACTTCTGAACGGTTTGTCCAAAAATCATAAAAGTTGTCTCGTTAGATTTAGGGCGTCATGTCGAGTCGACTGATATCCAATTTTCCCCGATCGGACATTTTGGCTGTCGGCCATTTTGAATTATGTGCTAAAATGCTGTATTTTCTGAACGCATGAACGAATTGTTACGAAACTCGGTATGGGTCAT
The DNA here is from genome assembly GCA_030770095.1 of Gila robusta. NCBI lineage: Eukaryota > Metazoa > Chordata > Actinopteri > Cypriniformes > Leuciscidae > Gila > Gila robusta. The sequence continues at coordinate 25,676 of JAVALU010000020.1, read as the reverse complement.
CGATACGATGCCCTGAAGGAGCCTGAGAAGTTTTGAAACAGCGCCACCTAGTGGTAAAATTTATTTTCAAATGCTTATAACTCTGGGTGTGGTTGACTTATTTTCACGGGAGTCATCTAGTTAGGTTCCTGAATCCTTGCCGAGTCCAACGATACCACCCATGCTAGGTTTGGACTTATGGTTTGTGTAGCATTGAGATTTAGCGCTTAAAAAACATTTGCTAATATTTTCGAAACCGCTAGTCCGATCGAGACAAAACCATCGTCAGAAGTTTGGAAACATAGGTCGCTGGCAATACGCCAATGCCCAAATGTCAAAATATTGATAGTAAGGGGTAGTAAAATCAAAGTCAAGTGTCAGTCATTTTTTACATGATTTTTCATATAAATGTCTATAACTCCAAAACGAAATTAGATATTTTCACCAAATTTGACACACACATGTATGGGCTTACTCTGAGGTCACATAAAAAAAATGGTGGTATTCAGCCTCTTGGTGGCGCTATAATAAAACAAAACGTGAAATTCCCATTGACTTCAATGCAATATTGTGATATAAAATGCTATACTTAAAAAATGTATTGGTGTAACATTACAAAACTCTGAATGTGCCATCAGCACCATCCCCTGAAGGTACTCAAAAGATTTCGAGACAGCGCCACCTTTTGGTTAAAAGTTATAATTAAATTTCCAACAATGCTAATAACTTTTGAATGAATTTGCCTATTGTACTGACCCTGGTCTTAATAGATTCCTTGGGTTATGCCGAAACAAAGATACCAGTTTTGCCACCAATTTTTTGCAACTTCCTGTCCGCTATCTTGATTTTCATTCATTACATACTTTTTCGAACTCCTACTAGACCGTTTGTCCAATTTTCACCAAAATCGAATCGTAGCATCTTCAGACTGTGTACACTAAAAGTTATGGATTTCGTTTTGATAGACGAAATCGTTTTCGTATACCGCAGCATCAAAGTTGAGGCATGCTGCCAAAATGACTATTCAGCCTTTATCCCTGCAATGACTTAACATATTGACACCAAACTTTGTATGTGTCATTATCACCTCACTCTGACCACATCACATTGATTTCAAAACTGCGCCACCTATTGGTCGAAAGTGATAAACCATTAAATCATCTTATAAGTTACTTTATATATGATTTTTCAGCCATTTGCCCAAAATTTTCTTAAAATGTCTCTAATTGCTCCTTGCTGCAGTTGGTCCGACACTCCCAGCCATGTTGGCATGTCTTGTCGTCTTCTTTGCGCTTGGCCCCGGTAATGGCTGCTTGCAGCTATATTTATCCTTGTTTTCGCATGGGCGGTTTGCAGTCTCTTTTCTGTAGCCACTCCGAAGTCTTTTGCATTTTACAGCGGGTGAGTCTCCAGTTGTCACTGGTGATTGACATTTGAACCTTTCTGGATCTGCCATAAAATTGATAAGTTTAATTATATCAAGTGCTGTGAGAAAAGGCTATAAATCTCCACCTCCAACATCCTCACACTCGTAACCTACAAGCTGAGACTTCTTCTTTATGTGTACAGATGTGACGTAATGACGCAAACACATGCTCAAATTTACGGCAAAAGGAGAGTTTTGAACACAATTTTTAACCCAAAAAAGTTACGGACTGCAGCTTTAATTAAACAACATATGATATAACAATATTTAGGATTAAATTGTTCATTTTGTTTTTATTCATTAAAATGCATAATATCAGCGAAATATCATATGCATACATGCAGTTATAATAGTCATTACAATTGTAGTCTTATTATCATAAGTGGGTAAAACTGAAAGCCAAAGGAAAAAAACATCTGTATTTTTTACTTTCTTTAGACAATATACATCATCTCTCAAAATTACTATTAAATAATATGGTAATGCCGTAAATGAGTCCTGACTGTTGCGACATTCCCTTCTCTGCCTTATAAAATAACCTTTTTATCATAGTAAAATCTGCATATTTTTCCCATCAAAAGTATTGTTTAGCGTAAAATATGTTGAAGATTAGCAAACAGGCTGTCGATTACTTGAATGATAAGGTGTTTCCTCACAAAAGCGGTTTATTCAGTGTAGTGAAGCCTCTTCTCCATTGACATCCATGTAAGCAAGGTCGGACGATCGCTGATCACAGGATTAGATTTACATTTAATCATTTAGCAGACGCTTTTATCCAAAGCGACTTACAAATGAGGAGAGCAATAGAAGCGATTAAACTAACAATAGGACAACAATATGTAAGTGATGTGACCATTCCCAGTTTTTTCCAATGCAGTACACATTTTTTTTAAATAAAAAAAGTATTATATTTAAGTATTGCCAAAAAAGATACATCTTCAGGTGTTTCTTGAAAATGGCTACGGACTCAGCAGCTCAGGTTGAGTTAGTCTGGTAATTTCACCAGCAGGGAACAGTCAAGGTGAAGGTCATTGAAAGTGATTTTGTGCCTCTTTGAGATGGCACCACGAGGTGACGTTCACTCGCAGAACGCAAGTTTCTGGATGGCACGTAAGTTTGGAGTAATGAGTTTAGGTAAAAGGGAGCAGAGCAAGTGGTTGTTCTGTAGGCAAACATCAGTGCCTTGAATTTGATGTGAGCAGCTGTTGGCAACCAGTGCAATTTTGTGAGGAGAGGAGTTACGTGTCTCTCTTCGGCTTGTTAAAGACCACTCTGACTGCAGCATTCTGGATCAGTTGCAAAGGTTTGACAGTGATGCTGGAAGGCCTGCCAAGAGAGAATTAAAATAGTCCAGTCTGGATAGAACAAGCATTTAGACAAGGAGTTGTGTAGCTACAATAGGAAGGGCCTGATCCACCTAATGTTGTATAAGGCAAACCTGCAGGACTGGGCAGTTCTAGCCATGTGGTCTGTGAAGTTCAACTGATCATCAAATGCAACTCCAAGGTTCCTGGCTGACCTTGATGGAGTTATGGATGACAATCCTAGCTGAATGGAGAAAACAGTTTTGTAAGCAAACTGTAACTGGATCTGCATAATGTAAGATACCACTATTACTGCATTCCAGTGAGGAAAAAATAATTTCTATTATTGTAGCAGTATTATAGTAATCTGCAACTAAGTGTGATTAGTCTATTATAGCACATATCTGATTTGTGTCTTTAACAGCACCTTTGAGTACACTAATATATAGCTTTTGTAATGTCTGGCTGTCTGTGTTCCACTCAACAGGAGACTGTGATATGGCCTTGTGTGGCGGTGTGACCTGTATATTGGAGCCGACCATTTTTGTGACTCTCTCCAAAGCAAAAATGATCTCCTCTGATGGAACGAGTAAACCTTTCAGCAGCAAAGCAAACGGATATGGCAGAGGTGAAGGATGCGGGATCGTTCTATTAAAGCCTCTGAAAAAAGTAAATAAAAACATTGTCTCATATAAACAGCACTATGACAGCAATGTACCTGCTGATAAACTACTGCAATAAACACCCATTTGTTGTCTGTATTTTGACAGGCTTTTGAAGACCACGATCATATTTGGGGTATCATCAGCAAAACTGCAGTAAATCAAGATGGCCACACCGTTAGTCCAATCACCAAACCATCCATGGTACAGCAGGAGGTGCTTCTTAGAAAAATCTACTCAACAGAGACTGATCGGACAAGTGTCCAGTACATTGAGGCTCATGGGACTGGGACTCCAATTGGAGATCCAATAGAGGCAGGTAGCATCTCAAAAGTCATTGCAAAAGCAAGATCTCAAAAGTCAGGGCCACTCATCATTGGTTCTGTTAAAAGCAATATTGGACACACAGAATCTGCCGCAGGTGCTGCAGGGCTCATAAAGGTCCTATTGATGATGCAGCATGAAACCATTGTGCCATCATTGTTCTATTCCATGGAAAACTCCAGCATAGATGCTGAATCTCTCAATATTAAAATCCCCACCACAGCAGAAAAATGGATCAGTGACTGCAGAGCAGGGAGGTGTGCAGGAATCAATAACTTTGGGTTTGGTGGAACAAATGCACATGCAATTGTCAGACAATATGTGCAGTCAAAAAAGCCAAAAGCTAAGCTGACAAGCAAATCCCATCAGTATTTTGTAGTCTCTGCAGCCTCCGAAAAATCAATGAAAAATATAATTGAAGATACAGCAGAACAGATCAGTGCAGGGAAAATATCAGATCTACAGTCTTTACTGTACACATCCGCATGTAGAAGAAGTCACTTGAAACACAAATACAGGAAAGTATTTCAAACATCATCATTGGCAGATCTGCAAGAGAAACTTACTGCTGCTGTGGAGAAAAAGCTTGTACAGTCAAAGACAGACTCCAAGCTAGTTTTTGTGTTTTGTGGCAATGGTGTTACATATCAGGGTATGTGCAAGCAGCTGCTGAAACAAGAGCCAGTTTTCAGAGAGGAAATCGTGAAGATTGAAACTCTGTTGCAAAGCTATAGAAGTTTGAATCTGACAGAGATGATGGAAAGTGAATCTGAGGGAAGTTTGAATCTGATAGAGATGCTGGAAAGTGAAACTGAGAAAAGTACAGAGCCGTCTGATCCAAAGATTGTCCAGCCTCTTCTGTTTGCTATTCAGGTTGCTGTTGTCAAACTTCTGAAACACTGGGGCATCAGTCCTGATGCTGTTTTGGGGCACTCTATTGGAGAAGTCGCTGCGGCTCATTGTTCTGGTTTGCTGTCACTTAAAGATGCAGTGAAAGTCATCCACTATCGAAGTTCTTTGCAAAGCACTGTGACAGGAGGGAAGATGCTGGCAGTCAGTAATATGGCTGTTTCTGAAATCTTGAAAATTCTTCCATCTTATTCAGGAAGGGTTTGTCTGGCTGCTTATAATAGCCCTCAGTCATGCACCCTCTCAGGAGATGCAGATGACATTGACAGGCTGCAACAGAATTTGAGCAAATCAGCCAGTGGAAAAGATTTGTTCCTTCGCGTTTTAGATGTACCTGCAGCATACCACAGTCACAAGATGGATCCTATTTTATCCAAAGTGAAACAGAGTATAGGCTCATTGCAGGCACATAATTTGGAGACAGAATTGTTCTCAACAGTGACAGGTGTTAGTTTGTGTTCCTCAGATTTTCTTACTGGTGAATATTGGGCAAAGAATATCAGAGATCCTGTTGAATTTGAACAAGCTGTAAAGTCTGCAGCTAAAAACAAAAGGAGTGTGATATTTGTTGAAATTGGTCCAAGAAGAGCTTTGCAGAGGTACATCACTGAGACTCTGGGAAATGACTTCACTGTGATTCCCTCAGTGCAGCCTGATAAAGATCATGAGACAATGCTTGCTGTTGTTTCCAAACTGTTTGAGCTTGGGATCAAAGTGAACTGGGAAGCATTCTACAAAGGTTTTGAAACTGAACCAATTCCCTACCCACGATACCAGTTTGATGATGTGAAGAGAGATGTTTTCGCTTCTAATTCACAGTTGATCAGTCCCACTGGCAACCATCCAGTAGTTACACAAATGGGTACAGAGAGTTCAGTGTTCAGCTGTGATTTATCCTCTGAATCAGTGGCCTTCCTGCAGGACCACAAGCACAGTGGGGTCGCCATCATTCCTGGGGCGTTTTATGCAGAGTTGGGTTTGGCAACTTACATGGCATATGCAAAACCTAAGGTTCCACTAAGTTCTCTGCAGCTCAGTATTACGTTCCAGAGTCCATTCGTTTTCACCCAGAATGCCCCAGATATAAAAGTACATCTGGATCCATTAGACCATTTGGCTGATAACACATGTAACTTCAAAATACAGTCTACTTCTGCAGTCTATGCATTTGGCACAGTAGACGCAATACCAGGTAGAAGTGCTGAGGAGCACTTCATTTCATTAGACTGTATTTCCAAAAGATGTACATTCCACATGACTACTGAAGAACTCTACAAGCATCTAAGTCAAACAGGATTAGAGTATGGGTCTGTGTTCAGAAATAATGCAGATGTTTATTGTGGAGAAGAATTTAGAGAAGCTATATCTGTTGTAAAGGTACCAAAAGAATTACTGCCTCAATTACATGACTATCACCTTCACCCTGTGGTCTTGGATTACGTCATGCAACTTGTTCCTGCAACTATGGGGCATGACCTATCAGCAAGACCTCAATTTCCTGCACAAATAGGAAGCCTGACTGTATTTGAACCATTGCAAGAGGAGATGATTGTATATCTGAGAGCAGTACATGTGGGAGAAGATGATGTTGACATTTGTGGCTGCTTAGCCAACAAACAGGGTAGGGTGTTAGTTGAACTCAGGCATGTGAAAATCAGAATGCTAGGAAGTCGTTTCCAAGTAGTAAAGGAGTACTTCTTCCACAACAATTTCAGTATCAACTCTGAAGTTGCCACGTTTGATACACCGATTAAGGCACTGGTCTTTTCTGACAAGGTAGGAATTTCTAAAGCTTTGCAACAGTACTTGGACCCAACATCTAGATATGTTTCTTCTTCAAACGGTAACAAACTGTTAGAAGATGGAGTTGAACTTCTTTTGTCAAAACTGAAAATTTCAAGTGTAAAGAAAAACTTCCAGGAAATTTTGTTCATGTGGGGTGATGCAGACCTAACCTCTCTCGAATCAGAGAAGGTCTTGGACAGTATGGCAGGGTGTTGTGAGATTTTCAGAAAACTTGTCAGATATCTCAAGGCACTTAATTTCCCAGGTGATATCCGAGTAATAACCTATAGGTCATCTGAGACCATAGTGGACTATATCAACCCTGGGTTTGTTCTGTCAGGGATGACAAGAGCATGTGCAGCTGAGTTGCAAGAACTTTCCTTCCAGCTGATTGACATGGGCTCTGCTACTTTTGAAGATATCAAAGCTTTGGTTCAGGTCCTCAGATCATACCCCTGTAACAAATATCCAGAGCTAGTAGTGAAGGAGGGCAACATTTTCAATCCTGAAATCACCCACACACCTTATCCAACCATGGCAATCTCTTCAAGAAACCTCCACATGTTGGATGAAGAAGTCTACATCCTGCAGACATCTGACCCATATATAATGACAAATTTGTCAGCAACTCAAATGGATAATTCCATTGAACTGATTCAAGGAAAAAATATTGAGCTTCATCTCAATAAAATTTGTGTTCATTCATCAGATTACTTTCCAGTCAGCATTTCTGACCTGAATTATGGTCAGACATTGTATTGGAACAAGCACACAAATGAAAACCATAAGCTCTTAGCCCTTGATTTCAGTGGCACTGTCACAGCTGTGGGTAAAGATGTCAGCAAATTTAAAGTTGGTGATCACGTTGTGTCTTGTTACCCTGTGGCTGCCAACACTAAAGTAGTTCTCCCAGCAGCTGTTTGCTGCAAAGCAAAAAGACTTTCATTCCTGAATGACATGCCTTGTGTCTCTTACATGGTACTGGCTTGGGAGATCCTGCATGAGGCTTTACCCAAAGCTAAACAGCAATGGAAATTGGGCATTTTCTCCACTGTTCCTGACTCAGCTTTGATGAATGTGTTAATTGCTATTGCAAACAGATCAGGTTGGATTGTCAGAGTGTGCACACAGGCTGATCGGCTACCTTGTGATTTTAGTCAGGTTGTGGGAGCTGTTCTTCTACCACCTCATAATGTAAAGACTGTTGAAATAGCTAGCAGTGTTAGAGGCATCAAAGACATTGTTCTTGTCTGTGACAACCAGACAGAATTTCTGTTCAAACATACAACATTCCGAGGTACAAATGTGGAAGTCCGCTTCCATGCCCTCCTCATGGCCCAGATAATGCAAAAAGGGTCTCTGCAAATGCAAATGCCACAAATCTACCGTTGGCTGAAATCCATGCATTTGGACAGAAAGTCCTTGTCTTTGGACACGACAGCTGTTCAAAGAGTGAAATCTCAAGACATTGATCTTCTGTCTGCAAAAGAATCTGAATCATATTTTAGATGCCAGATCCTACCCATTATCATCCTGAACAGTGAAGCCAAGAACCAGCTGTCTGACATTCCAGTAAAGCCAAAACACAGTCTATTCAAGAAAAATTCAGTCTATATTGTCACAGGTGGTTTAACAGGGTTGGGCTTTGAGACAGTAAAGTTCATTGCTCAGAAAGGAGGAGGAAACATTGTCATTCTGTCTAGGAGTAATCCAAACCCTCAGATGCAACAAGAGTTAAGTCAGTTCAGTAGCAATTGGGGTTCTGTCATTAAGTCTCTGCCATGTGATGTTTCTGTATCTGAGCAAGTGGACCAGACAATTGTTAATATTGGAAAACTATTTCCATCCAGTCCCATCAAAGGGGTGTTTCACAGTGCGGTTGTCCTGCATGATGGGCTGATTGAAAGTCTTGACAAATCTCTTTATGAGAAAGTTATGAGGCCAAAAGTAAATGGAGTGATTAACCTTCACCGTGCTACCATACAGTGCAATCTAGATTACTTTGTGTGTTATTCCTCCATCTCGGCCTTCATTGGCAATGCCTCACAAACTAATTATGCTGCGGCTAATACATTCATGGACACTTTCTGTCAGTACCGCAGAAACATTGGGCTTTCTGGACAGTCCATTAATTGGGGAGCTTTGAATCTTGGTCTTCTGTTGAACAAAGGCCATTTCCAAAGATTTCTGGAGGCAAAGGGAATCATGCTTTTGGAGATTCCAGAAATCCATGAAAGTCTTGAGCAGTGCCTCTTGATCAACAAACCTCAACAGGTTGTATGCAAATTCAATTTTAAAAACAGCTGGAATAACATTCTCAGTCAGAACAAATCACTGAATGTACGCTTGTTCAAAATAGCACATGAAGCTATTAGTAAAGCTGGAGTGAATTTATCTAGACCTGAACAACCCAAGAAATCATCCTCACCTCGTGATTATCTGAGGTTCATGATTAGCGAAACGACTGGTGTTGAGATGGATGAGCTGAATGATGATGTTCATCTTTTTAATTTAGGAATTGACTCAATGTTAGCCATGACTCTGCAGAATCTTATCTTCAATGATAGAGGTGTGAATGTCCCTCTAGTGACTCTGCTGGATCCAAATAGCACACTGGCAACTCTCTCTAAAATCCTGGAGGAGAACTGTGTTGACGAATATCAGAGTGAAGATGAGAGCAATTCCACATACTTATGATTTGTATTTTGTATCTCTCTAAAGCAGTCTTGTCGTAGCCTTAAAACAAGGACTTTCTTGGAATTCATGACATTTTGATGTGAAATGGGGTATAGTTAGTAATATAGTACTAAAATAAACAATGCAATTAACTCAAGTTCATCTAGATTAAAAAGATTAATACAAGGCAGATATTCCAATATGACTACATTTCACTAAATTTCCCTCTAGTCTATATTGAAATATTGACTAGAGAGGAACTCTAACTACCCTGTTTTAATACATATCATTTACATAACAAATTGAAGTTCTGCAGACTGTGGACTTAACATTGTTTATCATTGTTTTAATTTAGGTCTTGTACTTGAGATCACACTAGGTTTGAAACACACATTCAGCACTTCACTTCAAATTGTAAATTGGTATCTGTATCTATTTGAATGAACTTGAAATCAGAGCTGTGTGAATAGCACATACTGACTTGCTGATGATAATTAAGATGATGATAATTTAGTTTTATTATTATTATTATTTTGTCTAGATAAAGAGATCATGAGAAACCTATTTTTAAGGTCAGAGGTAACCGCAAATATTAAATGAAATCATTGAAAGTATGAAATAAATTTAAATCAATTAATCGATCCAAACAATAGTAAGATGTATAGTAATTTCCAATACATTATGGTTTGTATGCTGAATGATGTTTAAAATTTTGTCTACAATGACAATTGTAAAAAATGTTAATGGATTATTCAGTGCTTGTACTTATGTATCAATTGAGACTTTCTGTAGTATATAATGTAGTATATATCATAATATTTTACAAAGCAAATGTTGAATCAGTAGCACAAAATGAGATGTCGATGTGATACGATAATTTATCAGGAAACCTACCATGAAAGTAATAACCGAGTAATAAACAAGTACTATTGTGATCAGGAATTGGATGTGACTGTATGTAGTATATGATGTGTGGGTATAAATGCAGCAACCTTGTTACCCAAGGCACATATCTGAGAAATAAAGAAATGTAATGTAGAAAGTCATCTCTTTTTATTTACATTTACATTATATTTAAGATTTTTATTTATTACACAGCTTTTTTGTATACCTAGTTCTGATTAGTCATTGCATTCTGATTTTTGATATTTTTATACAATTATGCTAAACTGTTTAATTGTCTGCTGTTTTAGGGGCTGTTTATACAACACCATTTTCAATTAAAAACAGAAGACTTTTTATGCATTTTAGCTGTTCATTTACAATACAAAGGCGTTATAGTGGCCTGAAAACACAAAGTTTTGAAAACAGGTTTCAAAGTGCAAGTTTCTGAAAATGATACCGTTATTGTCTCAGTGTAAACTACAAAAAAGTGAATCCGTGAAAACTGTGATGGCATGTTATGTTTAGTCTATAGGTGTAAGTAGTCCACTGAGGCGAGTTGCAGAAGAACCCATGTGCAGTTTATTAACTCTAAACATGAACAAAATACAAAATAAACAAAGACTTGGCACAAAACCTTAACTTAAATGTGGACAAGAAACTCACCATGGCATGGGCCATCCAGGCAGGCTAGGAAGCCTCGAGGGCCTCGCCAGCAGACTAGGACACCTTCAGGGCAACATCGGCAGTGCAGGGAGCCAGAGAGGTGCAGGAAGTTCCTAAAGAGGTGTGGCCTCCGTGGCCTTGACAAGGGACTTATAGCCCCCCCAATAAACATTTCCTTGGAGGCAAATGGGATTATGGGCTGGAGCAGACTCTGGACACTGGTCAGGGGCTGGAGCTAGAGGTCTACACGGGTTAAAAAATGTGTCTATTTGTCTAGACCCAGACCGTCGATTATATTAAAAGCTGGACCTGAACCTGGTCTGGAAGACACAGACCCGACTAGACCCGATTGTCACATATTCCACAGCCAATTGTTATTAATAAGTCAGTAAACAAGTTGCAAAAATAAAACTTTTTGTCTTACCTAATGTTAGTAACCTTCTCCTTTGTAGTGATGCATACAATCCTCCTTGCAAAGAAAGTTAAATCCATGCTATTCCTCTCTCGCCAAGAGCTTGCTTTATTCATTCATTATTCCAGGTGCAAAAGACCACTTGTTGTGACAGTGATAGATGACAAATGTGATTTTACAGCTTTATTATTTTGTATTTCGACTTGAGTCAACTCACATAATAACGCTGACTGTTTGCCCTTCTGAACTATAATAATGATTATTGTTCAATGCCATGGCCGCTGACGTTAGCATTACTTATTTGCTATCATCTCTGTGCTCTCTGAGCCAAGTCTGAACAAAAATTTTAGATATAACAAGACGGTTCATTCAAAATTATTATAAAAATGAGAGAAAGAGGGACGGCTGACCAATATGGCGGATTAGTTTTTGAACTCCTCAAAGTTGGGTTGTATTTTCCCCTGAAATTCAAGTTGACTGCTTCTGAAATATACTATTTTGTCTGAAAATATGCCAGGGGGAGGCAGGAAAGGGCCTAGGAGAATACAAGGAGATAAAGAACAGCAAAATCTCGAACGAGACGAAGCACATGCGAACACCGATGAAGAAGATGGCGACGGCGAGATAACAACGCAGACCCTACACGAAACTATGCTAAGTATTAGCAAGCAGATAAGTGGCCTACGGGCGGAGCTGAAATTGGGTCTGGATGCATTCAAAGCGGACATGAAACAAGGGATGAATACTCATAAACAAGACATCAACCAACAACTAACAGTGACAAAGCTAGCGGTGCAGGAACAGAGTGAAAAACTCGAAGAAGCCCAGAGTCGCATAGGAGGGCTTGAGACTTGGTCAGCGACAGCTAATGACGTGCTTAGACAATCACTAAAGGAGCAAAAGAAGATGATGGACAAGATTAACGATCTGGAATCAAGGGGGAGAAGGAATAATCTGAGAATTTACGGGGTCCGCGAAGGAGAAGAGGGCAGCTCCACAATAACCTTCGTTGAAAACCTACTTCGAAATGAAAAGTTGATCAGTGAGGGTACATACCCGCAAATACAACGAGCTCATCGCTCCCTTGGCCCTAAACCCCCCGCGGATGCACACCCACGATCCATTATCGTGAACTTTCTTGAATTTAAGACCAGGTGCTCATACGAGACAAGCCCGTAGCTTTTGACCATGACTATACTGCGGCTGCGGTGCAACAGCGCTGAGCTTATAAACATATAAAAAGCGCAAACATATTGAAGGCTAAAGGCATCCGATTTCAATCGCCTTTCACTAACCTTCAAATTCATTGGGACACGGACCCACGGTTGTACCACACCCCGGCGGAGGCTGCACGTGAGATGAGAAATCAGGGAATAGAGGTGGAAGAACCCCAGGATCGCGGAGGACTCGACACGGCTGTCCTGCTGGATCAGCTGGAGAGCTTTAGATCCAAAAGAGAATTAAATACACAAAAACAGATAACTGAAGTAAAAACACAAATAGAAGATTTACTTAATCAAGAAGTAGAGAAAAAGGCAAGATACGTCAAGCAAAGTTATTATGAACTTGGTCCCAAGTCAGCAAAGTTACTTGCTCGTAGATTGCGGAAACAACAAACTGATACTGCAATTCACAAAATTAAAAACCCAATATCACAGAAAATTGAAACTAAGCCTGAGGAGATTGAAAAGATTTTTAGAGAATACTATCAAAAACTCTAGTCACAAGAAGAGACCGTGAACAAGCGGTACATAAGGGATTTCCTGTATTCATTAGATTTACCTAGCATTGGGGAGATACAGAACAAAACAATCACCAAAGAGATTTCACTAGAAGAATTAAATAAGACGCTGGGAAAAATGAAGACTAATAAAACTCCGGGTGGTGATGGGTTTCCTGCGGAGTGGTACAGAAAATTTCGTGACAAACTGAACCCTATTATATTAAGATCCTTCAATTGGACGATAAAGGAAGGTCGTATACCACCATCTTAGAAAGAGGCCATTGTGTCTTTGATTCCCAAGGAGGGGAAAGATAGAGATGATTGTGTTAATTACAGACCCATCTCCATTTTGAACGTGGATTATAAATTGTATACTTCAATTATTGCTAAAAGACTGGAATCATTTGTTACAGAATTGATTGATGAGGACCAAAGCGGGTTTATTCCAGGTAGACAAACACAGGATAATATTAGAAGAACTTTACATATACTCGGAAAAATCAATAGAGAAAAATCGAGTGCAGCTCTTATAAGCCTGGATGCTGAAAAGGCATTCGATAGGGTGGGGTGGGAATTCCTGTACCAAACGCTGGAAAGATTTGGATTTAATCAAGATTCAATAAATATTATTAGGGCAATTTACCAACAGCCTATCGCCAGAATCAAAGTGAATGGGTCTCTAATAGAGCGTTTCTATTTGAGCAGAGGAACGAGGCAAGGCTGTTGTTTAAGCCCCATCCTCTTTGCTCTGTATATTGAACCACTGGCACCGGCCATTAGACAAGAGGAGGGATTAAAGGGTATCACTATGGGACAAATAGAGCACAAAATAGGACTATTTGCTGACGATGTTATGCTATACTTGCAGGATTTGGATACCTCTCTCCCTAAACTTTTGGAGGTAATTAAACAGTTTTATGTTTGCTCTGGTTATAAACTAAATATCACAAAAACTCAAATTATTCACTTTAATTACTCTCCAGAAGAAGAAATTAAAAATAAATTAAATGTAAATTGGAAAACAAAAACACTGAAATATTTAGGTATAATCATAACAAAAAAACCTGAGCTGCTATATAAAGCAAACTATAACCCAATAAATGATAACATAAAAAAGATTTGGAGAGGTGGTCGACCTACCCGCTAGATTTTAGTTGCAGAATAAATGTAATAAAAATGAATATTCTGCCAAGGCTCCTGTATCTGTTCCAGTCGCTACCAGTGGAAATACCACTTCAACAATTTGCACAATGGGATAAAATGGTGTCAAGGTTCATATGGGGAGGAAAACGCCCCAGAATACGTCTCTCTACTTTGCATCTGCCAAAAGAGAAAGGAGGAATGGCTCTGCCAAACTTAAAACTATACTTTCAAGATGCACAACTACGACCTTTGTGCCTTTGGTGTGATAACTCATATATTGCACGATGGAAAGATATTGAGACGCATGTACCAGATTATAATGTTCAAACCCTGTTGGGAGAGGAAGGCCTAGATTACACTCAAAGGAAGGGTCTGAATCCTATAGTTATATTTTTCCTTGGGATATGGTTCTCTCTGATTAAGCAATTGAAACTTAAAAATTATCAAAAAATACTGAGATGGATTGCACTGGATAACAGATTTAAGCCGGCTATTTATGACAGTACTTTTAAAGATTGGATGAGTAAGGGCCTGACAGCTCTCTGCATAGCTATCAAAAACAACAAGATGAAGAGTTTTCAGGAGCTAAAGGATAGTTTTGATCTAAATAACCAGGATCTATTCAGATACTTACAGCTGAGGGATTACTACTGCAAAGAAATTAAGGGATTTTCTTCTGACGTGGTAAACCCTCTTATTGAAATAATGTGTGGCGCTTATCAACAAAAGACTAGGGCTGGGATAAACGATTATTTTTAAAACGGTTAATCTAGCGATTATTTTTTCGATGTATCGATTAATCTAACGATTAATTTTTCAGCCCGATTCGATTTCGATTCGATTCGATTATCGATTATCTCCCCATGAATTGGCTAATAGCAATTTATACATGTTGATTTACATATCTGAATGAAAAAAAACATGAATTCCTTAACACTGCAATATGTTTATTGCTCTTAAAATTCCAAAATAAAAGACTATACAAGTGCAAAGTAATGCATTCCTAGTCAGAGGTAGCATTCAATAAAACCTTGAAAACACATAGGCCTAGCTTACTGAAAAAAAGTGCAATCTGTCACGACACATTAAAGAGCCACAAAATAGTAGGCCTATTTATGGTTTAATTTTCTTTGACTGACCAAATTTGAAAGTTGAGACTTTATTAAATGTTACCTTCTTGGTCCTGTCTGTCAGCGCGTTGTCAGTGCTGCATACATAGTTGTCCTCTATGTATTTTTCACAACATTAATAGCTATAAGCGCATACTTGCAGCAGTCTCGCACGCGCTTAGAGCTCGTGTGAACTGCACGTATAAAATGAAGTTAAGGAACAACCTCGATCCATCAGCAAACGCCACATAGGTCGCTGCATTTCACTGCACTTCGTGACATTTTTTCCTTTTGCGCGAAGAAGCCGTTCGCTGGAGATGTGTTAAAAGATAGCGGAGAGCATTCATGACTATTAGTCTGCCTGTATAATAATCATCCTGGCGCCGGGTCTGAGTGAGTCATTTACTCTTTAAAATAAAATACTTTATTTTACTCATTTAAGACTGCTCTTATGAGGACACTCGACAAAACAGACAGTTTGGCATAATTTGTGTGTTATGGTTCGTTCAAGCCCGAAAGAGAACTCAATACTGACGCTCATTTTTCTGTGGGGTGTGTGTGTGTGTGTGTGTGTGTGTGTGTGTACTTTAGAGGAACGAGTGTGTGGCACCTTGCACTTCTGATAGTCTGAGGAGCCACTCGTGTTCCTACTACTCTCTGGCGCCGCCATCTTTGTTTTGGGTCTGACGGATCGACGCGCATATTTTGCGTCAACGTATTTTTATTACGTCGACGCGTTGTCCCAGCCCTACAAAAGACTAATAAGATTGTGTCTAAACTCTATCGGAGTCTGGTGGAGAACTTGAAAAACACTACACTCTATGTAAAAGCAAAATGGGAGTGTGAATTAAAGGTTGTCCTCACGGAGGAGGAATGGTATCAAACATGTTGTCTACTCCAGACCTCCACCAACTCCCAACAGTGGAGAGAATTTAATTGGAAGTGTTTTATGAGGTTTTTCATCACTCCTTATTTGAAGAGTAAACAACTTGGGATACCGCAAGACTGTTGGAGGGGCTGTGGAAGTAGGGACGCAAACCACGCCCACATCTTCTGGACATGTCCTAAAATTCAAGCATTTTGGTCTATCGCTAACAATACTTTACAGAAGGTGCTGGGGGACAATATCCCAAAGGAATGTAAAGTTATGTTCCTCGGAAACATCACAGAAAGTGTGCGGAAGGAGGACCTGTATTTATCCAAGATTTGATTATCTGCGGCCCGAAAGGCTATTACTAAATCTTGGCTCAAATTGCACATCCCAGATCTACAGCAATGGACAAGTTTAATTCAAAGTATTTTTATAATGGAAAAATTAACCTACACTATAAGGTTAAGAGAATCATCATTTAAAGAAAAATGGAGAAAATGGACCCATTTTCTGGCACTAGAATCTGCATAACTGTTCTTCCCAATACAACTGTATACTGTGCGTTAAGTTTGTGTGATTCTACTGATTGGGTTTCTGGTAAATTTATGCAAAAAATAGTAGAAGTATTGTAAATGTAAGGTTATTGATCAGTGATTCCAATGAGTACAACTAGACTTATTTTTGTTTTCAATTGTACTAGGTACCTCCTCATTGCCTTCCTCTGATTTTGTTTAATGTATGTCATTTTATTTTATTTTTATTTTTTTTCCCCTCTTGTTTTATTGTTGTTGACATAAAATTCTAATAAAAATTGAAAGTATAAAAAAAATGAGAGAAAGAGCAAAGTGCCGTATGGTGGAATAAGGGGGCTGGAGCCATCACTGGACTCTGGTCAGGGGCTGGAGCCATCACTGCACTGTGGCAGAGACTATTTATATAGAGACATGCCACTTCCTCAATCCTCAATACAACTATATAGGGAAAACCCGTAACGCCAAAGATGGCGGTTGTATGCACATGTCCCGCCCCTCCCGCTGGAAAGCCAATCGTCTGCTTTTAACAGTCAAGCCGGGAAACATTTAAGCCTATCGTCTGGTTCCACTGACGCATGCGCACAGTTGAGGTTTGCGACAGCAGAAAATACGTTACTGTTTGAAAAGGCGGCAGATTTGATATGCAGTGTATGTGTGAGTTGTGTAAATATCAGACTAACCAAGTCTCCCGGAAGTTCCCGGAGTCTCCCCCATATTGATAGCGGCTCCCTGATGCCCTCAAATTAGTTAAAATCTCCCGGAATCTAGAGCGAACGAGCAAGAGCTCGCACATACTGTGCTTCAAACCGTGTAGCGCGTGCACGACAGAGAGGGAGAGAACCCTTGCGCATGCGTAGTAAAATCATAACCTGTAGGGGAAAAGGTGTTTTAAACCTTATTTTGGGGCAAAGTCATCAAACTTTTTCAGCGATTTTTATCATATTTTAATGCTGTTTCTATACATGCGGTTTTTATGTCCCGGTGACCAGTGAAAGTGCAGTTCTGACTCTCTGCCCATTCATTTAGATAGAAGCCTGGTCTTGTTAGTCCGAAATAGCTGCCCGGAGGCGTTGCCAAGATGGCGGCCGAGTGGCATGACTTGCCTAAAAGGACTTTGACTGTGGTCAGGGGCTGGAGCCATCACTGCACTGTGGTCAGGGGCTGGAGCCATCACTGCACTGTGGTCGGGGGCTGGAGCCATCACTGGACTCTGGTCGGGGGTTGAAGCCATCACTGGACTCTGGTCAGGGGCTGGAGCCATCACTGCACTGTGGTCAGGGGCTGGAGCCATCACTGCACTGTGGTCAGGGGCTGGAGCCATCACTGGACTCTGGTCGGGGGCTGGAGCCATCACTGGATTCTGGTCGGGGGTTGGAGCCAACACTGGACTCTGGTTGGGGGTTGGAGCCATCACTGGACTCTGGTCGGGGGCTGGAGCCAACACTGGACTCTGGTCGGGGGCTGGAGCCAACACTGGACTCTGGTCAGGGGCTGGAACCATCACTGCACTGTGGTCGGGGGCTGGAGCCAACACTGGACTCTGGTCGGGGGCTGGAGCCAACACTGGACTCTGGTCAGGGGCTGGAACCATCACTGCACTGTGGTCGGGGGCTGGAGCCATCACTGGACTCTGGTCGGGGGCTGGAGCCATCACTGGATTCTGGTCGGGGGTTGGAGCCAACACTGGACTCTGGTCGGGGGTTGGAGCCATCACTGGACTCTGGTCGGGGGCTGGAGCCAACACTGGACTCTGGTCGGGGGCTGGAGCCAACACTGGACTCTGGTCGGGGGCTGGAGCCAACACTGGACTCTGGTCGGGGGCTGGAGCCAACACTGGACTCTGGTCGGGGGCTGGAGCCAACACTGGACTCTGGTCGGGGGTTGGAGCCATCACTGGACTCTGGTCGGGGACTGGATCCATCACTGGACTCTGGTCAGGGGCTGGAGCCATCACTGGACTCTGATCAGGGGCTGGATCCATCACTGGACTCTGGTCAGGGGCTGGAGCCATCACTGGACTCTGGTCAGGGGCTGGAGCCATCACTGGACTCTGGTCGGGGACTGGATCCATCACTGGACTCTGGTCGGGGGTTGGAGCCAACACTGGACTCTGATCAGGGGCTGGATCCATCACTGGACTCTGGTCAGGGGCTGGAGCCATCACTGGACTCTGGTCGGGGGCTGGAGAGGATGTGTGTGTGGTCCAAATACACATAATAGCCGTGGCCACAATGGTCAGCGCTGCACACTCTGCTGACTCTGTTGTTGGAGACTCTGGCGTTGCGGCCATGACATGGCGAGGCTCAGATTTGGCTGCCATGATGGGAACAGGCTCTGGCATAGAGGGTACTGAGCACGTGGTTTGTCCCGTATTTCCGAGTTGTGTAAACGCATCATCCCATGCAAATCATTCCACCCGCATTCTGTGGAGACTCGTCCTATTCTACCCTTGATTGGGTAATTCTCGCTGCCATTGTTGGTTTGATTGGTTTGTTTAATACCATCAGGTTCAGGGCCAATCAGAGTCAGAGGAGGGCGGGTCTTTTGGCAGAGAGTTGATAGCAATGCCAGAGCTCAGAGAAATCAAAGCACCGTCTCACAGTTCTTCATACCTCAAGCATCTCCTGAAGCAGATAGTGTAATGACAGGTTTTTAATCAGCTCAATAATTGTTCTGATTGATTACGTTTTCATATGCTGCCTATGCCCATTTGTTAAGAAATAATGTTACAATGTAAATGAATTATATCCATACATTATGATTTGTTTATTATGGTTAAGGTACAGTCAGACACATGCATTTTTTAAATAAGAAATAAGAGAGAGATATATAATTGAATGGATATTTAATAATAAAAATGTGCATGTGTGAAGAAAATAACTTATGCTTAACAAATCTAGAGAATTTCATCCTTTAATATACATAAATAAATAAATAAATACATAAATAGATTTTCTTACCAATAATAAAAATAGTGTTTGTAATTATAGGTTATTTATGTGTGGTATCACTGTTTGGATGGTGTTACATGTTTAAAAGACAAACAGCTACTCATTGCTGCACGGAGTGACAAGAAGTACACTTTAAAAAAAGAGTAGGCCTAACATAGTCCAATACTTCACAGTACTACTTCTGGTCTACTGATGTTTTTGATGTTCAAGATCCTTTGCTAAAGTCTCCTGCACTATATATTTTTTTCCAATCAAATTTAGTATTTGTTTGAGTATCAACGCATTTGTTTAATTTATAGTGAATAAGTTATGGATCTGTTAATTTAATAAGTTAATAAAGTATGGTTAACATCTCACATACAACTCAGACGAAAGGCAATTTTTTTTTGTGGTCTCATTGTCACACTTTGTTAACGTTGTTTGTGATAGAGAGTGATTGCATATATTCACACTGATTTCAATAGCAGATAGCTGATTATAATGTCCATTGGTACTGATCTTATTACTTTCCTGAAAATATGTTTTGAGTTATGATATACCACCATTGGCATACCGTCGGGCCTGTGGTCATTGTGGCCCCGAGGGCTTTGGCCCCCGCTGCGGCCGCCGGCAGGCGTCCCTTATTGTTTTGTATTGAAGGTGGCAACCCTACTTGGGATGCACATGACATGAGGACAAGGGAATCACATGACAAAGGGGAGCACATGGCAAAGGAGGAAACATGAAATGAGATATGAAACAAAAACTATACATTACAATAGGCATGTGTGTTAGGCACGAGTGCTCTGCACATGTGAATGTGAATGTGCGCAGGCTCATCACTACATAAGAAACCAACACAATGACATTTACATTTATTCATTTAGCTGACGCTTTTATCCAAAGCGACTTACAATTGCTATATATGTCAGAGGTCGCACGCCTCTGGAGCAATTAGGGGTTAAGTGTCTTGCTCAGGGACACATTGGTGTCTCGCAGTGGATTCGAACCCGGGTCTCTCACACCAAAGGCATGTGTCTTATCCACTGCGCCACGTCACCACCGCAAAGTTGAAGACAATGAAGTCTTCCGCAATGAACCGCAAGAACCGCAATGAAGACAAAGTTGTAATAAAATGAGTGAAATTTATTAACAATAGGTATGCAAGATTAAATACCACAACGATTAATAATGCTAATTCCGTCATGACAACTCTCAGGAGATTGGTATGGTAATAGATATTGGCATTATTTATTTTATTATTTATTTATTTATTTAATATGGACATAGCAATAACATTGGACAAACCAGATGCATTGTTTAAAGTGTAATAGCACATGTGCTAATTTTCAACACCTGTCCATAGGGGCTTTTACAACAGATAAAAAACACATTGTTAAACAACACAAGGCACATTTTACACATGAAAAAAACTTTGGCCCGATTTAAGCCACTGTTTGAGCTCTCTGGCAAAGATGTTAATATTGTTCTGCAGTTTGAGTCCAATTGGGAGAGAATTCCATAGTGTAGCCCCTCTGAAGGAGAAGCTAGACTGACCAAAAGATTTTCTAAACTTTGGTAAGACACAATCCCCACTAACTGAGGCTCTGGTGGAAGATCTAAAAGAGCCCTGACGCCTCTCTATGAGGCCAGAGAACAGTGGTGACACACAGTTGTTCAAACATTTAAAAGTCAATTTCAAAATAATAAAATTTACAAAATTTTCAAAAGTAAAAAGCTTGTGCTTTTGTATGATATCACAATGATGCCATATCATAGGTTTCTTATCAAAAATCTTAATTGCCTGTTTATATAAAGAAGTGACTGGTTTCAGAGTGGACGCTGATGTTTGTGACCATGCTGTAATACAGTATGACAAATGTGAAAAAACCATTGCATGCATAAACAATAAAGCCGCGTGATGTGGCAACTCTCCTCTAATAAAGCGAAAACAGTTTAGATTTGATTTGACTTTCCTACAAACATGGTTTACTTGACTTTGGAACTTCAGATGTTTGTCCATGATTATGCCCAAGTATTTCATTTCATGAACCTCACAGATGGGTTCATGGTCTAAATGAACTTCAAAGATGCTGTCAGGGGACCTCCGGTTGATAGAAAAACACATTGAGACGGTTTTCTGAACATTTAGAGTTAAATGGGACAGCTGAAGCCATTTTGAGATGTTATGTAAAGCCTGTGTTAACTGCTGCCCAGCCACTGCAGTTGTTCTTGCTGACACATGGATAACTGTGTCGTCAGCATAAAGCTGGCAGTTTACACCCTGACAGCAATCTGGGAGATCATTTATATACATTGAAAACAACAACGGTCCTAGAACTGACCCTTAGGGCACACCTAAGTCATTTGGACTCAGGTTGGATTTAACAGATCCTACTTTCACACATTGTTCTCTACCCTCCAGGTAGGACTTAAACCATAACAGAGCTGCATTTGAGAATTGAAATTGCTGTAATTTCTGCAATAAGATACAATGGTCCACTGTGTCGAAG
Organism: Gila robusta; assembly: GCA_030770095.1. Taxonomy (NCBI): domain Eukaryota; kingdom Metazoa; phylum Chordata; class Actinopteri; order Cypriniformes; family Leuciscidae; genus Gila; species Gila robusta. The sequence continues at coordinate 3,829 of JAVALU010000020.1, read as the reverse complement.
GCCTTCTTCAGATCTAAAAATACAGCGCCTACGACATACCCTTTGTCCAGTGAACTTTTGATCTATTCCAACAAGAAGCAGTTGGCGGTTTCTGTGCTGTGTTTTTGTCTGAACCCAAACTGCTGGGGATGCAGCAATTGGTTATTTTCAAGATGTATTAATTGCTCCGCCACAATTTTTTCCAGCACTTTAGAAACGACTGGAAGAATGGAAATAGGTCTGTAGTTGCAGGCTTGGTCTTTGTCGCCTGACTTATAAATTGGAGTAATTACAGCAATCTTCCAGCTCTGTGGGAAAGTGTTTGTTTGTATTGACAAGTTTACAAGGTAAGTAATGGGATCGAGTAAACTGCTTAGATGTTTTTTAATTAGAGCTACATAAAGATTATGTATGTCTCTTGATGTAGAATTTTTCATATTAACAATAATTTTCCTTACTTTGTCATCCGAAACTTCTCTGATTTTTAAAGAATCTGTACTGCTAAGCTGAACTTTGTTCTCAAAGGGGTAATTTCCCCTTGAAAGGTTTAGCTAGATCGTAAACTGATTCAACAAAAAATTTGTTGAACTCGTTAGCAATTGACTGGTTGTCATAAACGTAATTATCATCAATTTTTAGGCAATCTATCATTTGATGGTTTTTCCTATTAGAATTTGTCAATTTGTTTATATGTTGCCATAATTTGGAGCTACTTCCATTTGCTTCCTCTATCATTTTTATATAATATTTTGTTTTTGCTTTGCGCAGCTCACTTATAACTTTATTCCTGAGACAAGTGAAAATTCGATAATCAATATTATTCCTAGTTTTTAAAGACTTTTTAAGTGCAAGGTCACGATTTTTAGCCATTAACCAAATGTCGTTGTTAAACCACGGAAGAGAATACTTTCTTGGTTTTCTTGTCCAGGTTTTTGTATACTTTTATTTATCATTTAGTTTAGTGACGAATTTAGATGCACTCAAGTTTAAATCAGTCTCCGCAGTAATACTATTCCAATAAATTTGGTTTAACTCATTTTCAAAGGAATTTATTTTTGCTTTAGGAATTCCTGTTGTTTTCGTTTTGTTCTCTGCTTTATTATGATTAATGAAATGCTTTTTAGTTAACTTTCTGACAACTAATGTCATGTTATGATCGGTAAGCCCTGTGATTAGGTTATAAGTTTTAGTTATTCTTTCTGGTCTATTTACAAAAATCAAATCAATCAATGTTGCACTGTGTCTGGTAATTCTAGTAGGTTTGTTTATCATTTGCTTATATTTGAACTTATCCATCAAAGATTTCAGCTTTGTTCTACTGTTGTTTTTCTCCTGCCAATTTATATTGAAATCACCCATAATTATACATTCAGTACAATTGTCAATATTCAATAAAAGACTCTTAAAATCATCATCGACATTTGCTCCATGTGAAGGTGGATTATAAATGACAATTAATTTGAATTTCATTGTTGGAGACAAAATTACATTTAGCCCCAGGCAGTCCAGTTTCATTACAAAGTCAACTTTCTCACACTTAAATGTTTCTTTGATGTATACTAGCACACCCCCACCCCTTCCTTGGTCCCTATCTCTCCTGTAACACTTGAAGCCAGGTATGTCGATTAGGTCTGTAGGAATGGATGGATTCAGCCAACTTTCAGTCACACACAAGTAATCCAGGTTAGAGTCAGTTAACAAGTCTATTAATTTGATCTATTTTTGGTAAAATACTCCTTATATTAATATGTCCTCCCAAAATCCCCTTTGGTTTTGTTTGGGGATTCCAAATAATCTGGGCATGATTTACAGTTTGGAAAATCTTCAGCTCTTTCTGCTTTTGCGCTGCCCGATTTGGATTTTTGGACCTTATGAGTTGCCGTCGTTGTTTACATTCGGCATCTGTTGTAATGCATGCGTCGTGTAGATCAAGACTCACCACACTGTCCGAATCTGAGCTACCGACTGCTCTGAGACTCTGTTGCTGGAACTGGATGGCACACTCCAACACTCCGCTCCCCACCGCGATCAAGGCCCCACATCTGCTGCGGCTCCAGCACGGCAGCGTCAGCAACTACTCCATCCTTCCCACCGACGGATGCACTCAGATGTCCAGATGCCCACACGGACTCGGCAGTAGGAAAAAACACGTTTCCACTTGTTTCCACCGTTTCCACTTGTGAGACGTGATGACCCATCTCACCCACATTATTAGTCAGAGAGAGTACATTTGTTGTCACATTTACTCCCGGAAATGAATTGTTAGCTTGGTACTGCTGTTCAAAGATATGTTGGGGTACATCAACTTTACGTAGAGGCCCGGGATTTAGGTGTACATCTCCCGACAGAAGTAGCAACAACATTAGAGTTTTAATTACTCTTGGAGGAGCCTGCTTCTGCTTACTCATGCGGTTGCGTTGGTTCAGTCTTTTGGATGCCTGTGCTGCATTGGCAGCAGAGGTGTGGGAGAAGATGGTAGCATAGCCAAAACCAAAACAATATAGTTTGGCTTTCTCATCCCGAATGCCAAATGGATCTTGATCAGCAGCAGCAGCACGGTTAGTGTTTTCACCCGCTTTACATTTACATTTACATTACATTTAGTCATTTAGCAGACGCTTTTATCCAAAACGACTTACATTTGAGGATTAACCCAAGCGAGTCATCGTGGAGAGGTAAAAACAACGCAAGAAGTGCTCAGAATACAAAGTTCAAACATTGCTCAGAGTAGCATAAACCAGACAAGCGAAGATTTCAAGAAAAAGGTTTTTTTTTTTTTTTCGTTTTTTTTTTCTATGTGAAGTGCTCACGGAAGAGATGAGTTTTCAGTTGTCTTTTGAATGCTGTCAGGGATTCTGCATTCCGGATGAGGATGGGGAGATCATTCCACCAGCATGGAACCGTGAATGAGAATGTTCTGGAGAGAGATTTTGTGCCTCGCTGTGATGGTACCACGAGCCGTCGCTCAATGATCGATCGTAGGCTTCTGGTAGGGATGTAGACCCGTAGGAGCGAGTGAAAGTAGGAGGGAGCTGAGCCAGTGGTCAATCTGTAAGCAAGTGTCAGCGCCTTGAACTTGATTCGAGCAGCGAGTGGTAGCCAATGCAGGGAGATGAACAGCGGAGTGACGTGGGCCCTTTTGGGCTCGTTGAAGACAAGACGAGCAGCAGCATTCTGGATCATTTGTAAGGGTTTAGTTGCACATGATGGAAGTCCAGCCAGAAGAGCATTGCAGTAATCAAGCCTAGAAATAACCAGGGCCTGGACAAGAAGTTGTGTTGCATGCTCAGTTAGGAAAGGCCTGATCTTCCTGATGTTGTGCATTGCAAACCTGCATGATCGAGCTGTCTTTGAAATGTGGTCTGTGAAGGTCAGCTGGTCACCAAAGATTACTCCAAGATTTCTGACCGACCTTGATGGGGTGATTGAGGATGACTCTAGCTGGATAGTGAAGTCGTGCTGTAGAGACGGATTGGCAGGGAGAACGAGAAGCTCAGTCTTTGCCAGATTGAGCTGGAGGTGATGTTCCTTCATCCAAGCCGAGATGTCCGCCAGACAGCTGGAGATACGTGCAGCTACTGTGGGATCGTCTGGTTGAAATGAGAGGTAGAGCTGGGTGTCATCAGCATAGCAATGGTAAGAGAAACCATGTGCCTGTATGATGGTTTAGTTGGTACATCGCATATGAACGATACAGACATAAGCGCCAAGACGCAACAGGTAACTAAGACTGCAATATGGTAGTTGTCGTACTCATGTTTGCCGTTTCTCTTTTGTTTGAGAAAGCATTTGTTGATATCATATAAAGCATTGTGCCACAACTTTAAAATACCAATTATAAGCTGGTTGG
>JAVALU010000015.1:0-76795 GCA_030770095.1 Gila robusta | reverse complement strand
TCGCCTGCGTGAGGAGGTCCTTCCTCAGCGGAATAGGCCAGGGAGCTGTCTCTAGCAGCTGCATCAACTCGGGGAACCATGTCTGGGTCCGCCAGAGAGGGACTATTAAGAGGACTGCACACTTGTTCTCGCTGATCCATTTGATGACCTGAGGGAGTATCGAGACCGGAGGGAATGCGTAAAGAGGGCGGCTGGGCCATTCGTGGGTCAGCGCATCCCTCTTCTTCTAAAAGAATATTGGATAAATAAAATAAATATTGGAAGAATAAAAGAACTCTCAGTGAGAGTTGTCTTCTGAGGCGAAGAGATCGACCTCTGCCCTCCCGAAGACACTCCAGATCAAAAGAACCATCTGGGGGTGGAGAGACCATTCCTTGGGGGAATACCCTGGTTCAGTATGCCCGGTACATGCACCGCTCTGAGCGAGCGCAGGTTGGCATGAGCCCACAAGAGGAGCTGTTTGGCCATGGTGTACAGGTTGTATAACCTGAGACCACCCTGGCGATTTATATATGACACCACTGCCATGTTGTACATCCGGACCAAGACATGGTGTCCTGCCAGGTGTGGGAGGAAGGTTTTTAGGGCTAGAAAGACCGCTCTTGTTTTTCGAGGTAGTTGATATGTAGGCGCTTCTCCGAGCTTGACCAGAGGCAGGAGGCAGGCATGCCCTCGTACAGAGTTTCTGTTGAAATCACCTTCCTCCTTGAAACCAGACCCATGCTTACACCAGACTGGTACCAGCTGGAGCCAGGTTTTGTGAGTCTGTGACTCTGCCTCTGACTGGGCCAGAATGAACCAGTCATCGAGGTAGTTAAGAATGCACATTACCCGCTGTCTCAGGGGGGGAGAGAGCCGCATCCATGTATTTCGTAAACGTACGGGGTGCCAGTGACAGTCCGAATGGCAGGACTGTGTATAAATAGGCCTGCCCCTCGCAGGCGAATCTCAAGAATGGCCTGTGATGGGGGGCTATTTGGATATGAAAGTAAGCATCTTTCAGATCCACAGAGAAAAACCAATCCCTCGGGCAAATTTGAGCAAGGATTTGTTTGGTCATCAGCATCCTGAACGGCCGTTCCATGAGGGCCTTGTTCAGGTGTCTGAGATCTAAAATAGGCCTAAGGCCATCATCCTTTTGTGGAACGACTAAATAACGTCTGTAAAAGCCTGAATCGCTCAGTGATCGGGGAATTCGACAGCCCCTTTCGCTAGTAAATTTGACACTTCGGTGCGGAGGACGTGAGCCACGTTGCTCCTTACCGATGTCTCAACCTCAGCATGAGCGAATTGGAGCGAGTAACCTCGTTTTATTGTGCTCAATACCCATTTTGACACGTCGGGGATGGCTTCCCAGGCCTTGGCCCGAGTGACTAGGGGTTGAATGAAGTCTGGTGGCGGGCCGCCATGTATCGAGGACCCGGCCGCCCAGGTGTTTGGAAGAGGAAATTTGCTCTTTTTGTGCTTTATATGGGGCTGGAAGAAGCATGCAAGCTATTTTCAGGGGTGGTCCGGCCGCAGCGAGACTTGGATTAGGACGGCTTCTGAGGCTCCGGGTCCAGCGTAAGTTTAGGCCGGGGACCCTGGTGCTTTGGAAAGGGGAAGCGCTTGGCTGGTTTAAAGCGCTGGCTGGTTTCAGTCACTGGGCGAGGCTGAGAGACGGCGCCAGTGGCGGCTGCTGGTCTTTCAAAGAGGGGAAGCTCATTTTCGGCCTACATCATAAAAATTGTAAAAACTGAATGAATGAACAAAGGATCTAAAAAAAGATATTAAACTCGATATTAAGATATTAAATGTGGGAATTAGGTTCAACTGAAACAAGGAATGTGCTGTATAATTGTGTGAAATGTATGATGAAAATTGGCTAGCAATTTTGCCAAGCAAATACCAAGAAATAGATGGCACCAGTTTGTCTTTCGACTACACTTGCAAAATCTGCGATGGGACTGAGCTCGAATAGCTTCAGCATCAGCGACCTCTTATAGAGGTCAATCAAAAGGAGATGCAGTCTTTGGACAGACCCTCCATTCATCACGCAGAAGCCCGGAGTCCAGGCCCGCCCACTCCTCCATTCACCCCAGAGTTTGTCCGTGGACGGGACATAATCAATGCATTTATCCAATGACAGTCTAGTTTTGAAGCACTGAAAAAAACTGTTCAAAGCAGCTCCATTGAAGTCAATGGACGCAAGGCTTCAACAGGGAAACGCATTGTGACGCTACGGGAATGTATGAGAAGTAAATCGAGTCAGCCGACCTGCTATATGTAGCTGATTCTGAACGAACTCGTCTTCGAGATGAACGTGTTCTAACACATTTTTAGTCAATAAAATGTGAAAACAATACATATTTGACCATTTATTTTTTGACATGATAGGGGAAGCCGAGCTTCCCTTGCAGTCTTCCCGGCGCGTTCTTAGGGCGACCTGAAGCCAAACTGGAGTGCTTGGGAAGGAAGTGTCGCATGGCCTGCGAAGACTTCTGTGCTTCAGTGAAGCGCTCAGCAAAACCCTTTACCGATGGGTCGAAGAGACCAGAGGTGGAAACCGGGGAGTCCAGGAAAGCAGTTCTGTCTGCGTCCTTAATCTCCGTGAGGTTAAGCCACAGGTGGCGCTCTTTTTCATCTGCAGATGAAAAATAGCCTTTAGGCTAATTCTGGCATATTGACAGTAATGTTTATGAATATGCACTGTCCCTGTAATAAATAAACTAAACTAAAAAAAAAAAAAAAACACCACCAGGCTGGCCATGCTCCATCCAATGGCCTGGGCGGTGGTCTTGGTGGCGCACAGAGCCAGGTCGGTGGCACTGCGCAGATCCTTGAAGGTCTCGTGTGCAGGGCTGAAGCAGCTTGACCAGCGGAAGCGTAGGCACGGCCGGCGAGAGCTGAAGTCATTCTGCGCGGCTTAGAAGGATGTGCCGCCTTAGACCTCCATCCAACAGCGGTGGGAGGGTAAAGATGTGCAGCCACCGCGTCCTCCAGGGGAGGCAGTTTCTCATACCCCTTTTCCTCTACGCCGTCAAGTGTTGAGAGCGGCTCTGAGGTTGAAGTACGCAGACGGGCCGAGTAGGGCACGCGCCACGACTTTGTGAGCTCCTCGTGGACCTCGGGGAAAAATGGAGCTGGCCGCTGGCTGGCCGCTCTAGCAGGCCCTTCCGGTGTAGACCAGTCGAGACGGCCCAGGTGAGGATGAGGAGAAGCTCGGCGTCAACACTCGCCATGGTGCTGCCTTTGTCTGATTGAGACGGGGGGGCAGTGTCAACAGTTGAGCCAGACCAATCCTCGCCCTCAATCGCCGCCACTGACAAACTGTTTTCAATGTCCTCTACCGATCCGCCGAACGAGACAAGACCGGCCGCTTCAAGGGAGGTGCACTGGTCTGTCTTTTTGAAGAGAACCAGTGACTCACTCTCTTGCGTAAAGAGAGCTAGCCACGAGCGCAATGCACAGAGCGGCATGTTCTCACAGTGAGAACAGCCGCCCTGAGTGAGTGCAGCTTCGGCGTGTTCAGCGCCGAGGCAGGAAGCACATTCACTGTGCCCGTCAGTGATATGCAGGGGGACCCCGCATGAAACACAGACCGGGCGCGGCATTTGAAACAATGCCGTGTTCTTTTTGTGAAAAGGCTTTTTGGAAAGGATACTCTGCCGGATGGCCACAGGGAAACAGCGAACAGCATTGACGGTGTCGAGTTCAGGAAGCTGAGCAAGAGGCCGCCGGTTGCTGAGCTGCTGCTGCAGGTTGTTGCGTTCCGCTGCTGTTCAATGGCGAGAGAGGCTTCTTGTCCGAAGAAGTCAGCGAAGAGATGCGTTTTTCGCTGAAGGAGATTAAATCTGATTCCTATGACGAAATGGGCCGCTTATATAGTCAGCAGCCACGCCCCTTTCTGGCGCGCGGGAAGCGCCCTGATAGGTTTGCGCGTCCTCGCTGCTTCGCCATAGGTTCGTGCAGTTGCCGCAGCCCAGCCAATCAGCGCACTTAGACAGCCTGCACTGTGCTTGCTGTGCAGCTGCACTGCGTTTTAAAATAAAGGCTTCAATATTCTCAAGAAAAGGAGTTTTCCCATAGCGTATAGCTACGTGTGGCGAGCAGGACGAGGCAGAGGGCCGTGAGAGAGTGACACGAGGCCGGTGGCATGATTACTGATGAGCGCCACCTGCACAACGCACCGGTCTCGTATCTCTCACGGAGGAGCGGAAGCATAAAAGGAGGAGCGACGACAGTGGAGATCGAGAGATGCCAGGCTTGGAGTTGTGTTGTGTTTGTTTTGTTATATGTGACAGCAGTCGTCCGTGAGGGGCTGCTCTCTTTTACTTTCATTTTGTATTTGTTTATTTATTTTATTAAAATGCGTGTGAATGTTCGCTGGTTCCCGCCTTCCCAGTTCCCGCCGGTGCGCGAGATTTTGATTTGTGGATACGATGAACATTTTACTATCCCATGAGGCCATGGGAGAGGAGTTTCGAATGGCAGTGAAGTGACAGTGACAACATGGCGAATGTAGTACTTCCAGATTACATACACATTACACACATTTATACTAATGTAGTATAATTTATACTTTTTTAATTATTATTATAATTTTTTTTTATTTTATTACTTATTCAATATAAGTACCTAGTAGAGAGTATGCGATTTCAGACACAGCCAAAGTCAGAATCAATCTAGTGAATGGGTTTGTCTTAAGCAAATCTATCTCATAAGAAGTGTTGGAAAGTCTGAATCATTCTACTGAATCATTTATGGTTTCTTTCTCTCATATGTAGCATTGGAAGCATATTTAGCATTGGAAAATCTGAATTATTTGTTAGTCGATTCGTAAACAATCGTCCTTCACTCTCTAAATTATCTTCTCTTTCATAGCACACACACAAAAAAATCTGAATCTTTCTTGTGAATTGTGGTTCATGCTGAGTGATTCTGTTTCTCATGTGTAGCATTAGATGTGTTTGACTTGAAGTCAAAGTCTGCTGCACAGACCGATCGGTGTATGACATCAAAGTACCATGAGAGCGAATGAAAAGCATACAGAGCCGTCTGCTTTCTAATCGCTCTCGCAGTACTTTGATGTCATTGATCTGCGCAGTGTTGCTTCAAGTCATACATATAGATTCATTATAGTGAATTGGTTCATTCAGACAATTCACATAAATTAACAGATTACAAGAAAATGATTAAGTTCATTTTTTTAGTTATATTCAGTTTAAATATATTTATTATTTTAAGCTGTCACTGTAATTGTTAAACTTGTAAAATAAATAAAAAAATTTGAAAAAATGTAAATTTGTATAAAAATTATATAATAAATTATGTCACTGGAAACTTCAAGTAAAATCAAGTAGTTTTAATGTTTTCTATTTTTATAGATACCAAATAAACCTTGAATAACTTAAGTTTAACTACTTAATAAGTAACAAGTTACAGTTTCAAAATAGATTCCCCAACACTGATTAAAGTCTGCTGGGGGAAAAAAGGAGTCAAGAGGCTGGAGATTGGCAAGTATTTGGTGTGTACTGTCGTGTAGTGCAAGCATTTACTAACAAGATGTGAGGGGTATGACTAACCCTAATCAGAGAAAAAGAAGTAGCCCTCGTGACACACACACGCATACACGCACACGCACACACACACACACACACACACACACACACACACACACACACACACACACACACACACACACACACACACTGTACGGCAGTAGGAAGCCATTGTTAAAAACACAATGCTGTCTTTAGGACTGACGGAGTCAAATGTGAAGAATCTGAAAAATTCAGAGTTCCCACTCATGATGTCAAATGAGAGGTTGATGTTCTGATATTATATCTTGATAAAGAGCTTGAAAATAACTGCACAGACTGTTTTGTATGACAAACATCTTCTATAAAGCTTCAAATACTTCTGTACGTCACTTTCATTCATCACTGCCTGAAATAAAAAGCATGGCAGATAGCAGAAATATGTCCCTTTCTCTGACCCTGACAAGAAATATGACCGACCCAAGTCATGCTGTTTGTGATGAGATATCTATAGGTTCAAAAAATGTCTGGGAAGCATAGTTTGATTGTTCACAAGAAGTGCACTCTGTTTGAGAGGGCCTTTGTGTAACACTTATCAACCACAGTGCTGAGAGTTTCAGCTGCAACAGGAAGCTGAATTAATGCAGTTTGTCTTCATTTAGTGCAAATGTCATCCATGGGAAGAGAGTCTAGAGAGAGAATAATGACCCGTGTTGTGACAGAAAAAGGTCAACATGTTCAGACTGTGATGTAAAGTAACTTACAGTCACAAAGGCTAAAACACTGCGTTCAAAGTCTCAAACTGAGAGAAAACAGAAATGAAAAGAAAGGTTTGTATACAGGAAGCTAAGGACATTTGTCTTAATAGGTTGAACCACAAGAGGCACATTCATCACAAAGCTGGTTTAAAGAACTTAATAAATCAGTGTTCGAAAGCAATAGGAAATACTTCCCAGGGTAAGTATGTGGTGAAATGTACAGAAGTCAGACATTTCACACATTTTTAAATAAATATAATATTTAAATGTACAGGTCCTTCTCAAAAAATTAGCATATTGTGATAAAGTTAATTATTTTCCATAATGTAATGATAAAAATTAAACTTTCATATATTTTAGATTCATTGGACACCAACTGAAATATTTCAGGTCTTTTATTGTTTTAATACTGATGATTTTGGCATACAGCTCATGAAAACCCAAAATTCTTATCTCAAAAAATTAGCATATTTCATCCGACCAATAAAAGAAGTGTTTTTAATACAAAAAAAGTCAACCTTCAAATAATTATGTTCAGTTATGCACTCAATACTTGGTCGGGAATCCTTTTGCAGAAATGACTGCTTCAATGATGCGTGGCATGGAGGCAATCAGCCTGTGGCACTGCTGAGGTGTTATGGAGGCCCAGGATGCTTCGATAGTGGCCTTAAGCTCATCCAGAGTGTTGGGTCTTGCGTCTCTCAACTTTCTCTTCACAATATCCCACAGATTCTCTATGGGGTTCAGGTCAGGAGAGTTGGCAGGCCAATTGAGCACAGTAATACCATGGTCAGTAAACCATTTACCAGTGGTTTTGGCACTGTGAGCAGGTGCCAGGTCGTGCTGAAAAATGAAATCAGACGGAAGCATGAAGTGCTCCAAAATCTCCTGATAGCTAGCTGCATTGACCCTGCCCTTGATAAAACACAGTGGACCAACACCAGCAGCTGACATGGCACCCCAGACCATCACTGACTGTGGGTACTTGACACTGGACTTCAGGCATTTTGGCATTTCCTTCTCCCCAGTCTTCCTCCAGACTCTGGCACCTTGATTTCCGAATGACATGCAAAATTTGCTTTCATCCGAAAAAAGTACTTTGGACCACTGAGCAACAGTCCAGTGCTGCTTCTCTGTAGCCCAGGTCAGGCGCTTCTGCCGCTGTTTCTGGTTCAAAAGTGGCTTGACCTGGGGAATGCGGCACCTGTAGCCCATTTCCTGCACACGCCTGTGCACGGTGGCTCTGGATGTTTCTACTCCAGACTCAGTCCTCTGCTTCCGCAGGTCCCCCAAGGTCTGGAATCGGTCCTTCTCCACAATCTTCCTCAGGGTCCGGTCACCTCTTCTCGTTGTGCAGCGTTTTTTGCCACACTTTTTCCTTCCCACAGACTTCCCACTGAGGTGCCTTGATACAGCACTCTGGGAACAGCCTATTTGTGCAGAAATTTCTTTCTGTGTCTTACCCTCTTGCTTGAGGGTGTCAATGATGGCCTTCTGGACAGCAGTCAGGTCGGCAGTCTTACCCATGATTGCGGTTTTGAGTAATGAAACAGGCTGGGAGTTTTTAAAAGCCTCAGGAATCTTTTGCAGGTGTTTAGAGTTAATTAGTTGATTCAGATGATTAGGTTAATAGCTCATTTAGAGAACCTTTTCATGATATGCTAATTTTTTGAGATAGGAATTTTGGGTTTTCATGAGCTGTATGCCAAAATCATCAGTATTAAAACAATAAAAGACCTGAAATATTTCAGTTGGTGTGCAATGAATCTAAAATATATGAAAGTTTAATTTTTATCATTACATTATGGAAAATAATGAACTTTATCACAATATGCTAATTTTTTGAGAAGGACCTGTATATTCAAGTCAATTGGTTGCTTTTGTGACACACTTAAGAAGGGGTAAATGTAATTTGTAAATGTAAATGTAATTAAATGGATGTTATACATGTATGTCCTGCGTTTCCCCTTTCTTTGTGTATTTGGTTTAGTCCTGTTTCCAGTTTCCCGCTCATCGTTAGTGTTTAGTTTTCCTTGCCATTGTTCTATAGAGTCAGCAGTCTAAAAAATATATCAACACCACGAATTTAACAGTATGTAGCTAACCATGGTGTATCGACATTTATTAATTCAAAATCACCAACGTGCATTATAGCTGCACACTCTAGAATGCTTTGAGCGCTACCACAGCTTTTAACATTCAAAAACATACATGTTCTAAATCCAAAGCTTGGTTGTATTGGTAGTAGACTTACTACAGGTGACTTTTTTCCAATACCTCCCTTCATGTATTTACAGTAAACAATTATTTATCAGGAAATGTCTCTAAAAGTTTTTTTTTTCCTTTTCTTTTATCATGTTTCAAAGGTTGTAGTTCCTAATAACCAGACTGACTTACAACAGGTGAAATTGTGCCAATAGCTCAATTTCATCCTTGTAAGCACAGTACACAGATTTTTTTATATAAAAACATTAGGCCTACTGTGATTCACCTAAAGGTTTTTTTTTTTTTTTCATGTCCTAAAGCTTGTGGTAGGTTCCTAGTGACCAGACTGACTTATTACAGGTGAAATTGTGCCAATACCTTCCTGTAATTCTGCAATTCACCAAATAGTTTTTATATTTATTTTAAAATTATATTATAATAAATTATACGTTTTAACCACTTGGTGGATTTGCCAGACGTTGGTAGCGCATCAAAGCATTCTCGAGTATAAATACGAAGCTATAATTCATGTAGGTGATTTTGAAGTAATATTTTATGTCGATATACAATAGTTACATACTGTTAAAACTAATCGTGTTATTGATATATTGAGACTGCTGACTCAGCAGAACAGTGGCATGGAAAACGTCTTTGGTTACGTATGTAACCCTCGTTCCCTGAGTAGGGAACGGAGACGTTACGTCGGATGACGACGAAATGGGGTTTCGCTTCGAAAGCCTATCAGCTTCGAGTATTACAAAACGAGCCAATGGCAAGGAAATGCCATGGGTCTGCGGAATTTGCATGGCGTAACTCCGCCCCACCTCGTGGGTATAAAAGGAGGACGCTGGCAACATGCAGATATGTTTCTTCGCTGAGGAGCCAAGACTGAGCTCAGGCGATCCCCGCGGTACAGCGGAAAGTGGCAGGCAGACGTAACGTCTCCGTTCCCTACTCAGGGAACGAGGGTTACATACGTAACCAAAGACGTTCCCTTTCGTTGTCACTCTGAGTTACGTCGGATGACGACGAAATGGGGTTACCAGTCTAATCACGCCACCTTCTCAGCTGTCTTCCAGTGCCCTGCGTAAATCGAGATCCCTGTCGTAGACTGAACGAAGGACTCCATTATCACAGGAATACCAAGGTACACTGGGAAGCATATCCCAAGCTTGGGGAAGTATGCAATTAATGCCAACCCAGGAGGGGGGGGGGGGGGACTTAGAGAATACACATATGACCCGAAGGAAACATATGGAGGCACTGGGGTGTCCAGCCGCAGGTGGAATATTTCAACCCCGGGGGGGGGCAAGGTGGCTTGCCAAGGGAAAGACACATGCTCAGAGAGGCTTACAGTGGAAATACACATGTGGGGGTCGCTCAGGGGAGGGACCATGCACACGGGAGGCACCTAGCCGACGCGCAGGCAATAGACACTGGCGCCGACGTCAGGAGTGCTGGAGGAACTCAGGGCTTTCGGGAAGCTCACCTGAGGAGAATATCGCACGTATCCAGTCCGTGGAGTGGAATGGCGAGCAAGCGAAGACACCTGAGCGGGTCCAGTACTAGCTGGTTGAAGCGAGTACACGAGACGACACTGGCTCCACTCGGAGATTATAGAATCTGGCGAATGTGTTAGGTGTCGCCCAGCCTGCAGCTCTGCAGATGTCTGTTAGCGAGGCGCCATGCGCTAGAGCCCAAGAGGACGCCACACTCCGGGTGGAGTGGGCAGTCACACCAAGGGGGCATGGTCGACCTTGCTGTTGGTATGCCAAAGCAATGGCGTCCACTATCCAGTGAGACAACCTTTGCTTGCAGAGAGCCTTCCCCTTCAGCTTCCCACCAAACAGACAAAGAGCTGGTCTGAGGTCCTGAAACACTGCGTTCTGTCTACATAGGCGCGGAGAGCCAAGGCTGGGTCTGCGTCCTCCGGGGGCAGCGCTTGCAGGTTCACCACCTGGTCCCGGAAGGGAGTGGTGGGAACCTTGGGCACGTATCCAGGCCGGGGTCTCAGGATCACGTGAGAGTAAGCCGGCCCAAATTCCAGGCACGCTTCGTCAACGGAGAATGCGTGCAGGTCCCCTACCCTCTTGATGGAGGCCAGTGCAACTAGGAGCGCTGTCTTCATTGGCAGGAACTTAAGCTCGACTGATTGCAGAGGCTCAAAGGGAGCACTCTGCAGGGCAGTTAGAACCACTGAGAGGTCCCAAGAGGGAACGAGAGGAGGGCGAGGAGGACATAGTCTCCTCGCTCCTCTCAGGAACCTGATGACCAGGTCGTGCTTCCCCACTGACTTACCTTCGATGAGGTCATGGTGTGCGGCAATAGCGGCAACATAGACCTTCAGGGTGGAGGGAGACAGCCTTCGCTCCAACCCCTATTGAAGGAAGGAAGCACAACGCTGATCGAGCATCTCCGGGGGTCTTCTCGGTGAGAGGAGCACCAGCTGATGAAGAGGTTCCACTTCAACGCATAGACGCGTCTCGTGGACAGCGCTCTAGCGGAAGTGAAGTGTTGTAGAAATTTTAATAGTCATTGATCCCTAACAGATATCATAAGAGAGAGAACCTATTCAATGTATACAAATATATGTGTGTACGTGCTTGTGCGTGACGTTTCAGGAACATATGGGACAGGACCTCTGACCTTAGGGACAGTCAGTTTTTGCCAGCTTATTTCAGTACCAGTTTGTGTCTTTAAGTAGAAACCGAACAGCAGTAAGGACCTTATCTGGGTGGGTGAAAGGTACAGCGGGTGAGGAGGAACCTTGAAAAGAGTATAAAGGCTGTCTCATATCTTCCTGTTGGGTGTCACTCTCTTGCACAGCGTAACTTCTGTGTACTAGACTGAACCTATTCTTGCAAGAATAAATACTTCTCTTTTTATTAATTTGACTCTGAGTGTCTCTTACGCAGTGATGATGTTTAACAGGATTTTTGCCACAACAATTTGGTGTCAGAACAGTGGGATTCCTTGGAAGTGCCTTCTGGACCTGAGAGCGGACGGTGATTGATCATCCTGGACTGAGTAGTTCCAGCTCTACCTCGTAAGCTTTAGAGAGAGGGGCCGACCGCTATCAGGGCCAGGAGAAACTCCACTGGAATTGAATGAAAGCGAACCCGTGGCAACCCAAGAATCACTGGTAAGAAACAGCCAAATTTATTTTCTTTTGGGGGAAAAAAAGAAAAGTGTAAAAAAGAGGAAAAAGGGGTAAAACGAACTATACTGGCTGAGACTGTTTTCTATGGTGCGAGATCAAGAGATTTAAGGCATAAACTGGGGCAAGAGGTCCTCAACCAAGAAATTGAGACCTACGAACTGGTCAAGAGATTTTCTAAACTGAGGCTGAGCCAAGAAGTTTTTACTAAAGAATTGAGCTCTCGCAAAGGTGGGAAATTGAGACCTACGAACTGGTCAAGAGATTTTGCCACACCAAAAAAGTTAATTAAGGCTAACTGAAATACAGATTTTGGGTGAACCATAATTAGCGACCCCTGTCCGATTTTAGGTTAAAAATCGGATCTGTCGGAGACGTCTGACAGATTACTAGACGAGCGTCGAACAAAATCCACGGAGAACAGAAAACAGCCAGTATGGGGAAATCTCAAAACAAGCTTGCCAAATTTGATACACCGGTTTTCTGTCAAATGCTGAAAGAATTACGGGGAAAATGCATGCAGGGTATTAAAAAGTTTAATCAAATATCATGATTTTCCAAAGTGAGGGAACACCTCGTGAGCACTACGAGGTTAAAAGTAGTGCGGGAATCAGTTGAACAGGGCAGTGAGAAACAAAAGGTTGTTATGGCTTTGTTCAAAGTGTGAATAGGCAGATAAAAAAGTCGAACTGCCAGGAGAAATAAAGTTTTTACTTCTTCATCCAGTAAATGGATGCATGACATTAGATGTCTGAGAAATTAAAATTATATGATAAGGATTGAAGTAGCAAGCGATAAAGCTGTCTGTGTGAAATAGAGGGAACTGTAAGTGAGAGACTTGATGGAAGAGGGAAGTGAAAAACAAAAAGGTTGGTGTGTGAGATATGTGTGTGGGGATTGTAAGCAAACAATCATGTACTGGTTAGATAATGAAGGAACTGGCATGTAGGGAAAAGAAAGAATTAGCATGTAGAACAGAGGATGCAGAAGGAACTGGCATGTAGGGAAAGATGGAAGAAATATAGTAGAAAACTATATGTGATGAAAATAAAATGTCTGACAGAATTTATGGAAGTCAAATTAAGTTGAAATGTAATGAAAAGTGAGTTTCAGAATAAAAATGAGGCATTGAGTATGATTAACAGGGATATGAAGATAAGGAATGTTTCATTAAGCAAAATGGGGAACAATTCTATATTTTAATGGTAAAATAATGATTGAAATTATGTTTAGTTCTAGTTTGACAACCATTGTGTTTTGAACCTAAAAGGTCCAGCTATGCTGGGGGTACAGGAACAGGGCTTGCTTATTCAGCCTGGCTTCCGGATGTTAAATATGGAAATCAATAATGTAAAAATGTCGGATATTTGTTGATATTAAGTAATTGAAGCAAAAGATATTGTCTGTTTTATAACGGAAATTCTGGGTCAGGGATCATTTCCCTGGACAAGTATGACTAAAGTTAAACGAAAACATTGTGAAAACAACTTAGAATATTTTGAGCATTCCGATGCAGCTTATGAAAATTGATGTGCTGCCAATAATAATGATAAAGATTATGATTCGGCTATTGGCATTGAATCCACCACTGGTGGACTGTCAAAAGAATACAGAGAACTGCTTATCAGCTCTGTTTGCATTCCTGCTTGGGACACACTGCTTCAAGAGTGTGCAGTGTCTGATGCTGTAGTTGAGGCTGACATGAATCCATCAGATGACAGAGAGTGTGGTCAGCAGGACCATTTAGCCCTTAACTGTAAATGCCCACCGAGAAGGTGTTTGAAAATGATAAAGTGACAAATTTCTGGTATTAATGTGGGTTTGAAAGTAGATCAGTGTTTAATATGACGATATTAAAGTTTTCGTCTGAGAAAGAATATGAGATGAAAACAAGGTCAAAAGATTGAAGTCTTAAAGTGAATACTTTTGAAGAAAAGATCTATAATAGTAATTTTATAAGTGAACTGATGAATACAGTTTGATGTAAATCTAATGACTAAAATATGAGTTGTAAAATTGTAAAAATAACTAAAAGGATGATTTAAAATGATAACTGCAAAAGATGTATGTGTATCAAAATGTATCATAAGCAGAGCGTGATAGCCTCATAAAAGTGAGTGTGAATCCTAATTGGAGATTGATAAACTCCTAGGAAAAATTTAAGTCAGATATTAAATTATGGTAATTGAGAACTTGACAACTAAAATTGAGATGAAATGTGAAACGTTAATGAGAACTAGAATAATTATTTTTATTTAAGATCAAATAAGCAGAAGCAGTAGGCTACTGGATTAACAGTTGCTAAATGTAAATCGTGCAGAAAGGCATCTGATTAAACAAACAGCTTGTTAGTGTTTTTAACGTGAAGGAAAAGTGTGTTGGTTAAAGGGTTGGTAATGTTGACCATGAAAGAACTAGAAGCTGAATGTTTTGCTTTTTAAAAGATAAGCTTGTGATTTGGCTGAAACAGTTCGGTTGTCTGAATCTGGTGTGTGCTGTGGCTGAAACTGTCAGTGTGACAGAGACTCAATCTGAGTGGAAATTTGTAATGTCTAAATTCCCTGATGTATGGGCAAAAGACAACTATAAAATTATGTTTATTTGAAAACGCATGTAATTTCTGGCAAAGAGGCCTTAAGCTGGGCTAGAGTTAAAAGATAGTAGATAAAGTTTGATGTTAGAAGTTTATGAGAGTGCAGTGTGCCAGTCCTGAATGCCTCAGAGTCTCTCTCTTATTCAATGTCAGCTAAAAGCTGTTATCTGAGCCTGTGTCATAAGTGACAATAAGCTATTTATAGTAAAGCACAGTGTTTCAGTTGAAAACCATAGACACAGAGATGTTAAAAGTATCATTGCCATTCAGAGGGCAATTTGTATTTGTAAATGTTTTAAAAGCAAACCTGAATGACTTTAAAGAAGTCTTTAAAATAATAATGCAGACCTTAAATGATAGAAGTGACATTTTTGACTAGTTTATTTTAGGACCAGTAACTTTGTCTCATTTTAGTCTCCACCATTCAGGGCCGATGGCTCCGGCTACAGATGTAGATGTACACCGAATAGACGGTCGTGATGACTAAATTCACTGAGTATAATCTAAGCAGTGCTTGGTTGCTGCTTTAAGATGTTAAATGTATTTTAGTGATGAAATACTGCTGTTATTAACCTGTTTCCCTGTGTTAACACTATTAGGCAGTCCAAAAGGCTCTGGTGACTCTTGAATGTGCCTTTCCTAAGCTCCAGAAAACAACTGATTATGTTGGAGAAAACTGATTTGGTAATGGGAAGAGCGGTTACCAGTGTGCACGAAGGTGATTTCTCGTTGACGGGTAAGATCTTCTTTGGCCTAACAGAGGACAACCTAAGCCAGGGGGTCACCGCAGACACTGGGCATCTCCTGATGGGGGGTGTTTTATGTGAGATGGGTATGAGAGTTGAGCGGATGGCTGTGAAGGCCGCAGCATCCTTATATCATTAAGGGGAGATGAGCTGTGAGAAGTTACGGCAGTCTGACCCAGAAATGTAAGTTCCTCTATACCACTCACCAGAAACCGCATACATTGTATGGCTTGTTTTTCATTGTGACAAGTGTCTGCAACTGTACCAGGGGACAACACCCTGATGAGAAGAAAATTAAAGATAAAGGGCTAATGGGAGTGGGCTTTCAAGAGCCAGCTGCAGACCTTGAGGTGATTGCCATTATTTGTTGTGGAGACAGTAGCAAACCCTTTTTATGAGGTTGCCTTATAGGCAAGAAAATGTATAGAAATGTCTATAACATAGTTTTAACTCCTGAAGGTCGTTAGGCATGGTGGTGGTTAAAGATGAAGACAGCTCTTGTAGATTTGAGAAAAGTCTTGATAACAAAGGTGAAGGGTAAAAGGTTAATGTAATGAATTTAATATTACATTCTGTCTAAATTACAGTCTTAGGAGGCTGTTGAAAATATTATTTGTTTATAGTGAGAGAGATTGTTTGAGTGGAGGAAGGGATGGTAACTGTGTCTTTCTTTCTGTTATCGGCCTGCTAGAGCAAGCTGAAGCAAAATAGTGATAATGAACCAAAACAACCCAGCTGACTTTTCTAAAATCAAATGAATAATGAACAGACATGCTTTGAAACTGGTTAAGAGACCATGTAAAATTAGGTAAAAGCTACAGGAAAATGTGAAGTTTAAAATCTTACTTAAAATTTAAATCTTTTTAGAGATGATATAATGAAAAACGAACATTGATAATGAGCAGTAGTGTGTGCCTTGTATGAGTGCGTGTGATGGTGACTGCACTTTATGTCTTGTATGTGTTAGTTTGGGGTACTATTATTTCCTGATTTTGTGGATATAGTGTCAACAACAAAACTTTAAAGAAGCTGATAGTTTTGAGTCAATCTGATGAAAAGATAATGCAGAAAATGGGACGAGCTTTAAATGGATTAGTTATCCAGCTCTGTCTGCTACTGGTAATTATGAATCAATCTATGGATTAAAAGCATTTATGTAAATTGGATTTGTGAAGTTGTAGATCGTCGTCCATCATGGGTTGAGATAAACTAAAATGTTATAGATTTGAAAGCAACAACAAAGGTGACATATTGGCTAAGTCTCAATATCAAATTATCTAGAGAGTCCTTCAAATTTATGATTATTGTGAACAAAGGGGGAAAAATGTTGTTTGACTGACATTGACCAAGTCTGTACAGCACGACCTGACCTGACAGTAGCAATTGTGATTTTGAAAATGTTTGTAGATGACTGGCTTAAGAGACCAAACAACAGGCCTGAAAGGCAGGATACACTGTGAGGCTCAGGGCCTTTGGCCTTCAAATACGTCGATAAGCAGATGAGATTGTAGCTTTAAGCGAAGAATGTAATATTTTGTGTCAGGGACAGCGAAAGATGTCTGGAGGAAATTTGGCTTTAGGACAACGTTTGGGTTAGTGGTGATGGAAAACTTTATCCAAACACCATTATGTTAGATTGATGCATGAGTTGATTCATGCATCAAAAGGGGGAATGGTAATGAATGGTAACAATTTTGGTAAAAATTGCCAAATATGGCCAAAATATGGTTTACTAGGGGACAATATATGTTGGGAGGACACTGGGTTTAATTGAGCAAGAATCCTTTCTTCTCCCGAACAAAATTGCTGTCTGTAAGTGTATTTGCAGGACTGTTTCAACAGGAAACGCCAGGGCAGATGCGGCAGCGAAGGCCGCGGCAGCACAGTAGACAAAAGAAACTATGTGTACCTTACTATCTGAAAATAACCTCGACATTTGTTTTTCTTTACAGAGCATGCAGACTTTTGATACAGGGCAGAATGTGCCCAATAAAATAATGGTTATGGATGAATTTGACTAACTATGCTGTTATTACTGTGGCAGAAAGAAACAGGGCCACACCTGCGCAGCGCATAACTTAAAATTTTCCTTTAACAGAATGTCAGGATGGATTGCAGCAAACAGAACTGATTCTGTTCCAAATGCATAAATGTTGTGTTGTTGACATGAGCAAAGTGGGTTGAATGCTTTTCAGAGGAAAAGAACTCTGAGTGCTATTAAGTGAGCAAGAAATTATTTAGTGATAAGATGATTTGTAAAATGAGAAGAAACAGAGTTGAATTGGACAAGTGTTGAAAATAAACTTGAAATTCTTTATGCATATCATCAACAAGGTAAACAGATGGTGAAAATTCCACAGGTCACACCAAAAGGGACGTCCGGCCAGACAAGCGGTCACTAACAAAACCTTAAGGTCTCCATTCACAGGTCAAAGCAGGAAATGGTTCACTCCAGTGGCGGTGCGTCATGATCTAAGGAGCAAATCTGGTAAAGATCAGAAAATGGTTGGAGAGTGGGACACCTGGGTCCTGGGACCTTAGACTACACCGACAGGCCTCAACCATCATATAGAGCACAAAGTGAGGGGTCAAAGGCTCGTGCTAGTAACGGCCTCCCTCACCGACGAGGGAAAGACCAGTGCAACGACTCGCAAAGAGTCACCCTGGTGAAGACGGGATGCCCATAGAGAGATGACCAACACACCTGGAGGAAGATGCACCAACTAATGGTTTGAGTTTAGCAAAATAATCTGTTTTTGTGATGATTTTGATGATTTTATTTGATTGAATCAAAATAGGGCTTAGATCCAATGATTTGATTGGTTAAGGATTCATTAGAAAATATTTCAGGTAAATTATAGGGATTATTATTGAAGAAACTTGATGATTAGGCTTTCCATTAAGGGTAAGAAAGGCCGATCATGGGAAAATCTGTATGGTGATAAGCTAAAAGATGGTCCGTAATGGAAATATTAGAGTTAATTTTGAACAACTACATTGGTTGAAAGAATGGATAAAAAATATAAAACCTTTTTTTGGATAGATTTTATTAAATATGGTGTTAAATAGAGCTTACTAAGTAAAACCATTGGCTGAATCGAATTAAAAGTTAGGAAATTATGGTTAGGAAAATGGAGGGGATATATGGAAAAGGGCGTGGATTGATGGTAAATGGATAAGATTGGTTAATCTTTGGGGGGTACTGATTGCGAACTGTACTACCAATTTCAGCGATAGGATTATCAATATTGTTATGTTCGCCATGCATTATAATGTGTGTTTCCAGCTCAGTACAGAGACTGGTTAAAGCTGGGATGTCTGTTCAATAGGATGAACAAAATATGATGATACAAGTAGTGGGAGCTACTGTAACGTGTTAAATTGTATGGTTTTCTTTTCTTTTTCTTTCTTTCTATGAATGTTTTTGATATGAAGAGAAGGTTAAAAGCTGTGGTTATCCGCTATGTGATGACGTACAAGGAGAGGGGTCGAAATGAGGGATTTTATTGTACTTTTATTTCTTTGTATTTCTTAGCCTGTTGAAATGCCATGTGGGTTTCAATATGTGTGATGATAACCAGGGTGTTAAATTGATGTGTTTCCTACTTAAACTATACACTATTCCTTGTTTATACTGAGGTGACTGAGGGTTCGATTTAGGTCGAGAGTGCAATAACAGTGCTTATTCATTCAGCCCGGCTTCAGATAAAGTCTTTACTTGCTTGCTAATACTTAAGGGACTATCCCCACAAAAACAGCCTAAGCTTTTTACTTTTCCAAATATTATTTCACAAATGGTTAAGAGAGTGATCAGTTATGCGAAAGTCAGAAATGAAGAGTATAAGTGTGATGATACAACTTAAAATTTGTCTTATTGTTTATTATTATGATTGGGTAATCTGAATGATAAAAAGGGGGGAATTGTTGTAGAAATTTTAATAGTCATTGATCCCTAACAGATATCATAAGAGAGAGAACCTATTCAATGTATAAAAATATATGTGTGTACGTGCTTGTGCGTGACGTTTCAGGAACATATGGGACAGGACCTCTGACCTTAGGGACAGTCAGTTTTTGCCAGCTTATTTCAGTACCAGTTTGTGTCTTTAAGTAGAAACCGAACAGCAGTAAGGACCTTATCTGGGTGGGTGAAAGGTACAGCGGGTGAGGAGGAACCTTGAAAAGAGTATAAAGGCTGTCTCATATCTTCCTGTTGGGTGTCACTCTCTTGCACAGCGTAACTTCTGTGTACTAGACTGAACCTATTCTTGCAAGAATAAATACTTCTCTTTTTATTAATTTGACTCTGAGTGTCTCTTACGCAGTGATGATGTTTAACAGGATTTTTGCCACAACAGAAGGTAGCCACCACCGTTGGTGGTAGGGTACTCAAACCTGCCTCGAGCCGTCCAGGAGCCACACGTGGAGGCTCCAGAGATCGGGACGAGGGTGCCACAGGTTGCCCCGTCCCTGAGAAAGGAGGTCCTTCCTCAGAGGAATGGGCCAAGGAGGTGCTGTCGCGAGGAGTACAAGTTCGGGGAACCAGGTCCGGGTGGGCCAGTACGGCGCGATCAGAAGACCTGCTCCTCATCCTCCCTGACCTTGCGCAGAGTCTGCGCAAGCAGGCTCACTGGGGGAAACGCATATTTGCGGCCCGGCGGCCAGCTGTGCGCCAGTGCATCCGTGCCGAGCGTGCCCTCGGTCAGGGAATAAAACAGGGCGCAATGGGTCGAGTCGTGAGAGGCAAACAGATCTATCTGTGCGTCCCGAACTGGTCCCAAATCAGCTGAACCGACTGGGGATGGAGTCGCCATTCTCCAGGGAGGGGCTGAAGCCGTGAGAGCTCGTCGGCTGCACAGTTCAGAGCTCCGGGAATGAAAATGGCTCGAAGCGACCTCAGATGCTTCTGACTCCATAGGAGGAGGTGGCGAGCGAGTTGTGACATACGGCGGGAGCGTAGACCACCTTGACGGTTGATGTACGCTACAGTGGCGGTATTGTCTGATCGGACTAGTACGTGTTGACCCCTGAGCAGCGCCCGGAAGCGGTGCAGGGCAAGGCGTACTGCCAACAACTCATGGCAATTGACATGCCATAGCTGCTGGGGTCCTGTCCAGGAGCCCGCAGCAGCATGTCCATTGCACATGGCGCCCCAGCCCGTGGTGGAGGCATCTGTTGAGACAACAACATGCCGGGAAGCTCGTTCCAGGGGGACACCCGCCCTGAGAAACTGAGGTTCGACCACGGGGTGAAGGTCTGACGGCAGGTCGGAGTAACTGGTACTCGGAGCGTGCCTTGTTGCCATGCCCACCTCGGGAATTGGTCGCGAAGCCAAGCTGAAGCGGTCTCATATGAAGCAATCCGAGCGGCGCCGCCGCGGCTGCAGATGCCATATGTCCCAGGAGCCTCTGAAAAGTTTCAGTGGAACCGCACTCTTGCCCTCGATTTGTCTCAGGCAAGTCAGCAGTGACTGCGCGCGCTCGCTCGTAAGCTGCGCCTTTTACATGGCGACCGAGTCGATGTCCATACCGAGATAGAGATCCTCTGCACGGGGCAAAGTTTGCTCTTCTCCCAGTTATCCCGAAGGCCCAGACGGGCTAGGTGCCGGAGCACTAGGTCCCTGTGTTCGCAAACCTGGTCTCGAGAGTGAGCTAGGACTAGCCAGTCATCGAGATAGTTCAGGACGCAAACCCCGTGTTCCTGGTAGGGGAACAAGGGCTGCCTCGACGACCTTCGTGAAGACGCGAGGAGACAGGCCTAACCCAATGGGAGGGGGTCAATCGCTGCAAACCAATCTAATCAACCAAAGTAGAAAGTGCTATCAAGTTGGGGTGAATATTTGCTGACTGACTGCCCTGTGTCCAATCCCCTGAAGCGGGGAGGAGACCGTGCGAACTGAATCGCATAGCCGAGCATGACGGTTTGCGCGACCCAGCGGGAAGACGGGGAAGCTCTAGCCAGGCTCCCAGGGACTGAACCAGCGGGGTCACGCGAACCACAGACGTCCCCCTGGGGGGGCAGCGAAGCGGAGTAACTTGCCCAGACGTGGACGGCATAGCGGCCCGGTGTGGGGGCACAGTTAGCAACCGCGCCCTGGCAGAGGGGGCCAGGGGAGGACCAGGCTGGTCGTCCCACGGGGACCTGCTCTACCAGGGGTCTGGCGACAGAGGGGGACAGGGGCGAAGCGGTCCGTGGACGGCACGCCGTGTCACCCACCTCTGGGACAGAGGGGGACGAGGAGAGCATGGCTAGTGGGCGGCGCTCTGTGTCGCCCGAGAACTCTGTGTGCTCAGAGACGGGAGAGTCAGTTCTTAGGAGAATAAGGATTCTTCCCCGGCCCTCCACGGGGAAAGGAGTGGTCCTGCTACCAACTCCTGGAAAGAACTGAGTCCCATCCTGAGGAGCCCGTCTCAAGAGCGCCGCTTAACCCGGCGTGTAGCGGGGGGGGCTGGAGAGGCTGGGCGTCGGCCCAGAGCCGGCCTGTAGGCGGGTGGAGCCGCGGGAGGGCGCCTTCGGCGGTGGGCAGACCGAGGGATCTGAGCGGACGGCGGGGCCGTCAGGACAGAATCAACGTCAGTCTGCTCATGGGCGGTTGAGAGCTGTTGGGCAAAGCCCTCAACCGCACCGCCGAAGAGGCCGACCTGGGATATGGGAATGTCGGACAGACAGGTCCGCGCGACATCCAGCACATCAGACAGGTTCAGCCACAGAATGGTGGGCATCACCTGACCCAGGAAGCGTACGGCCACTTTCGTCGCTCGGAGAGCAAGGTCAGTGGCGGCGCGCAGCTCAGTGAAGAGCCCTGGGTCAGTCCCGCCCTCGTGCAAGTCCATGAGCATCTGGGTCTGGTAGACCAGCAGAATGACCATGGCATGCAGTGAGGCGGCTGCCAGTCCCGTGGCGCTATAGGATCTCGCCACAAGTGTAGACGAAAAACTACAGGCCACGGACGGGTGCTTAGGATTGCGCCGAGAAGAAGCACTCTGAGGACACATAGCATCGCAACAGAGCGTTCAGCCGGGGGGACCCCAGTGTACCCATGGGCAGCGGCCCCATCGAGGGGAGGAAAGGCGGATGAGATCAGCGAGCGGTCCCGAGAAGACAAGGGGGTCTTCTAGGACTTCGAGATCTCATCATGCACGTCCGGGAAGAAGGGTATTGGGGTATGCCGTGGACGAGAGTCGGCAGCCTTACCCAAAAAACCAATCGTCCCGGGAAAGCATGGCCGTCATCTCCGGATCAGACTCAGGCACAGCCGTATGCACACCAGAAGGTGGCAGCTGTGAAGAGTCGTCATTTCCAGGAGAATCAAACCCACCTTGTGAAGCTGCTACAAACATAGTATCATCCTCTGTAGCTTCAAATGAAATACACGGGCCACCAGAGGGTAGACCCGTGGGAATCACCTGATCACTAGCGGGCACCGTCATTGAGGAGGGGGGCTGGGGTCGCGGACACAGAGTCGGCGCCTTGTTCCAGACAGTCACCCTCAGGTCACCCTGGCCACCAGCCGAAGATCGGGGGGTGGATGAGGGGACTCTCACTCTTGTGAGTTCACAGAGTCTCGACCTTAATGACGCGATGGTCATGTTCCCACAGAGAGAACATGAGTCATCCACGAGCGCTGCTTTAGCATGATCAAGCCCAAACATACTAGACAACGCTCGTGCCCATCAGAGTCCGATACCAAGCTGCCGCAACCATTCATTTTTTTTAAATGCACGGGCGAGCCGTCTTTAAAAAGACGTGCCGCGTGCGAGCTCTTTTTGTGAGAGAAAACTCAAGTGTTGAAGCACCCGGGGAGACACGCACTGTCTGACAAACCACTGCAGAGATAAGCAGGAAGCACGCGCTCGCCGGAGATCGCCGTCACACCAACACTCGAGGTACTCGTTTGTAGAGCTGACAATTTAGAGATGGCTTGTGGAGAGAAGAATAAACTTGGCTCCAAAGCGAAAACATATCTGCATGTTGCCGGCGTCCTCCTTTTATACCCACGAGGTGGGGCGGAGTTACGTCATGCAAATTCCGCAGACCCATGGCATTTCCTTGCCATTGGCTCGTTTTGTAATACTCGAAGCTGATAGGCTTTCTAAGCGAAACCCCATTTCGTCGTCATCCGACGTGTCTCGGAGTGACAACGAAAGGGAACTAACTTTACCGCGCTCCGAGAGCCCTCTAGTGGTCGGGAGCATTTCCGTTGTGCTGTGGCTTATTTCCGTTGTGTTGTACATTTTCTGTTGTGTTGTGGCTCATTTCTGTTGTGAACTTATGTTTTGCTTTTTAAATTCCGTTGTGTTGTTGTGCACTACTGGGCCACCGTAATAAAGTCTGCTGCGATCCTGCTCCCGTGTCTACCTCATCCAGCCCGTGACAATGGAATTTCATAATTACTTCTACTGTTTTTAAAATATGGTTAAAATGTCAAATGTACTGGCAAGCCATGGTAAATAAACCATATTTTAATGTAATTTTTAGTTTAGTATATTTAAAATGTGTTAAATGTAGTGCTGTCAAATCAATTAATCCCGATTTGACAGGACTAATTAAATATAATATTGAATAACACATTACACTTAAATTATGAAGTACTTTACATGTGCTTTAGTACAACAAAATATTATTAAAATATAATTATTTAAAACATATACTATAAAGTAAAATTTTTAATTTACATTATTACAAAGTGCACTTTTTAAAAGTGTACTTTAGTGTAGAAACAGTCATGAAAGTGTCCTCTCCTTAAGTGGCCTTTTTATTTCATTAATATTATCCATAAGTACAGTTTAAAAAACAATATATACTTTAAAGGCCCAATGAAGTGCCTTGAAACGTGCAGTTAACGTTATTCAATGTTGACGTAATTTCCACTGAAACAGGAAGACAGGGCGGGACGTATCGAACAGTACGTCCCCTTTTTGAAAATAGCCAATATCGTTTCGTTTATATCAGCTCGGCCAGAGCCGTTGAGCTCGAAAAACCAGTTTCCTCCTAATCTCTAACCGTTTCTCCTCCTAATCTCCTCCATATCGCTTTAAAATATAACATTCTGTGCAGAATTCTAAAGGGTCAGTTAGATTTTCCGCGCATATGATCCGCTCTGTGTATACTGTCTCTGGAACGGACAGACTGTGTGGAAATGGAAAGCATATTTACACTAGTCTAGTGCACTATGTGCCATTCATCATGTAGAAAATAGTAAATGTGTAAACAAGTGAACAATTTTATTCGCAGCTTCAGCATCTATGTATAATGTAGGAGGTGAGATGCTTTAGATTCTAGAGAACATTTGATTGGACAGAAAATCTGATGCAAAGCTGATGTCATAAAAATCATTGATCCATATTGTCGGAAGTGAGAGACTGTAAGTTTTTAATGCTTCTGTCTTCTAAATACGAATTGTGTTATTGTTTGGAGCACACTAGCTTATAGATAACAGTAAGGCTAACATATTCATTCAAAAAGCCAAAAAACTTCCATTTTGATTTCATGGGGACTTTAAAGGGACAATGTGTAGTTTTTTAGGTATTTTATTATCTAAAATCAATATTTTTATTCATAAATATGTCCTCAATGGTGTACAAATACCTCTGCCAATTATCTGACTTATCCTCGTAAACGAAGAATTTATTATCTTTATATACATGTGACGGGTAGGTCCACGGAGGCTTCCATGTTGTTCCGCCATCTTGAAAAACTATAATAGCAGAGAGGGTCAAAAAGTACTAGGCCAACGCGTTTTCGTTCAGAGCCAGCGTCACGTAACTGAAAGCAGCAGAAACGGAGGAGCAGAGCAGTGAGAGGCGCTTGTCACTGCCCGGCAAGTTTAAAAGACTGCATTGCACTGTTATTATTCATACTGTAACATTCATTTGTTCGTTGTGTCAAGTTGCAGTTTGTTTGAAATAACAAACCTGTTCAGAAGTGCTGTTAGAAGACATCCTGTCATAGCTTTTTGGTACATAACAGCTACCGTAGATGCAACACGCATTTGAAAAAGCGAGGCGCTGGAGAGCACAATTCGTTTGAATGCAAAATACAATTTCACCGCTAGATGGGAGAAATTCCTACACAATGTCCCTTTAAGATTAGAAGTACACTACATGTGCACATTCATTACAATTAAGCACACTTCTTTTTTTCATAAGGGCATTTGTGACAAATAAAACTAATTGGCACTTTCCAAAGAAGAATTCCACATGTTCCATGTACTGTAAAGAGTAACAAATCTAAAAACAAACGCAGAACAGATTACTTCCAGACACATATGATGACACACAAGGAGGAACACAAAAGACAAAACACATAAAACGTAATGATGCAAAAACAGTTTTTATTGATTCAGCAGTGTGGGCAATGGCGCTTGAAAGACCAAAACTATGTAACAAAACGCGGCGACGGGGTTACCCAGCTGCTGTGTTTATCACAATGGTGTGGCAAACAGCCAAGAAAAATACACACTCAGCACACTCAAACACACGGTCAATCACCCATCCATCCACACAAACACATGCAGGCACAAAGCGTGCTGTAAAATGCCAGAATAATCAACTATCGCATGCTGTCCGGACTAAGTTCAGCACCACTGAAGACAACGTAATGCTGTAAACAATCCTTGTGATTCAAGTCGCTCAGCTGTGAAAGTATCTCTTTCAACATGCATGGAGTGGTGGGGTCAGACAAGCACAATAAACAAGGTAAAGAGGTAATATTTTTCAAACAGTGTTTCAGAGTTGGCTGATACAATAAGCAATGTAAATGAAACATGGGTTAAAGGTAAAGTGTGTGATTTATGTGTCACCGAATGGAATACCTGGCTGCGTTCCGAAATCGCTTGAGTAGGTACTTACTTTGAATAATTACTTCATGAGACCTAAAAAATGCATGACTGCTAAAAAAGTATGTTCTATATAGTATGAATACGCAACCCGATCTCACAGCAATTCGAACGAATTTTACGAGGAGGCTAATTCGTACGAATTCATACGACCTCACTCGTACAAATTTGTACGATTTTTGCTAAATCGTACATATTTTACGAGTTGCCCAATTCGTATGAATTCGTACGAATGACCTACCCCTGACCCCGCCTCTAAACCTAACCATCACTGGGGTTTAGACAAATCGTACAACGAATTCATACGAATCAGTCACATTTTACTCACTCGCACAAATTCGTAAGAATTGGTCGTGAGATAGCGTTGGAATATGGTATGAATAAAATTCAGACATGAATTGCCATGTTGTTTTTAACCTACCAGTGTCAGTTGAGTTGCATCTCTGTCGTTCATAAACCCTCTCCCGTGGCCTCATGGGATTGTAAAGTGTCCATTATATGCACAAGTTATAGGTCATCCGGGGACTTTTTTCACCTAGTGTTTTTTCATCATTATGTATTTGGACATACTCTGTTGGCATGCTGTTTTTTGCATAGGAAGTATTCGATTTTGGACAAAGTGAGTGTTTACACCCTTGCAGAGGAATCAACCTACAAATGGTCTACTTATAGCTTTTTCTGAATATTAAACTAATATTTTATATTTTGAAATTGTACACAGATTCTAACACGCAAATGTAGGCCTCAAACACCTCAATATCTCAACATTTTTTCTCAAGGCCCATTCACAGCAAATATATAGTTATCGTTACAGTTGTCATTCTTTGTGTGAATGGGCCTTTAGACTGTATGATGATAATAGAATTTAAGAAGAGGTCTCAACAAGTGTGCTTAGATTTGCCATAATATTCTGTGATCTGTGATCAGCCATCAGAATTTGTATTATCACGCTGGTTGTTGTAAGTATCGTGGCAGTTCAAAAATGAAATGTCTGGTTAATACCCTAACCATTGGCAAACTCAGTCCTGGAGGCCAACTGTCCTGCAACCCTAATAAAACACACCTGAACCAGATACTCAATGTCTTCAGGGTTGGAAGGCTACTGGCAGATGAGCTTTATTAGGGTTGGAGCTCAATTCTGCGGGACCTAGTATGTCCATCCCTGCACTAAACCTATAACTGATAGTGTTAGCACTACGCCATTTTAGCTTACATCTACAAGTCTTTGAGCTGTTTTAATGAGTGTCATGATTTGTGTTTCACGGTACTACTAGACTCAAGTGCTCCTCATGGCAGGTACAGTGCTGTACCAGGTGAGTTACAGAGCAAGTTTACTACATCAGAAAATCCATACATACAAACCTGGTTATGTGATGCAAACAACAATATGTATTAGATTACAAATCAAGCTCTATGGTAAACATGTTTTGAGGTTGTAGCATAGTATTGTGCAAGGAACTGCATGGAAATAAGCATTTATTAATTGATAATTTGCCTCTGTAATCAAAATGTGCGTGAAAAGTTGGAGTTGTATTGAACAAATGTAAATAGACATGTTTTTTTTCAATGAGCATAGGTAGATATAGAAATTTAAGTTAGAAATAACAAAGTTGATACTTAAATGTAACTGTCTTCAGAGCAATTAACTTTGAGCTTTAAGTCTTTAAGTCTTCTGAGCAATAAAAAAAAGAAACCTGTGGAAGAGCTGAAACATTATAAAGAAGTCATAGATTAAGACATGAATATTGATGCAGCTTTGGACTCTTTGTTTAATATAGCTGACATAAAGGCAGAACGTGTCGCTATCAGCAGCCCTGTACAGATGTGTGTTATTCCTCTGCAGAAATATACTTTCATTTATTTGGAAAGAAGTTGACTTAATGTCAAGTGTTGAGATATTTTGACTCTGTTTCTAGCTTTCTCTCTGGATGAAGGAGATTCCAGATTCCTGGAAGCCATGAGTAATCGGACTCACATCAAAATGTATATTTGCTCTAAGGATTGGGAAAATGCTTATGAAAATGCTGTTGTCAACAACAGCTGTTCCCAAGGGCATGTGCTCTGCCATAAATCAAAAATCTTTTGTTGGAATCATTCTTTTATTCTCTTGTGCACCACAAATTTCTAATAAAAAGCATTATTTCACTCATGTTGTAAATTAGTGTGTTTCTGGACATCTTTTTAAAAAGAAAACCAACACTGAATGTCCAGCTCTAAATATAATGCAATAGAGTTTTATTACATCTATTTGAGCTTTTTTCACACATAAAAACTCACACATTCTATCACAAAAGACAAATTTCCTGTATAAAGTCAGAGTGCGTGTACAATATTTGACAAAAACACTAATCATTTGTTTCCTGTTCTGGCCCTGTTCCTCTCCAGATCCAACACGAGGAAACAGCCCAGTAACCTGAACCCATAACATACACTTACATTTATTATTCTAACTAATGCCTTTAAGAGTCAGTCAGAAAGGCCCTGATGATATCACCCAATGCCCCTAGTGAGGCCTTACGGAAATGAAACCTTTCATCTGGCCCACAGTGTTTTTCAAATGACACACATGAGCAACTATTTTCTTACTTCAGCTTTTGTTTATTTTTATTTGTGCGATGCATCACTCAGTTGAGCTGAGAGTTGAATTTTGTGGGTGGGCATTTTCATATTATACAAGGGGAACTAATTGTCACTTTTTACTCCATTGAATATTTATTTAGGAAGGTTTATTTTAAAAAGTTAATTTCACACATTCAAAAATGTTAAGAATACACTATCGTTCAAAAGTTTGGGGTCACTTTTTTTAATTACTTTTTAGAATTTTTTTTTAAAGAATTTTCTTATGCTCACAAAGGCTGCATTAGTTGATCAATAATAGAGTAAAAACAGAATTATTGTGAAATAAATAATCGTACTCGAGTGCTGTACCAGGTGAAATTACTACATCAGAAAAGCCATACATACGGAGCTAGATATATATGTGATGCAAACATCAAAATGTATGAGTTTACAAATCAAGCTCTTAGGTAATAGTGTTTTCAGGTCATGTATTGTGCAAGGAATCACATGGAAGAAGTCTAATATAAGTTTAAAATCAGTCAGTGAAAAGAAAAAAAACAGTAATATTGTAAAATAAAATAAATTAAAATAAATATTTTAATATATTTTAAAAATGTAATATATTTCTGTGACGGGAAAGCTGAATTCTCAGCAGCTATTACTTTAGTATTAAGTGTCATGATCCTTCAGAAACTATTCTAATATGCTAATTTAGTACTCAAAAATAAATAAATAAATAAATACATTAAAGAAAGAATATATATATATATATATATATATATATATATATATAGTGTTGCTTAATATTTGATAAGCAGTTGTGTTGCTTAATATTTTTAAGAAACAATTATATTTATTTTTAGGATCACAAAAGAACATAATTTATTTGAAATAGAAATCCTGTAACATTATAAATATATGTAATTTTATTGTCCCCAAACATTTGAATGATATTCAAATGTACTAAAATATAAAATTGTTTATTATTAACACATTTTATAAATGTATAACATTTAAAACACCTGACAACTTACCTTCTACCTTCATTATGGTTGACCCTTATTCGAATATATTCTTGTGTGGTTTTATTGAGTATACTGAGATTTTGTCCTTGTAACAACTTTCCTGCATGATAACTTGCACCTCCCTTACATGTTTTACTCATCTAATCTGATCTGCAAGACCCAATCTCTAGTAAAATCAAATACACAATAATTAATACATTCACCAACCCACCCTCCATAAACTGGGCCAAACACATGGTGTAATATTACATTTCTCTCTATGACAAGCTGAGATTTGCTGTGAGTGATATAACAGGATTTAATGCCTTGGGCTTGAGAGCAGATTCAGTCAGGCATCTGAAAAATCCTCTGTTTATTGTGAGAATGATAAATTAGCCACAGATGTTTGAGTGGAAGACGGTGGGATGAGCGTTATACTCGCCTCCAGAGAACAGGTGATGCCATATGTTGTGAAATCAGATCACCCTGCATCTCTGATGCTTGTGGGTCATTTTGTAACTGATTTTATGCCTCGTTCTGCAACTGACTTTGAAGCCGATGATATTCAGATGCGGTGCCAATGCAAACAAGGAGAGAAAAGGAAGGTTGCGAAAAGTAAACTGTACTATCACCCGGAACTGAATTGGAGAACGTTGATTTATGTGAGCGTTGGTGTTTGGGGAGAAGGAAAGAATAGCTCTCTATCATGCCAAAACCCAGCTTAAAAGGATAGTTCGCTTAAAAATCAAGATCTTAGATTTTAAGTTTCAAAAGTACACAAAGCACCATAAGTATCATGCAAGTGGTTTATATTCTGAAGGCTTTGTGTGAGGAAAAGACCAAAATAAGTTATTCACTGATAAGCTTCACCTACAGTGAGCTGTTTATCACTGCAACAACATAAATGCATCAGTGAGTTGAACTCAAGAACTCAATCAGTCCAATTTATGAATGAATCATTCAGGTTTTCTAAAATGAAATCACAGGGGCCATCGGGGAGGGGCATCGTTGAGATCTGGACCCCCTCTCAGTCTCACTTTTCCCCACACTAGCAATGCCCCAGAATAATCTACTTCAAATCTTAAAAGTGTAATTTACTAATAATTATCTAAACTGAGATAATATAATATTACTGAAACAAAGGTCTTGCTAAATGTACTTAAAGAGAACACGTGTGCAATGTTTCTAACATACTTAAAGGATTAGTTCACCCCAAAATTTAAATTATCCCATCATTTGCTCACCCTCAAGCTATCTTAGGTGTATATGACTTTTTTCTTTCAGCCAAAGAGAGTTATATTAAAAAATATCCTGGCTCTGCAAGCTTTATAATGGGAGTGAATAGTAACAGAGATTTTGAAGACTAAAAAAGCGCAACTACCCATCATAAAAGTAATCCATATGGCTCCAGGGGGTTAATCAATGCCTTCTGAAGCGAAGCGATGCGATTTTGTAAGAAAAATATCCATATTTCTAACTTTTTAAACTAGAATCACTGGGTTCCGTACAAAAGTCGAGTTCCCGCCAAAGAGTGAACTCTGGCCCATCACATGACGTATTGACGATACAGCACGGATTCACAGACATGGCCTAGATTAAGCCAGGAGTAGGCCTTAGCTAAATTAGGACATTTAAGTAGTTTTTTTTAAACATGTCTTAGAGAAAAAGAAACATACTGCATCTTGAGACAAAACAATGCAGTGACATATTTTAAGATATTACTTTCAGTTGAAACAGCTCAAACATGCATTTTAGACTGGGACTAGACTGTGAAACCAGGCATAAAAGTTTTTTCTTTTAAAGGACATTTTAAATCACATTAAAGTATATTTCAGTTTACCACAAATGCTTATCAGTACATTCAACATTACATTTTAACCATATTCCAAAGACAATAGAAGAAATTATGAACTTATAGGCTAATAAAGATCTAATAAAGTCCTACATAAGTGTGTCAAGAAATATAATGGTCAGCTAATCGCATTTAATATAAATTTAAACTGTAACACATTTTCATTTAATTTTAAATAACATGCAATTAAGTGTCTGAAAACTCTACATTCAGTTCCCAATTAAGTATATTATTTTCATTTTTAAAGTATGCTAAAGTGTACTTTTTTTCAAAAGTGATATGACTTTAGATGACTTGGCTTAGAGCGCACTTTTATGATACATGTAATGTGGGAAATCTATTCCTTTAACAAAACATAAAAACATTTGAACTGATGCAGCTTATACGACTCATTTGCAAACACACAAAGTTACATAAAGCTCTGAAATCGCTATTTCACTTACATATCTCCTCCACCGGCTGAGGTGGACATCAGCAGTATCCGCATGTGTTGGGTAAAAAGATAAAGAGCCAATATAAAAGTGGATTTACTGGTGTCTTCCACAGAACAGATGTTGGCAGGGCAAGACTCCATTTTACTTGTAAAATTTGAGTGGGAAGACAAAAAACCAGGGCAAATTCCTAGACGCTCATTCCATGGAATTGTCCGTTTGGTTTTTATGAAGGAAATAGCAACATCTCTGAATCCAGGAGCACTAGAGAGTTTTTTAGAGAGTGGATACATTATAGTGGATGTAGTGGTTGCTGTTACAAAGCTCAAAGTCCACTCCAATGGGTGATATTGTATTTAACAGAATTCATTTTCCAAGATCTACAACGAACAGCACGTTTGGACTACAACACATTTTTTCAGGGTTTTGTGAAGTCATAATGGTACTCATTTAAATAATCCCTGCCCGTAGAATATGCAAAAAAAGGGGATGAGGCCTGTTTGAGCTGCATTATAGGAGACAGTGTTGTCGCTATGTCAAAGAGACAATGTTTTGTCCACCCCGTTCCCATTTGTTTGACCTAAGGCTGATGAACTTAGAGTGGTTTAAATTTATTTTAAACACTGTTCCTTAAAGTTATAATCCCAACGTTTATATGTGTGCTGAACATTTTACGGAGAACAGCTTCCAAAAGAGAGTGCAATGCAGGCTATACGCACAAAAGCTTCTCCTGAAATGGAGCAGTTCCCACTTTGTCGGGACAATCTGTTGTTTGTGGATCACAACTTGTAAGTATGTCTTATTATTTGTAGTTGCGTTTTCTATTGACAGTTCCATTTATAAGTTTTATGTTGTTGCTACCATGTAAACGAAGGACAAAGCTTTGCCTCCACTAGCCTGCTAACTAACACTACAGTATTGATGTAGTGTTTACTGTAGCTTTTGTAAGCTCTTGCTTTTGTAAGACGGTTCACCACCCCTTAGGAAAATTAACCATGGTTTTGTGATCGATTACTGTTTGTATTACCATAGTTTTCTGACAAATATCACGATTAAATGGTGAATAACTTCATATCTAAACTGTATAAGAAAATTACAACAACAAAAAAATAACATGCTTGAAATCCGTTCTGGACAGTTCTTTTGTTTGTTAACATTCTTAAGTTTGAATCAGGCTTGAAATGGTTTGAAATTGACACCATCCTTAATATTTACATCTGAGTAGAGCTCACGGTTATGGTAAGGGGCGTGACATTTTCTGAACATGCGCTAAGCCAATAAGCTTATAACATCAAACTGGGCCAGCTAATCAATCACAGCACATTTTGTATTTTAGAAAAAGGGCTTCATTGAACCAGGAACTAAATGGTGCATTCAGGACAGACTGGGGAGAGAGGTGCAGTAATAATGTAAAATATGTGGAAAAATAATGTGTTGGATGTGTAGCATGAAAGCATATTCTAGTGCACCCCAAGAACAAAATCAAGAAGGGCACAATAGAACCCCTTAAATAGAGGAAAGCCATGGAAGAACTATAGAAGTTTTTCTTTGATTACATTTGTTTTTTATCACTTATGAACTGCCAACTGTAGCAAATATGAACAGATTTTTTTAAGGAGCCACTGCCCGGAGGTTGCTGAGAAGATGAATGTGAACAAGCATAAACTTAAAATAATGTGACAACTTGAAATATGTGCTGTTCATGTACTGTTTATTAAATAATGTTCCACTTAGCCAAAGACAGCCACTTAGTTTTCAGCGCTACTCATTATCAAGCTTAAAACAATGTTAAAATGCATCCGTCATAATAAACCTCACATGTTTGAAAGCAGGGCCTGTATCTAGTGATCCAAAAGATTTTTAAATACGCAGAATGATTTGAATGCGGGAGAAACATGAATTTACCTTTTGTTTGGCAACTTTTTAAGACTTGATGTCTATCTGTAGGATTAAAAACTAAAATTTCCAGCTGACATTAAAGGCAATGTTAAACAAGGTTAAACCGAGGTTACGTCAGTAACCGAGACGCTAGTCACGACTGTTTCCCTAAACCATATTGTCGCAAAGTGGTCGTTCAATCACCTTGGCTTATGACGTCACGCACGTGGTGGAGTAATAACTTATTTTAATGAAACTGTTTGAGATCGAATTAACGCTAGATGTTTTGATATGAATTACAGACATGGCATCTGATAACTATTTCTCATTTTTGTTCATTTTGCTTTATTTCCAGACTCAATCATAGGCTCGTTCTTACATAGTAGAGCCCGTTCGCACCAAAAACGGTGCTTTAAATCTCTTGACAAACTAAAAGACGTAAATGACATTTGTATGTATTCTAAATAAAAGACACAGGTTGTCCTGAATGTCAGCTTGCTTATTTTGCTCAAGATAAGGATTTATTAAGTCCATATGTCATGCAAACTAGAAACTATGCTTTTAACCACAGGTCGAGAGCCGTCGTTCTAACCACACAAGTTTGCGATGCTGTTTGCGAATGTTAGTTGGAACGATCGTTTAGGGAACTATGCTGATAATGACTGAACTTGCGAACATAGCTTGCTAACGATGCTTTTGGGAAACGCACCCCAGATTTGAGGCACAAGATTACAGTTTATATCAAGTTTAGGATTACTACCCGGGTTAGGTGCTTCTACATCAGTGTTATTCACCAATCATTTCCCTCTGATTTTAGGGATAACTTATGGTTCAGTTTAATGGTAAGGATATGTTTAGGACTAAATTTTCGGACAGGAATGTGGTTTCAGGATCAACAAAATATGTTGACCCAGGAACGTGTCTAACTCGGCAAAATCAGGACATGCCTTTTAAACCTTTAATAAAGCATGTTTTAAATCATATTGGGCAGCGATTCCCATTCATTTCCCTCGAGGCTCTGAGTTTGAGAACCTCCAGGGCAGGAATAGGAAACACTGTTATAGGGCTTGTGAACTCCTTTCTGAGCCTGAACATATTGGATGTTGAATCTATCCAAGGAGGTCAGTTGAGGGAGCCTGATGCATTTCAGACCTCAAACTGAGTGTTGAAAAATGAAATGGACATTCATAAGAGATCTATATCTTAAGCCTCAGGCTGTAATATGTGCTGCTTGAATTTCTACAGCACCGAACTGTTTGTTTGAGATGATATTGAAGTCGATACAGTGAGTGTTCGTTGCATTCCTCACCCCGAGACTTCCCTCATTGAATCCATCGCCAACTGTCTTCTTTGATCCATCTGAAATGTAGAGGAAGTACGAGCGAGCCACTGACACAGTGAGCACAAACCTGTGCAATAGGGTTCTCGTTGATATTATCCAACTCAAGCACAGCACCAAGCAAATCACATTAATAAAGGATGCGTGTCATGCTTTACTGCTAAAATAATAAAGAAGATCACTGAAGAACTGTTACTATCTGTTTTCACCGCCAGTGGGCAGTTTCAATGCAACATGGTACTGATAATACACATGATAGCATATTTATATAGCAGCAAGCTTGGCTCCATAAGTGAAAATCAACAGAAGTGTGAAGAAAAAAAAGAGCATTTGGATGAAAAAGCAAAAACTTGACCCGCCGGATAAAGTGTACTGTAAATCCATCCATAATATGTTGAGACATTCACTTCATAATGCTAATGTTAGTTTTGGCTAACATTGGGAATGTTGCCATTAAACAAAGAGCACAGAGAGAGACACTTTAATTCATTTTATATTTTTTTCATTTATTGTTGATTTAATACATATATTTCATTTATTTTTTAAATATGTTATTTATATTATAAACCCGATTTTTTAAATACTCAGTCTATATTTGATCTAGGGTGTTGAAAGAATAAAACAAGACCTTAAAATGATTAAAACACATTTCCCTCATTGTAAAAACACATCAGACGGAGTGATTTTATTATGCTTGCTAGTTGAAATGCCAACATTTAAAAATCACATTCCAGTATATCTATTCAAACTTGTTTTGTAAGCGTACTCTCACAGGAGATGACATCACTTGTACTGCAAGGTAATGTACGTTTGTAGAATTGACATAAGTCAGCAGCCCCAAAGGATCATGGGGGCTTGCGTGTGCCAATGTACTGACAGACAGATTTGTTGAGTAAATGAGACTCAAGATTTGAGACTCAAGAATAAGACAAAACACTTAACATTCAAATCAAAATTCAGACTTTAGACTATCAGGCCACATAATTGTAATAGATGGACAAAGCATTATTTTTATTGGAATCAAAGGTACATGCTATTGGAATGAATGCATGCTTATAAATCGAAAACATGCTTTTCTTAGCTAGCAGCCATCATCATGCCCTGACAGTTTAACAATGGGTGGGGAAGGGGGAACGAACAGGCAGAATGTTAATCCATATGCGATATGTTTCACAATCTTCAGATGGTGTTTTTGTAGTTTGCAAAAGCTTTAGAATAAATTGCACAGAATGTGGATTACAGATGCATAGATATTCGGAACACATTTGTCTGGAATAGGTTCTGAAATCATGGAAACGCTGAGCATTCGGATTTGAAACGGTGCCCTGGTTTAACACTGAAACACATAATTACATAATTACATGCAAGGTTTTGTTGTTGTATCCATTGACGACATAATGGGTCTTGCTCATTCACCTTTGCCACCAGACACTAAACCAAAACACAAATCAAAGCTGCAAGTTCCCTAGGAAACTCCAA
Source organism: Gila robusta (assembly GCA_030770095.1). Lineage (NCBI taxonomy): Eukaryota > Metazoa > Chordata > Actinopteri > Cypriniformes > Leuciscidae > Gila > Gila robusta. The sequence continues at coordinate 40,438 of JAVALU010000015.1, read as the reverse complement.
AGATGGTCAAACCTTCAACAAAGAGACATCTATACTTTGAACTGGAGTTTAAAACCTTTTCGGACCTTAACTTTACTGGCAGGTAAGAGTACAACTGCAACCTTCTCAAACAAGCCGATTAAAGACTGTATGGAAATCTTCCTACACGTTTTCTCGTTTCTCAAAGGAACCAGTGGGGTTTTCATGAACAATCCCTTTTCAGGGTTGGGCCGCATGAAAGAGAACATATGTATCTCTTTGGTTGGTGGATAATTTAAGGATTTACAGATGTTGTGTATTTTGAGGGTGCGTGAGAATGGTGTAGGCTATTGAAGGCCCTTATCCATGTATTTCCGCCTATTCCACACATCACAGGCTAGATTCATTGTAAAAGCTTCAAACATTGTATTACAGGAGATGATTTCAAAGCAAACCTTGTGAAAATGGAGTGCACTTAATTGTGTTGAATGTCAATATAATTTAAAGACAATATAATATTACTTAAATAAAAGGCCACTTTTGTGTTTTTAAAGAGAGTGCAATACTATGTTTTTTTATCACACTTAAGCACTTTGCATTAATGTTAAATTAAAAGTTTCACCTTAAAGTAAAATCATTATGTTTAAAAAAAATATATATATATATTGCCATGCTTTCAAGAACACTTATTTTGATGTGTTGACTAAAGGACATACTTGATTATAATTATAATTTAAACTGTAGTTTATTTGTACTAAATTGCACCTTCATCATTAAAAATGTGTAATTACAAATAAATACATGACATACAATAAGAAATGAAATGAAAGTATATTTTAGTTGCCATAAATGCTTGTCAATACATTCGGCAGTGCATTTTAACCATATTTTAATGACAATAGTAATTATGAAATCATATATAAAGATGTACTGAAGTCATGATGTGGTTTAAAAAACACTACTAATTTAATTTAGTATCAGTTTAAACTATAGGCTAAGTTTCATTTAATCACAAATAACATGCATTTAAGTCTCTGAAAATATTACATTCAGTTCGGACTTAAGTATATTATTTTAAAACACGATTTTAAAGTAAAATCAATGGAAGGTAAACCTTTAGACAGTATTCGATGAGTATATGGATGCATGCAAAACATTAAAAGCAGCTAAAAAAGTTTATTTGAGAAAGCAGTTGCTTATCATGTCTAATTGCCTAAAGTTTGTCTGAACGTCTTGCTACAATATGTGGCACAGACAGAAAAACAAACCCGCACAACTTGAGCTAATTAAAGAATAATGATGAAGCCCTTATTGGTGTCACCGTTGACTTCACATTCCATATGCCATCCCAAAGCCTTTTCATCATGGGATTAGAGCTTAAATGACTGTCCAAAATCATAAAACATCAAAACGCTGAGCAAGAGGGTTGTGCGCAGAGAGCACATGGGGTCCATGCAGGCAGCAGATGCAGCTGGGACTTACATTCCTTAAATGAGTCATACTGACAGCACCAACTGACAGATAATCCAGGTTTAGCAGGGTCAGTCCTCGTTTTAGTATATTTTACATAGGCCTACCCCATTTTATGTCTTTATGCATTGGATAAAAAAGGGTCAGTGCACCCAAAAATGAAAATTCTGTCATTAATTACTCACCCTCATGTTGTTTCAAACCTGTAAGAACTTTCGTTCATCTTCAGAACACAAATGAAGATATTTTAATGAAATCTGAGAGCTTTCTGTCCCTCCATTGACAGTCTACGTAACTACCACTTGCAAGGCCAAGAAAGGTAGTTAAGACATCATTAAAGTTATCCATGTGACTCCAGTGGTTTAACCTCAATTTTACGATATAATTTTTTTGACAAAATATACATTTTATGACAAAATATTAATCTCCAACGCACGTTCACGAAACAACGTCTGCTCTCGCGTGAACGTGCGTAGTTTTTCACTTTCGATCCATTGCGTTCCCCCAATAAACTTTGCATTCTCTTGTAAAAGTTCTGCATTCCCCACAAAAAATTTGCTTACTCACAAAAGCATTGAAGTTTTTCCACTCATCTCAGTTTTAGTATTGCTTGCAAATGTTTTGTGACGGAACGCAAATGTCTGGCAGTAAATAACCATACAATGAACACTTTCCTATCCCATGAGGCCACGGGAGAGGAGTTGTGAATGGCAATGAAATGATGCAACTGACACTGGTGGGTCACATGACAATGGCAGCATTTGTCCGGATTACATTCATACACATTCATACTATACAGAACATGCTTGTTAGCAGTCGCAAAAGTAATTATTATTCAAAAGAAGTACCTACGATTTTAGACACAGACATAGTTTTTCCTCTCATCACATGTTATTTACAACACTAGTTTTCTGTTTATTCCTGAACAGAGAGAATGCAAAATGCTTTGAGAGAATGCACAAGTTTGGCAATAAACACAAACTAATAATTTGTAATAATAATAAAAACTAAATAATTTTCCCACCCTTTTGTGGCTCCATACATTCCATTCTGTTATATAAATTTGGATGATAATTGTAAAATTTCCATGGTTAAAAAAATATATAAATTCATTTCAAGTTGATGTTCTCATGTAAATTCACTCTTAATCTCTCGCTAAACAATGGGTAAATATAGCTCTTTATTTTCATCCCGTTGGGTTGCATCATGTTCATATTCTTTGTATTGTGTAAATAATCAAGTCATCATTAATAAAGTTGAGTTTGACCATAACATATTTCTGGAAGTCTGATGTACCCTTTTATAGAAATATGTTCTTAAACGCATGGCTATTTTGTTAAAGTACAAAGTTCAAAAGGTAATACATAACAGAAATGACAGAAAGTAAGATTTATTATGACTGTATGTTTTCTCTCTCGTTCTTTCTTAATACATTCTCTAGGTGTAACTTGTAAGCTATCACTTTAGATTCAGTGAGGTACCCCTTGTTGACCCATGAACAAAAATGGGCACAGCCATGCGATGCATTTCTGTCCCGTGAGACGTTTCAGAGACCACACAGGATCCATCAGAACAGCAGGCTCAATGGCATGGAACTCTATATTGAAACAAAGACTGCAGCTCCAAGTCACAAACCAGAGAGGGGTCCCACCTCTTAACACATTTCCAATACATCAACATGGATCATCTTCTCCAAACACTGATGCCTATAGCAACGGCATGCTTCAGGGGAGGTACTTTAAAGATTCAAGAAACCTCTCAGAGAAAACCTCCAAGAAATCATTCACAGGCAAAAAAGCTCTGCTCATAGGTAACTATATGTCAATGCTTTTCTAAAATGTGAGCAAAATGTTTAACAAAGTATTTAAACACTGCATTACACATGCTTAATGGGATTTTGTACACCAATTAAACAGATGTGGTGTATTCAAATTCTATTCTATTATTCTATTCTATTCTATTCTATTCTATTTTATTTTATTATGTCACACTTTCGTTATTTAGTAAGGAATTTGACCCTTTAGTTTAGGGTCAAATTCTCACTATTAATAAACTATTAACTATGACTTTTACCTCAGTAAACTCCTAATTATCGCTTATTAATAGTTAGTAAAGTAGTTGTTAAGTTTAGGTATTGAGTAGGATTAAGGGATGTAGAAAAAGGTCATGCAGAAAAATGCATTAATATGTGCTTTATAAGCACTAATAAACACCCAATATCCTAGTAATATGCATGCTAATAAGCAAGTTAATAGTGAGAATTGGACCCTAAACTAAAGATGATTTGATATGATATGATGATATGATATGATATGATATGATATGATGATATGATATCATATATCATATCATATCATATCATATCATATCATATATCATATCATATCATACCATACCACTGGGCAGTTGGATGCTTGCTTCTGATTGGTTGATAAATATTCTAAGACAATAATTTTCCATGCAAAGCTGAACTTTAAAGACGCAGGACAGTAGTATCCAATTGCATTAATAATTTATTAACAAAACAACCAAAAAAAAACAAAAAAAAAACAAGGAGCCGAACATCTAAGAACTAAGGAAACAATAACTAAAGGGATAGTTCACCCAAAAATGAAAATTCTGTCAGTATTTACTCACCCTCATGTTGTTCCAACCCCGTAAGATCCGAAAAGTTATTAAAGACATCGTTAAAATAGTCCAAGTGACTACAGTGGCTCAATCTTATGTTTATCAAACGACGAGGATACTTTTTGTGCGCAAAAAAGACAAAAATAACGACTTTATTTCAACTATTCATTTCCTTCTCTGTGGGCCTCGAGTCAGTTCACTAGTATAATAGCGTAGAGCTTCTGTCGTTGTACGTCACACGCATCACACACATGACCAGCATCGGCCAATAGTGAGCCTACGTGTGACGTAGCTCTACACAATCATACTAAGTTAACTGACTCGAGGCCCATAGAGAAGGAAATGAATAGTTGAAATAAAGTCGTTATTTTTGTTTGTTTTTGCGCACAAAAAGTATTCTTGTCGCTTGATAAACTTAAGATTGAGCCACTGTAGTCACTTGGACTATTTTAACGATGTCTTTAATAACTTTTTGGGGCTGGCAAGTTTCAATCCCTGAAGAAGCCTATGGACTAACGTTAGTATGGAGTGATCCAGCTCTCAGATTTCATCAAAAATATCTTAATTCGTGTTCCGAAGATGAACGAAGGTCTTACGGGGTTGGAACAACATGAGGGTGAGTAAATACTGACAGAAATTTCCTTTTTTGGGTGAACTATCCCTTTAAGAACACCAACAAAACAACTATGGAAAGAAAAGACCTGACTATGAACACAGGAAACACTGGGGTTTATATACCCACAGGGTTAGACTAACAAGACACACCTACACACAATCAGGAAACTAATTAACAAGAAAACTACAAAGGGACTACAAAATAGAGCACAGGGAACCAAAAGTCACAAAACAAAAGCACGGGAACACAAACAAAACAAGGAACCAATGACACAAATGCATTATACTGTACACTGTAAAAAAAGAAAAGAAGTTAAATCTTGCCTTACATTTTTAAGTACAATCAACTTGGATGTTTAAATAATTTAAACTTAAATTACATTAAACTGACTGTATAACAAAAAGTTAAGTTAAAGGATTAAGTTAAATCTTAAAAAAAGTTGAAAATTATTTTAAAGTAATGTAGAAACATGTTTTCATAACTTATTGATCATATATTTATTTTTACATTGTAGTTAGTTCCATATCACTTCGCCAAATTATTTTAGCTATTTCACAAGTCCCAAAAACAGCAAATTAAGCAAAGCCCAAAAATATATTGACCAAACAATTAAATATGACTAATAATAGGATAAAAATGACAAACAATTTAAATGACCTTTTATTATCTATTGGACTCCACTTTACATTGTGACTGCATTGCCACCTTGGTTGTGCATTATTTTTCAAAAATGCAACTGCCCGTCATCAATTATTCCTTATTTACTGTATATATTATGCGAGGGAAAATGTACAGTCAGCCTGTGATACTAATATACACTATCCTGCCTATTCGGCTACTTAAATAAATATGCCTAATACTTTACCAAGATTCAGCTGATGCTGGCAGCAGCTGCAGTTAAAGACGTTTAAACCCTATTAATCAAGATCTCTGTTTATGTTCTCCCAGCATGTGGAGTGCGATGTGTCCTGTCACCACGGCCCTCCAACTGCTCCACATCATCACCTCATAAAGATGAGAAAGACAGACCTCATTCCACTTCTGCAAGGAGACAGAAATGCAGTAGAGACTGTTTTGAAAAAGAGGGTGAAGTGAGGATATGGGAATCATACACTGCGATAAAAAGAACAGAGGACAGAGAGAGAGCGAGGAGCGGTATACACAGACAGAGAGTCCCGCTGGATTCAACCCACCGGCCTTCCACTGTCCCACTGGAGAATCAGACGAGACGCCGAGCACTAAGCACACCAGGTATACGACTCTCTGTAGACCAAATGACAAAAATTATTCCCTAAACATATGATGTCATGATGATAAAATTCCCCTTTGCATAAGTCTATAAGAGTGCTGTGGTGATGACTTATTTTTGTTGGCAAAAACCATAAAAAATGAGGAAAATTGAATTTAGGCTTAAAAATGAATAAAAGTTAACTTGTGAAGATTAGCATGATGAACAAATCGTTTCTAACAATTTGACCCCTTGATGCAGGACATGCACTTTTTACTTTTCAAATGCTATTCCATATGAAATACACGCCATTAAATATTTAATAACACAATGAAAGATAATGTTCGAAAAACTCATTCAACAGTTTTTCGCTTAGCAAAGGCACACTGAGAGTGTTGTGTGGCATCTGAGACAAATGTAATCATTGACCTGTGAACATGAGATTGAATAAATTGTTTACGTCATCTCAAAGGTCTCATGATCAAAGTTATAAACTAGCGGAAGAACGTTGTTGCTATGTTCTCCTTCTCAAAGTAAATAGTGTCAAATGCTTACAAGACACAGTTACCATGAGCAGCAAATTTACAAATCATTCTTAGTCCATTTCTCACACACTAATTCTCAATCGTTTCATTCTTTATGGAGAAACTCCCATGTGTAAAATTGTCTGGAGAAAAAAAGATGACCAAAATGTCCTTCAAGATACACATGGAGATTTTACTGAGGGCAATCTAACCCCATCCCTACATCTCTACCTGCCTTCATCATACCATCAGCAGGACCAGGGAGAAGACACAGCTGCGAGACAGGATAATAGGTAAAACTAAAACTGAACTGGTGGACTAACTGATTGGCTAACGTCTTTGCATAGGAAACAGTATCAACGCCCACTCGCTATTGCATAGTGTTTTGAAAACATTATCCATATAAAAGTCATTTACAGACAAAGTATAATGCAATAATTTATTTACGGTTTGTGATGTAGCTGCTGTCTGATTCAATACAGTTGTCTGCTTCATCTTTCAACATCTTTCATTACAGTGTACCTCACTTACAATTACGATCTGCAGTCAAATGCTCTGAACAAACATATAATCCTTTGGTCACATTTCGTTCAAAGAAAAATACAAACTTTAGCATTTCAATATAGATTATGAAACACTTTAGAGCCAATGGCATTTCGCATTGTAACACTATTTCAGACGGCAATTTGAGCGTTAGGAAGGAATCGGGCTGAAGGACGCGACAGGCTAATCAATTAATTGCATCTGTTACTCACACAATGTGATAGATTCAAAATACTTGGAATATTTGTAATTTTATGGAAGACGTTATTGTACTTTTATCTGTATAGTCAAATATGTTTTTATATAATGTTGTTTTATTGAAAAATGTTTAGGTTAGGTGCTTAAACATATATTGTAATAGGGAAATTTTGGGCTATTAAAATTATTGTGGATGTTCAAAGTGAAAATCATACCTCAACAGCTATGTCAAGGTGACAATATTATTCCCAAACATATAATTTCATAACGATAAAACTCCTATAAATCTAAATCTATAGCGTGCTGCAGGAATGACATACTTTTTTAGGGCAAAACAAACAAAAAAATGCCTAAAATTGTATTTTGGCATCAAAATTCATAAAAGTGGTGCTCATTTGTGAAGATTATCTTCAAATTTCATAAAACTTATGTTCATTTATGAAGATTATCTTCTACAAAATGTGTAAGAATCATAAATGTTTGTTGGCCATAGAGCTTAACTCATGCAGTAATTCAAGCGCCAATGGAAAAATCCTGTTAGGTTTGTTGTGTTCATGAGTGAATTATGTTGTCACTATTATTATGAAGTGTTGTGTAATGATGTAATGTGTGTGGAGAACGCGAAGAGTGAAGAGTCAACAAGATGGATGAAGTTCACTACTCCTGTCTCGTGTGTTTTTCCACTTACTAACTCCTAACAAGGAGTTAGTAAACCACAAGGTTTTTGCCAAGGAAAACAGGGTGATGCTAACTTCAGATTGGCCTACAAAAATAATTGAACCCTGCAGCACTCTATTGAAGCCAAAGGTTTCTCATTGACAGCAATGGGTTGCCAGCCTTGTCTCTTCAACATGTGGCAGTATCGGACACCTTGGAAGTAAGAACAGATTAAGTGTAAAGCCCTTGTACAGTAAAAACTACATGAAACGAAATAGATGGCCAGCATATTCGAATGCCAAAAATATTGGACTCATTCATCCATCCCCTTGAGCGGTTACTAAGGATACGTGAGTGATATCATGAGTCCTCTGTGCCACAGAGGCAGTATTAAGTGACATTGTAAGCCGTGTGGTTAGTGTCTGCCATTCAACTGGTGACAGTATGATGTTCTCACTTCCATGGAAACTCACAACATACTAGAGGAACTCATGCTAGGAATGGCATTAACCTGACGCTCACAGATGAAGTAAATTTAACTCATCAGCTGCACTCAACAGACATTACTGAGCTGCAGGGCCGTCGTCAGGGTAGGAACATTGTCTTAACTCCTGTGGTGAGGGGGTCCCACTAAGGTCTTCTGTGTTTTTGCCTTTTCATTTGGCCAGGGTGGAAGGGGCCCATTCATAATACAATCCAGCGCAAGTAAATTTCAGTTGATATACAGTCAGTAATTGGGTCACTGACAAATGAGTGTCCATGATAAAGAATAATCTTCATTGTTTACCCTTCAAAAATTTTTGTAGTGCAACATTCTATGTTACAATTATGCAAAATGAATGTTTATTGCATTGTTTTAGTGTCGTGTGTTTCCATGATTGTGTTTTTTATCTGTAGCCTACATGACATTGTGCACCTTCTATATATTAGTAGCCTATTTACCTCAGCTTGTGGAAAAGCTATTTGTGATGAACTTTGATTCATGATGTGGCTTTGTCTTTATACCACTAATGTTTATAAGGTGCCCCTAAGAGGACATGGTGTTGGAAAATTATGATACGAGAGGAAAAAAAAATATTTAAGCCTTTTGCATTCCAACGAGAAACTTTGTTTTTGCTCTCAAATATTTGAGTTCTACTGAGAAAACTTGCGTTCTCACGTAAAACGGTTCCGTTCTTTTGCAAAAAATTTGCGTTCCCCAACAGTGTTGCCAAGTCCGCAGTTTTCCCGCCGTTTCTTTTACACTGTTGCCGTTATCACGTGACAGTGTTTGTTTGGACTTTCAGTTTGTATTTTGATTGGTTCCTGTTCTCCTTTGTTCTTTTCCCGCCACTCCTTCGTATCCATAGTTACTGTCATTATCAGTTCAGTTGCGTCACCTGTTTAGTCATCATCATCATCTGTATCACCTGTGTTCTATTAATCAGTGTCATCTGTATTTGTATTTAAGTTCCATCTGTTCAGTCAGTGTTTGTCTGATCTCCGTTTTATTTAGTGTGTGTTGCTGCCTGTTCTGCTGTCCTGTGTTTTATTATCATTAAACCTTCGTTTTTGGAATTATATCCTCGCCTCAGTCTGCCTTCCTGCTACCCACCCGTAACAGCCGCGGGTTGTTTTTTAGTGTGCGGGTTAAAGCGACAACAATTTTACTGTAAATTTAAGTTAAATCTGTAAACCTTAAAATGTTGCCACCAAATTTTTTACAGTAAAGTTCTGGCAACCACAGCTGCCATTTTTACCATAAATTTCGCTGATCTTGTTAGGCTACAGTGTTTTATCTTTGTTCTATAAATACTAATATTAAACATTGAACCTTTTCGGGGGGGTCACATCACATAACATTACACACCAAATTACATTACAGATATTGAGAGAAAATAATAAAAGATTATGCCAATTTTCAAGTTTTTCTTTCAGGAATTTCATTCTTTTAATGATGCTTTTTTTTCATCTGTATGATATCAGGACAGTTGTATCACTCTGACATTTTTTACTTTATTACTCAAAAATATGTCAAATTTTTATTTTAGTACAGAGGCTAAAACATGCTCATAATGGAAGAGGTGCTTCAAGCTATTTATGTATGAATTGCATTTATTGTATTTCTAAATAAATTAAAGGTAGGGAAGGCAATTTTCGGTGAGGCTAGCAATAGCAAGCTAGCTTTGAAAGCATAAGATCCCACCCTCCCTTCAGAGCGTCTCTAAAGCTACGCCTCCTTCAAATCACATGAATGCAGCCTGCATAAGTCGCATCGCTGACTTAATAAACCTAATGAAGTATTGATGCCACCTGTACTGTTAAAGCATTTTCAGAGTGCCAATAGAGCTAATCTACTCACATTACAATGGAAATTTTTACGTTTTGTCTTGTACATATTTTCAGTTTCCCATGACTACATAGTTCACTGCATGTTTCAGTATCATAGCAGCTGTAATACAGCTGTAAGTCAGGCTGCAAATATAATTTCACATTAGGCTTTTGCTCATATTCCAGGCTAGCAAAACTCTTTTCTCTGAACATAGATCTCCGGGGTGCTGTAATCGAGAAGGGATTTCTGGTTTACTTAGCCTCAGGATGTAATCACTCTTTATGACTTTTGGACATCTAAAACAAAATAGTTTTAAAAGTAATATGCTGTAAAATTATTTTGCCCTCCAGACAAACAGTCTTTTAATCTACGAACAAATATGTAAACTTTATAGTCCATGTGCGCAGGATTTTCCAAACAAGATGTGATGTAAAGAGTCTGTTTTCTCACTGCAAAAAGGATTGCTATGATTAACTTAAAATTCAACATTAGAATAAGAAATAATGTGTTGTTTCAATTTAAAAAAAAAACGTGTTCGTGCTTGACTTAAAATATTTAGTTTAGTTAACTTTAGATTAGTTTAGTTAAGTTGGATATTTATCTCAACAAATTTTAAGTTTTTATAACTAATTGCAGCAAAATATTTTTTACAATGTACCTTTTTTTCCTTCAAGTGTTGACAATTTGTTTTCCTTAAAAGCAGCTCAGAGGTGCACGAGAACCAAGACGTCACAGAGGAACTCGGAGAGCATGACATCACCATGGAGAGCCAAAAACAAGACACCACCATCAACAAAACAGAAGATGAAGGACAAAATGATTTCACAGATGTCACAAGATATGATATTACAGATACCTGTCGGAATGACACACAGAACAATACTCCAGAGGAAACCTTTGAGAGTGACATGATGGAGGAGAGACGCCAACAAGACGACAACAGACAACGAGAAATCACAGAAAGTCAATGTGACATTGGCGGATCTTTTAACATCATAGAGGACAAGCCAGAATATGTCGTCACAGAGAAGACTGAAGGCATAAATAGGAGGACAATATCGATTAGTAGTTCTTACAAAGCGTATGATGCCAAAACACGTTCTCCGGCCACAGCTACACCTCTAACGTTCCCGTCCACCCAGACAAACAGAAATCCGTTTCTCTCTGTTAGCGTCCTGCCATCGTTTTATAGAACTTCATTTGGCTATCGCTTCAGCACGACGTCTGAACCCTGCCGATCCAAAACAAGGACAAGAAAAGCCTGTGATGACAGCAGATTTACGCGGCAGATGAATGACATGCGACATACCATAGAAATAAAAGGAAATCCCTGCTTATTAAAAACAAGGACTGGAGCGCCAGGAAGCCCCCACCCCAAAATAATGAGCACTGACAGGGGGTCCCAGTCTCATAAAATGAAAACTACCAAGACGTTTTTGTGGGGACCAGAGGGGCCCCATGAGACTAAGACAGTGTGTGAGCTAGAAAGTCATGTGAACAGGTGGAGAAGCCTGGATTAAGTCTGAGAGTGACGTGACGGCACAGTTGTGTGTGGCCTTTCATGCCCTTACAATACAGAAAATCTGCATTGCAAAAAACTGTTTGATTGAATCAGAGCCGTTCAGACTGGCACATTGGACCACTTTAGGGTTATTAAACTCAAATGTCTTGTGACATTTTTAGAAGAAGGGTTTTAGCACCGGCTGCAATGTTCTCTCCTTCAATAGTCCAGTATAGAATGATAGACTTTTTAGGATTTCTGACACCCATCTGGTCTTTCTCAGTGAATGGTATTGACAGCGATTATTATGATTCATTGAAAATTGAATACCTGTGGGTTTTGGTGCTTTTTATTTCTTTCCGACTTGATATAAAAAAAAAAAAAATCTTTTTCATCCAAAAATCATGTCTGGTGACTGTCTTTTAGCACTGGGGAGTAGCATTACATAAGACTTTTGAAGGTCAAAAAGAAAAGTATCTCAATGCAACAAAAAATTAAACAAAAACAGCTGTTGATTTTGAAACTAAAGGCACATTTAACTGTAGTGCACACCGAAAGGTCAATTACAGATACTTTGAAATCAGTTCCATTAGTTGTCTTGTGAACATAATATATCCATATACGTTACTGTTCAAAAGGTTAGGGTTGGTAAGATTTTGTAATGTTTCTTTTTCTTTTTCTTTCTTTTTTTTAAAGTCTCTTTTTCTTATTTTAGTATATTTTAAAATGTAATTTATTCCATGCAAAACTTCAGTGTCTTCCAGTCTTCAGTGTCACATGATCCCTCATTCTAATATGCTATAAATCATTCTAATATGCTGATTTGATGCTCAAGAAATATTTCTTATTATAATCAATGGTGAAGACAGTTGTGCTGCTTAAAGGAATTAGTTCACTCAAAAGTAAAAATTCTGTCATCATTTACTCACCCTCAAGTTGGTCCGAGCCTGTATAGATTTCTTTGTTCGGTTAAACACAAAAGAAGATATTTTGAAGAATGTCGGTAACCAAACAGTTGATGGACCCCATTGACTTCCATAGTATTTTTTTCCATACTATGAAAGTCAATGGTGCCCCACAACTGTTTTGTTACAAACATTCTTCAAAATATCTTAAATGCATCATTCCAAAAATAATAATAAATACATATACATTATATACTGTATATTAAGAATCAGTTAATTTTTAAGCCACTGAAGAACACAATGACATGCTCACAGCTCTCTAAATCAGTCATTCTTTATACACTTTCATTTTGTATCTATATGCTGTACTGTTATATGTTGAATGAATTATTCAGATTCTGAACATTTTCAAAGAGTGTAACTCAAGACTCCCATCAATGCCATAGATTTTCTGATTAAATGAACACTATAAATTCATAAAACAGCAGCAGGGTTGAGTGGAATACCCAGAGGTCTCTGTCTCCCAGCATTCCCTTCCAGTTCAGACTCAGAGTAAATATTTGTATTGCCCTCAGAAAATGAAAGAGAGAGGATGTAAGCCGGGTATTGATAAAGCCTGAACATACACATTACTTTGCTGCAAGGCAAGAACAACTGCTATTTTTTTTTAAATAGAACCAAAACATACATGTAGAAGTAGAAAAACACTAAAAGTAATTCATGAAAATCATGATGGTCTATGGGAACAGATCTGCATGCTATTTCATTAAAGTCAAATCTGAGTTGAGTATTTTCTATTTACATGAACCTGATAATTTAATTGACTTGTTTAAAGTTTAATAAATCCAATTCTATAAGACAATGTAATAGCATCATCAAGCTGCATGTCTAACATTGTCAAACAGTATATAATACAACAAAGGTATTTTTGTAAACAAATAAAACAAATGTGTTCAAGATGGTGGGGTGGTTTGATCCATCTGTGAAATTGAATAGACATTAGATTTACTTGAAAACATTTGCTGTCCTCTAGTGGTCACTTTCTGCTGTTGGCCAGTGTCACGATTTGGTCTTGTCTCTGACCCGCAGCACCACCAGTTTCAGAACCCCAGCGCCAGAACCGGAAGTGAGGGAGGGGCGGAATTATTATTATTGCATTGTAGTTATTTTGGCAAGAATGTAAGGACAAAATGGGCCTGAGAGTGAGTTCCTCATTTGATACATTGTAAGTTAAATTCATACAGGATTGTTGTGTTAAAATTGGCCTAGGGGTGAATTGGTCATTTGTTGTATACATTTTTATTGTTTCTTTTAAAACAATGCCGAATTTTCTCTCTCTTTTTTAGATTTTTGACATTATTATTTTACATAAAGAAAAATGCATGCTGCACATGTTCTTGTGAAATAAAGTATATTTTATATAAAATTCCCATACGTTTTTTTGTTTTGTTTTTTAAGTAAACAATCAAAACCAGGCATTACAAATTCATATTAACAATACATACCTTCAATATCAAAACAATTTTAAAAATTTGTAAACACAATAAATAAATAAATAAATAAATAGAACATAAAATATCACAGAGGTCTAATCAGTTATCAAATTGTGTATAATTTTGAAAACCTCCAAGGCTTGTCTTGTTTTTATATCTTTCAAAGCTTTCTTATACAGAGTTAACTCCTTCATAAAAACCAAAAACAAAGGTCTTACCTTCATAAATCTACACTTATGTATAAACTGCTTAGCTAAAATAATTAAACTGTTATACATTAAAATGCCCATAAGTTTCAAGCATTATTTTTCACCATCATGATCAGGAAGTAACTCTCATAATACAATGAAACGGATAACTATATACAATTATATTACACAAAATCAATGTTTTAATATGCTTATTGTACTGTTCCTTAATGTATCATTATAACATACGTATAAAGTTTGACGTTTCGTGTGTAATAAAAGCATGCCGTTTCGTGTCTAAGCAAATTACGCTCCAAAACGTTAGGTGGCGTTACTCGGTTTAGAACGTAAGCTCCGCCCCTCACTTCCGGTCCTGGCGCCGGCGTTAGAACGTAAGCTCCGCCCCTTACTTCCGGTTCTGGCGCTGGGGTTCTGAAACTGGTGATGCTGGGGTTCTGAAACTGGTGATGCTGCGGGTCTGCAGCTGGATACAGCTCTTTTAAAATATTTTGCTGCAATTAGTTATAACAACTTCAAATTTGTTGAGAGTTTTGGTTTGTTCATGTCACGTTCCATGTCTGTCATGTGATTCCCTGTTTGTCATGTGATCCTGCCATGTGTCTTGTCATTGGTTAATGTCTGTTCTTTGTTCACAGGTGCATAGACATCATATAGGTAGACGCCCTATCGACCGCTACTGCCTATTGGCACGGACGAGAATTGGAGCCGCCATCTTAAACCGGTCATCCGCTCCGCTCAGTGTAATCTGAATGGCAGGTGAAATGAGCTGTCAGCGCATTAAATTAATCATATCTCACTGAATACTGAACTGATTTTCACGCGGGTTTTTTTTTGCTGCAAAGGTCATTCATGTAGCTATGATACAGGACACATGGTTCGGCGTATTTTAATATCCATAGTAGGCTTAACAGTAATATAATATTCTGATATAAGATATAAAGTGACCAGACACATTATGTGTGATGAAGGATATAATGTATTTTATAAATCACACACTATAAATATAATAAAGAAGCAGAAACAGATAGTTGCAGTAAAGTAAGATATTTTAATAAGTTGAAGAAACAATTTATGATTTGTGACACGCACATACACACGAACAGACACACAAACAAACATGAACAGACTCTCTCTCGCTCTCTCTCTCTCTCTCTCTCTCTCTCTCTCTCTCTCTCTCTCTCTCTCTCTCTCTCTCTCACACACACACACACACACACACTCACACACACACACAGAACGCAGCCACCGAATCCACCGAACGCAGCCACCTGTAATAAAAATTGAGAAGAAGCTTTTCAACGTGTTTGCATCAGTAATTTCTAAAAATTAAATTCGGACAACATTAAGCCTATACCTTTTTTATTGTATGTGGATGTGGGAGGGGAAAATGTCGAGACTAAAGCCCTATTCGGATTAACTTTACAAGGGTAGATGGAGTAAGTTAATAATGTAATTTTACCACAGGACTTCTGTAATATCAATAGCCAAATCGCTTGTGATAAGATATAGGTTATCAATAACACTAGAAGTTGGAGGGGTAACTCAATTTGCGCATCGCTGTCATGCGTGTATTACATTGCTTCCTGATATCATGTGCGCAAACACAAATAATATACAACAGGGCAGTTGAATGCTTAACTGATAACCTAGAAGCTCTTGTAATTATTACTTTAACAGTTACCCCACCTCTCCATGCCGGGTGAACACCGGCTGATGCAGTAAACAGCATTTCACAACGATTTCAGTACAGTAATAGCAAATATCCTTGCTCCTTTTCGATTATCTGGTAATATTCTATTCACAAAATACAACCAATAGTACGGTAATGTTAAGACTTACTTGTGAAAAGCCCTATTTTCGATGGTCCGGCGATTAGAACAGGAAAATGCCCCACAATGCTCTGGCATCTTATCTGCTGCCACGCAACGAAACTAGGAATACGACCGGTTCAAGATGGCGGCCGGATTTCTCGGTTTCCAGCGGCCAATAGGGCATCTAGTCTCTATATGATATCTATGCACAGGTGTCCCTTGTCATTAGTCTGTGTATTAAAGCCCTCATGTTTGCCATGTGTCCTTGTCAAGTTTTGTTTCAATGTAATCTCTGTTGGTAAGCATCATGTCATGGTTTTTGTTTTATGCTTTTGCTTCATGCCATGTTTTTGTTTTGTTTAATTGATAAATAAACTGCACTTGGGTTCTCTATACAACTTGCCTTCAGTGGATTTTTACAGACAGGAAGGTTTGAAAACCTGTGAAAAACATATACAATAACTGTACAGACTATTTATTCTAATTTCTACCTTTCTTATCTTTCCCCTAAATCTGTAACACTTTACAACAAGGTCTCATTCATTAACATTTGTTAATGTATTAACTAACGAACTGACAATGAGCAATACATTTGTTACAGTGTGTATTAATCTTTGTTAATGTTATGAAATACAGCTGTTCATTGTTTGTTCATGTTAGTTCACAGTGCAATAACTAATGTTAACAAATACAACTTTTGATTTTAATAATGTATTAGTAACAAATAAACAAATTATAAAGGCTGTAGAAGTTTTGTTTATAGTAAGTTCATGTTAGCTAAAGTATAATTAAAGTTAACTAATGAAACCTTATTATAACATGTTAACCACAAATCTGTCTAGTGCACTTTTAGATTTAAAATGTAAAATCTTAAATGTCTTTTATTATTTAGTATTAGTCACAAACTGTTCATATTTCCAAACACCTTGGGAAACAATAGGTTCATCAGATAGGATATGTCAATAACAAAAATAAATTTCATATACAACAGTTAACATTGTACTAGAACATTTCAAAACAATTTTATTTATTTATATGAAAATATGCTATAAACATTACTGGTCAAAAGTTTGGAATAATTACGTTTTTTTTAAATGATTTTGAAAGAAGTCCTCATGCTCACTAAGGCTGTATTTATTTGATGATAAATACAATAAAAGTAATAATATTGTGAAATATTATTACAATGTGAAATAATAAATATCTATTTGAATATATTTTAAAATGTAAATTATTTCTGCAATGGCCAAGCTGAATTTTCAGCATTATTATTCCAGTCTTCAGTGTGTCACACTTTCTTTCAGAAAATCGTATGCTGATTTGATGCTCGGCATATGCAATAATGTTTTGGATTGACAGACAATTTCATAAAGAGAAAAATAAAATAAGGAAAAGGCACATATTTACAGTTATTATTAGTTGTATATAAGTTTTATACATAAAATTCTCTTGGTGTTATTTATGTTACAGTCTATAATATGCATACATTGTAGGTGTAACGGTCACCAGCTCGAGTGCCCTTGAGAGCCATCAGAGGGCACTCCACATCAAACTATTGTCATTCCCTCACAAACTACATTTCCCATAACTCACTGCCCGGACTCTTCATCTATTATCACATTCACCTGTGTCTCATTGTCTTGTTTAGCTCACCTGGTTTTCTCATTCATTATCTGCGAAGTCTTGTTTAGTGTTTATTCTGCATTTCTGAGCATTTCTCTGGTTCCATGTATTTCGGTTTTTGGACTATCTGCCTGCCTTTGGATTACCCCTTTGCCTGGTTCCCAACCTTGTGTTTTGTTTGTTTGGACCGCCTATCTGTGTTTTGACCTGTTGCCTGTACATTGGATTACGTGTCTGGATTGCCCCATTATTAAAAGCTGCATTTGGATCTCAACCTTCTTGTCTCAGAGCAGTTCGTAACAATAGGCAACTTCGTTTTGTTTTTTAATGCTATATTTAGTAACAAATCACAACAACTAAATACAAAACACTAATAATACAAATAAGAAAGCAAGAAAATCAGTAAAAAAAATTAATAAAAATAAAAAACACAAATAAATAACACAAATATGAAGAACTAGCCGACATAGGGTATTGAAATCTAATCCGTGGGCCAGTTGCATAAACTTAGCTGCTATGTTAAGACTGAGTCTTAAGAAAAGGTTTGACCAACTAGCAGTTAGATACTTTCCCAGTTCAAATTAGACCAATCTACCTTTTTATTTAATTGACTTTAAAAAGTTAGGACTAGTCTTGGAGAATAAAATTAGATGACTAACTTTTAATACTAGTCTAAGCATTGTGTATGCAACCGGCCACCTATCTCTAATTACAAAATAAATACAAAGGTCTTTAAAAATAATAACATTTCAAGGCTTTACAACAATCTTTAGTATTTTTTAGGCAACTTAATTTGAGTCAAGCCGCATTCATAGTTGCCTCTCAGGAAACGGAAACACAGTGTCACAGCGTAACCATGGAATGCAATTCCGTTTCCGCTCTAGTCGGGATTTGTGTCCGCTCTGCAGGAATGTGTGGTGGAGATGCTCGCGCTGGGAGAGAGGAAGAGGAGGAGGAGGAGGAAGAGGAGGAGGTATAACAGCCGCACCTTCCCACTGACAGATGAACACATTAACGGCTCTCTGCACTGTCACTGAGGGAAGCTGCAGACCTGTCCGTTATCGCACATTCCCGGGCTTCTCCTCATGGCGAAAAACACCCTGTCCTCACGATTCCGGGGAGTCGACATCGACGAATACGACGAGAATAAATTCGTGGAAGACCAGGACGAGGCGGCCGAGCAGCAGCAGGAACCGGACGCCTGTGAGGTGGACGAGCTCATCGGACAATATCCTTCAGCTGCCTTCACTATCATCATTCATTACTATACTGTATATTATCCTACCGTATGCTGACGGATATTGTTTATTATCTCTAGAAAACATGCCAGGGAAAAGTTCATCTCTTTTAAGGGCACCCCAAAAACAACCTTGTCCTAGTTTAGATGTTCCTCGTACATTATTTACTCACATGTTGTGTTTAAACACCAGTCAGCTGTCTATCTAGGCATCAGTGTCCAGAAATGCTGTCCCAAGTGTCTAGGTAGGCAGCTCACTGTGTGTTTGAGACGAATGTTAATAAGTAACAGTGAACCTGTCAAATAGTTAGGATAGGAATGTGGTTTTAGGTTTATTCAAAATTCTAGATGTTTTGTTGTATTTGAAGCAAGTTAACAGGTTATTTTGTGGAGTTATTGCTGGTGCTGAATTTCTTTCTGTTCTATTCATTTATATTAGCTTTGTTTGTTTTTTAGGTAGATTTATTTAGGTTTTATTTCTATTTCATTTGCATTTATTTATTTGTTCTTACAATAGGTCTAGTAAGTTACTGATTTTTCCCCCCATTTTTTTCAAACTTCAGTTTAGTTATCTTCACTTTAGTTCAGTTAGTGATCATTTTTAATAATATTTAAAATATGTAGGTTTAATATCCTTAAGGGCTGCTATGTTAACACATTTACTGAGAATATTTGAATGCACATTTGTTTAACAGTGCCATTACTTTTGGTTCAATGAAAATTTTAGGTAACACTTTATTTCGTGTTTTTGTAACATGTTTCATGTATTTATTGTAGTACTAACTTGAAATTATGCATAAATACATGCAACTAACCCCAAACCAAACCCTAATCCTACCCTAACCCTATAGTAAGTACATGTAGTTAATTACTATTATTCAGTAATAAAATGTATTATTACACTGTAACGGGGACATATTAAAATAAAGTGTAACCAAAAGGTAGTTTCAGTTTTTCTAATTACATAATTTTTTTTGAACCTCGAATAATCTTGAAAATGACAAGGTCGTGTATTTTGAACGTGTGATAGATAAGCATTAATCTTCGGATGTGTTTTTAAATGACACACCAGAGTTGCCAAATCAGAACGTAAACAGTTATTTCGTTTCTGAGAAAAAATTCTCCCCCCTCTTTTCCCTCCAACTGTGCGTGATGTTATTTATTTAATCAGGTCATCAGCGTTTGTGACCGGAATGATCCATTTTTGGTGCTCAGAGCCACATTTTTAGACTGGAGCTTTAAAGAGGTTGACGCCTCCTTTACCCTCACTATGAAATAAAGACATGATTTTCATGTTCATGTCATAAGCATATGGACTATTCTAGTGTTTAAAGGTTTGCCTTGGCAGCAGGTTACGTGGTTTCAGTTGATTATTTTAGATAGTCCCACCCCGAAATCATTTGAGTTAGTGTCGGGATGGTCTGAATGATATTTTTATAAACAGAATGATGTTTTGATATACCACAGAGAATCCGAGAGAGTTTACATTTTTCTGAGAAATCAACCCACTAATGATTTATTTATAGTTGTCTCTCTATATTAAGCTGGGATAGAAGAAGTGTTTTAAAATCAACATATTTTAACAAAGTCATGATTAGCCTGTGAAATCAACACCAGAAATGTTCAAACCAAACTTCTGAACACCAGCTTCTCTGTAAACTTTTCTTATAATCATCAAAAACTATTTCGAATAAGATTTACTCTCTCTAAGGAATGCTCTTCAGGGTTCTTTGAGTGTGAACGACTGACTGGTCGGTCAGCTTTCCTTAACTAACTGTGATGCACAGGGGACATGATGTCAGCATTTCACATCGCCTTGAGGAATCCACCAATCAACTCCAAGAATCCAGCAGCGAAAGTAAGAGCCAATTCTGTTACTCAGACAGTTTGATCTATCAATTTCAGATGTTCAAGAAGACTGTCATTGTTTGAAATCGAATACTTCTCTACTGGCCTATATAGAATGTGAAAAACAGTAAGCCAATAGAGTACTATTCGATGGATGCTACTATCCCATGAGGTCATGGGAGAGGATTTATGAATGGCTATGATGATTTATGACTTGACAGTAACAACATGGCGGGTGTAATACATCTGAATTTCATGCATACTACCTATATTCATAATATATCAAATGTACATTTTAATGGTCGTGAAGTAAATTGAAATGTAGTAGTACCTACTTAGACAGAATGTGATTTTTGACTCACTGGTCTATTAGGGGCCCTATTTGTGCACAACAGGTTGTGACGACAATGACATCATTGTGTGCCTTAAATGTGCTGTTCTTTTAGCTCGAGGGGTGTGACATTCAGCCCTCTGGGTGGTTTAAAGAAATATTCTGGGTTCAGTACAACTTAAGCTCATTTGACAGCATTTGCAAAATGTTGATTCCACTAAAATTGATTTCTACTTGTCTTTCTTTTTCTTCAAAAATAGCAAAATCTGGGCCATACTGAGGCATTTGCAATGGAAATGAATGGAGCCGATTGGTAAACAATAAAAAACTTTTTCAAAAGTATAGCTACAAGATGTAGGCCTAAACAGTATGTGTTGACATGTTTTTGTTGTGAAAAAATTAGCTCGCTAACCTTTTCTGTATAAAGTTATATCCAATTTTACATGACTATAAAAAAAAAAAACTGAACAGTTTTACAGCTCAAATAGTACACAGGTTTTAACAGGATTAATGTAAGTGCTTTTTTAAAATTGTAAGCTTCACATTCCTGCTTTTAAATCCTCAAAAAATTGGCCCCATTCACTACCATAGTAAGCACCTCACCGTAGCTTTGATTTTAGCTTTTATATATTTTATTATATAAGAAAACAAGTAAAAATTTTTTTCAGTAACAACAATTATGCCACAAATGCTGTCGATTGAGCCTAATTTATACATGAAATATTCCTTTAATAATATTAAGCATCAGTATTAGTGATGATGCACCAACATTTTGCCAATTGAGAAAATCATTGACAAGAAACTGTGATGTTTATTTTCTGCTCCTCGGGATGGTGCTTTTTGACCGTGAGAGTGTCTATTTTGTTCCCCCAATGTGTATAAGCTACAACAAGTAAACAGGAAAGTGATGCGGAGAAAACCAAAAAATGATGGTGGAGTAGCAGTATGTAAAATTTCGGGAGGCAGCTCATTTTCGAAAAGATTTACTACGACTAATTCCGGCGAATTAGTCTTCTGGGTTCTGATGTCATACCTGCACCACTATATATAGGTTTCCATTTTAAATTCATTTTGGTGCATCACTAGCATATTCATTTAAATGGTCCAAGCTGTTTCTCTTTTACACCACCTCCACTTGTTTCTTTCGCTCCGTCCTCCTCTCTCAGGAGCGGGCCCAGGCGGTGGTGTTACGAGTGCTGACTGCATTCAAAAGCAGCGATATTGAAGCGGCAGTGAAGTCCCTGGACAAGAACGGAGTGGACCTGCTGATGAAGTACATCTACAGAGGCTTCGAGAAGCCCTCAGACAACAGCAGCGCCATCCTGCTCCAGTGGCACGAAAAGGTCGGTCTGGGAATAAAAAGTTTCGATTTCTTTTCTTTTAAACCTCTTTTTTTCATCTCACATGTCTATTTCTATTTTTGTCTTCATATTCTCACTTAGGCTTTCGCTGTGGGGGGTCTTGGGTCCATCGTTCGGGTGCTGACTGCGAGAAAATCTGTCTGAGAAGCCGAAAGAAATAAGAGAGATAAGCAGCCACGGGATTTGTTTCTCTTTTCTTAGACTTGGACAATTTCCTCTCTCACAACTCGACCTTATCCAGGGGAAAAGCACTCAAGCGATTGTTTCACTCAAAACAGAGATATTGTATGATATTTAATGTAAATTATTGATTCTTCAATATACGGAAGACACGATTCTCACCTAATGAAGGTGAGCGGTTGTGTGACAGTCTGTGAATTGAGACAGAAGGACTATGAGTCTCATGAAGAGACTTTGCTGTATAAGCCCTAAACAGCAGTTTCAGGGCATTAAATACTGTGACGAATATGAAAGTTTTATTTGCTTATTTTACTTAGTTTACACTCTCGGATGTGTATTTCTCATTTCTTTAGTTCCAATTCTCAGTTTTTCTTAGTGTACAGAAAGAGGATGATGTTTAATATATAGTATATTTAGGTGGTGGATTTATGGGTCAATTCAATTCGTAGTGTGGTGTCGGGTCAGGAGGGTTATTGTGAAGTGCCTGGTGCAATAAAGAACATTAAGAGTGTATTTCTTTTTTTTTTATCGGTCATTTCCTATCTGTAATGTATACACATACTTCTCGAGGACATCATTTTTAGACATTTAGGCTTTAATGGCAAAACATTTTTTTTATGCTTTTAACTTTAAACTTAACACTTTAAGGGTTAGTTCACCCAAAAATGAAAATTCTGTCATTAATTACTCACCCTCATGTCATTCCAAACCCGTAAGACTCAGCTATTTGCAGCTATGCAACTGAATCTTTGAATCTTCAAAAAGATCGTAAAACTAATCCATATGAATTGAGACTCAATCACTTTATATGATGAACAGATTGAATTTAGGCTTTTATTCACATATAAACATTGATCAGCGAGAATGAACCTCATTGGTTCTTGCTGAAGCTCAAACATACTGCGTAACACAAGAATGAACCTCATTGGTTCTTGCTAAAGCTCAAACATACTGCGTAACACAAGAATGAACCTCATTGGTTCTTGCTGAAGCTCAAACATACTGCGTAACACAAGAATGAACCTCATTGGTTCTTGCTAAAGCTCAAACATACTGCGTAACACGAGAATGAACCTCATTGGTTCTTGTTGAAGCTCAAACGGGCTGCGTAACACAAGAATGAACCTCATTTATTCTTGCACATCGAGCAAACATGCTTAAACTATGTTTACCACAACTGATGTGTGCGTTGATAAATGTTTATATGTGAATAAAAGCCTAAATTTAATCTTAGAGCGCTCCCGTCTTTTCACTTTACAGTTTTTGAGGAAAATATATGGTTTACCTACACAAGTCTCTTTGGAATTGTTCCCCTAGGTATGACTTTTTTTGTCTAATTTGAAGAATAATAATATATCTCTCTTTAAAAAAACAAACGTGATTTGAGGCATCATTGATGTCACAGAATGTAGATTGTTTCACATCTGGTTTAAAACATAGGGTTGGAGGTTGCTTTAATCCTGAATCCTAATATGAGGAATACTAATAGTGATACTCAAGGCTGCTGCTAAAATTTAGAGGGATCAAGACAAAATTTGTGGACCCCTCTCATCACAGGGTCTGGGACAATGTTCCCGGTTATACCCCTGCCAACACCCCCCCCTTGGCGGCCGCTGGTAGAGCAATACCATAGTAACAATAACAGGTTGCTACATAATATGCCAGTGAATATGCATTATTGAGTACAGCTATGTACTTATTGAGTTGGCCATGAACTCACTAAAGTTTCAGAAGTGACAAACACATTTAAATACTGAATGGATGCCCTAAATTACCGCTAAGTGTGGACGGAACACGACTCTGCCGTCTTGAATGTTTGGTATCTCCTGACCAAAGTAACATTAAGCGCCCAAAGACTCATTACCCCGGTTTCACAGACAAGGCTTAATTCTAGTCCCAGTCTAAAATGTACGTTTGAGCTGTTTTAACTGAAAGCAACTTGCACTGACATATCTTAAAACACGTCACTGCATGTCACATTGTTTTGTCTCAAGATGCACACCAATAATGTTTTTTTCTAAGGCATGTTTACAAAAGCCCTTAAAATGCCGTCATTGTACTAAGACCTAATCCTGGCTTAATCTAAGCATGTCTGTGAAACCAGGCTATTATTTTCTGCAATTTTAACTAAACCACCATCAACAGAAGTGTTGTGTTTTACTTTATATGACTGAAAGGCTGCTTTGCAGAGCACTCTCTTGCAGTATTGGCATGTCCATATTATTATAAGAAGCTTGTTGTTTGGGCCTGGCTCATAAAGCCATCAACATTATGGAGTTATTAAAATGGGCAAGTGCGGGTTGCGATATTTTGGTCTTATTTTCAATATAAAAGCACTTGGATTTATTTAGGTTTATTTTAGGGGGTTTACAAGACCATTTTCAACTAAAAACTGAAAACTATTTATGCGTTTTGGCTGTTCATTTACACAATAGTTTACATTAACATTTTCACTGCTTTGAAACAATCTGTATTGTAAAAAGCGCTATATAAATAAAGGTGACTTGACTTGACAGCGGTTACATACCTCTTTTCCTGTAGTTTTCTTGTGCATACAAGAGAGACTCGGATGCGTGTTTAAATATGTCATTAATAACTAGTTCAGTTTGATTCTGTGCACACTGCATATCATTTTTGTTTAATTCGGTTGTAGAATCCAGTTGTCACTCCCGTAACTGACTGAACTCTGTGTGTATAGAATGGGATTAAGCACTAAAAGGTGAATTGACAAAAAAAAAAAAAAAAAATAGCTGTAGTGTGTACGTGTATTAGTTATATAGTAACTAATCTATAATCTCTCAAGTGAAACTGAATGCTAATGTTCATTGTTAATTATTGATGTTAGTTCTGCTCTAAAATGATTTAGAAAGGCTTTGTCTCATCACTTTCAGATCCACTATTAGAACAAAAACATTAACGTCAGCACTGGTAACCACATAGAAGCACAAATGAGTCTTCTTTAGACTAAGTCACTGAGAAAGATTTCAATTTTTATCAAGTTTTGATATTCCTGACATACCATGAAGTGAAACCAAATTAAGGATGTAGTGGTGTTTTGCTGAAAGCAGAGGCAATTGATACTGTCGTGATAGCTACAGTATCATAACATCAAAACAAACATGAATACAGTTGTAGAAAAGTGCATTATGGATCTTCCAATCTCATTCCTAACTGTTCACACGCAGGGCATTTTCCAATGGGATTTCAGAGAACCTTCATTTACGGCACAGCAAATTTTCGGCTGATTCAAGCTTTACATAAAACAGAAATTCTTTGGGTTTCTTTTTCTAAAAACAGCAAACACACGTTAAGCATCCCACAGATATATTCAATTCTGAATTCAGATATTATTACCAGAAGAGTCTGTCATTTAGAGTGGTTAACCTTACTGGTGATGCTCCTCAAAGTGTTAAAACACACAAAATTACATCGTTCTGACAGCAAAATACTGGCTCTGACCGAAAACCACTTGGTTTTCACAGGTAAAATTAAAAGATGTGTCTATTGACTTATTCTCAGAGAAATATAAATGCAGTTGACAGTATTTTAGCCTTGAACATTAAGGCTTTAAGTGTACTCAAATGCTTCAATATACACTCAAAACCAAAGTACAATCAAAGCATTCAGTTGTATAAGGCATGCATGCTTGTTTCCTCAGTCTGAGCATATATGCCTCTATATTACAGCTTCAAGCCCACAGTGAAAAATCTCATACACATACACACTCAAGAACAGTATTGCGACTAATGCATGTATATGATGTACAAAAAACATAACTTAAGTATCCACTGATTAATAAATCCTCATCACTTATACAGGTATTCATATATAAATACTTGCATGGAATGTACGTAATTGCAATTTACACATAAACAAGGCAGATTAAAGTAAGATGCTTCCACATATTCAAAATCACAACATTATATCTTATGACATCCCATTTCTGATTTTCACTGACGTCCAGTATTGAAGAGAAAAAAGGCCATATGATTATTGTCTTCATGAGTACCAGTGAAAAAAATATCCCTTTTTGTGTTGAAAGATCTTCCTCAGTTGAAGGCTGTTGGAAACAGCAGTGGTAGTTTTTTGAAAGCGGATGAAACTACAGAGTATATGAGTTGAGACAGATGATGTCATTTAACCATTACTTAAAAGATGAAACTCCCCAGGTCACAGAAAGATGATGTTCATAAAGCATTTGTTTTTAGTCCCTGCAATATTTGAGTGTAAAGTGGACAGAGTTGTTTTTGTGTCCCATTCTTTAAAGGGCATGAGCTACATAGGAACTGCTGAGGCAGAGATTGAAACTGCAGAGTCAGCAATTGTTCCCTTCAGACGTCAGTAGTTTCCTACCGGGATCATTCACCGTTCCCTCTTTCACTTTGTCTCAGAGATGGTTTTTTTCTCTCAGCTCAGACTTGAGGTTCCTGAGATAGAACGCCGTATGATTCCTTTGGGTGTGGGCTTGGAACCAAACCACGACATCTGAAACGCACACAAAACATTAGACTCAAATAGTGCTTCTATCCTTCAAACACACACACACTATTCAGAAATCTGGCCACCTCATTTTTTTCAGAGAACAGGATATTTCAGAAAGTGATTAGGAATGCACTGCTATAGAATTTTATACATTTATACATTTTTCTCCTTTTAATATCCATCCATCCAATATTGATATTTTTTTAAAAAAATAACTAAAAGTTCACAGTATTTTAAAATAAACAATATAACAAATTTAATTTTAAATAAAGCTGGAAAATGTCTTTTACAAAAACATTTTGAGTACAGAAATGGAGGTGAATAATAAATCCCTGATAGTATTCTGCTTTCCTGATCATTAAAAAAAAAAAAAAACCTGATGACATGTACATCCCTTGTGACATCTAACCCCGTTTCAAATAAAAGTCAAACTTCTGTAAAAAATGTATATATATATATATATATATAAATAAATGCATGATGCATAATGCCTAACCCTAAATATATATATATATAATATATATAACTATATATATATATATATATTATTTTTTTTTTTTTTCACAAATCCTCCACACACACCACAGAGTACCAGTGTACCACAGTGTTCAAAGGGGTAGCGCGTGTAATGTAGCACAGTGATTTCCAGCTGGGTTGAGCTATAAAAAACCTGCCAGCTGCTATTCCTGACCATGTCACTGAGAGCTAATGGTTTGATTCGGTGCGGTGAGCCAGATATCCTGACCCACATTGTCATCTGCCTTAGCAGAATGGCCTAGTTAGCTCAAGGGTCCGTAGGAGACCGCTGCCGGGTGTGATGAGGGTTGAAAAGAAAGCAAGCTGACTTTATACATGTGGTGCTCCATCATACTTAGACTTGTTTCTCTTACACACCTTGTACTCCAGTGTCTGTTTGAGCATGTCCTCTTCATCTTTTGAGAAATGCAGAAGTACTGAAACAGCTCTGATGAGCTGGAAAGCCTGAACAGAGAGAGAGAGAGAGAGAGAGAGAGAGAGAGAGAGAGAGAGAGAGAGAGAGAGAGAGAGAGAGAGAGGTAACATCTCATTCATTAAAGCATCACTTACAGGTACGCTATTCAGTTTCAGTGCGATAGTTTAAAATCACTGATGCACATACTAACCGGATTGTATTAAGAGGATCATTAGGGTAAATAATGTACCGAAAAAACATTTATAGGACAACAAACGATGATTGGATGTACACTAAAAAGGTTTGGGGTCAGTAAGAATTGTTAATGTTTTGAAAGATGGCTCTTATGCTCACCAAGGCTGCATTCATTTGATCAAAAATACAGTAAAAACAGTAATATAGTGAAATATTATTACAATTAAATTTTGATTTATATATTTAAAAAAATACAATTCATTTCTTTGATGGCAAAGCTAAATTTTCACAAGCCATTACTCCAGTCTTCAGTGTCACATGATCTTTCAGAAACAAGCTTTTAAAAGTTGAACTTCTTTTAACTTGAGCGCTGTATTTTTAAAATGCAGTGATATGCAAAAAAACGTGATCACAATGGTTAAATATGTCCGTCTAGCACATTTACACTGGAAAAACAATAGAACAGTAGCACACGGGAATGGAAAAACACATTCTGTGTGAACAGCCCCTTTGTGCTCAAGAAACATTTCTTATTTTTGTCACTGTTATTATAATTTGAGCATTTAAAGTGAAATGAGAATCTTTTGTAACATTATATAATGTCTTTACTGTCACTTTTGATAAAATTAATGCATTCTTGTTGAATAAAAAAGTTCTAATATATATATATATATATAAAATTAATGCATTCTTGTTGAATAAAAAAGTTCTAATATATATATATATAAAAACTACTGATCCTAAACTTTAGAAAGGTAGAAACTTTTTTTTTTTTTTAATAAGTAATCTGAACAGGTCTGAAACCGATCAAGCCCTCACCTCTGCCTCTCTGGATGACATGAACTTCAGCACCACGTGTTTGAGGTACTCAAAGTTGATCTCTCTTGTGTCGGTGAGGTCTGAACTGTTGGTGACTGTGGTGTTGGAGGTGATGGGCGGCAGGCCTGGGGTTTGAGGGAATCCTGGAGCTGGGTTTGGAGCTGTGGTGGGCATCTGTGTCTCTGAGAGCATCTTATCGGCCGATCTCTCCTGGAGTCTCTCCCTCATCTCAGAGTCAGGATCTGGTTTCAGTTTCTGTTGCATAAACACGTGAGGAAATGTTTGCCGACAGCTGACATGGACTGTGTTTCATACAGTACACAAATGCATCTGAATATACACACGTACCAGCTCTTTCTGTAGCGTCCTCTTCAGTTCTGCAAGCCTCTGCTGTAACTGCTTTATTGTCTGACAAAAAAAACCCCCAAAAAAACATTATATGTATGTGTATATATATATATATATATATATATATATTTTATTATATTATATATAGTAGATTGTTTGGTTCTACTTTATATTAAGTGTCTTTAACTACTATGTACTTTTAAAAGTTGAACTTCTTTTAGTTGAACTTCTGAACTGATTCCCTCAGAGCACCTCAGCAAATTAATAGAAAACAACCGAAATAATCCAAGGTTTTTATTTAATACCGTGGCTAGACTAACAAATAAACAGACGTCATCTGAACAAAATACCTCGTTACAGTTTAGTAGTAATGATTTCATGAACTTCTTCACCGAGAAAATTGAAAGCATCAGAATCAAAATCGTAAACGTTCGATCTTTGCTCGCGCCTTATAATTCGGCCGCAATTATCACCCCGCAAGAACAATTACAATGCTTTACAACCATAGAACAAAAAGAGTTAAATACACTTATTACTTCATCTAAAACAACAACATGTTTATTAGATCCTATACCAACTGAACTACTGAAAGAAGTGTTACCTATAGTGGAAGAGCCTCTTCTCAATATTATTAACTCATCTTTATCTTTAGGTCATGTTCCAAGAACGTTCAAGCTGGCAGTTATAAAACCTCTTATTAAGAAACCACAATTAGATCCAAATAACCTAGCAAATTACAGACCCATTTCGAATCTTCCATTTATGTCAAAAATATTAGAAAAAGTTGTGTCCGCTCAACTCGGCTCTTTCTTGCAAGAAAACGACATCTATGAAAAGTTTTAGTCTGGATTCAGGCCACATCATAGCACTGAAACTGCGCTTGTTAAAATCACAAATGATTTACTTTTAGCTTCGGACCAAGGCTGTATCTCAGTACTAGTTTTACTTGATCTTAGTGCTGCGTTCGATACTATAGATCACACAATACTCTTAGATCGACTACAAAATTACACTGGTGTTCAAGGACAAGCATTAAGCTGGTTCAGGTCATACTTATCTGACCGCTACCATTTCGTCTACTTAAATGGAGAAAAATCGATTATAACTTCGGCAAACTATGGAGTGCCGCAGGGAGCTGTGTTAGGCCCTTTATTATTCTCAATATATATGCTGCCACTTGGTAATATTCTAAGGAAACATGGAATTAGTTTCCATTGTTATGCTGATGACACTCAAATATATATTTCATCTCGGCCAGATGAATACGCTAAATTATCCAAATTGACAGATTGTGTTAAAGATATAAAAGATTGGATGACGCGTAATTTTCTTTTATTAAATCCAGACAAGACAGAGGTAATACTTATCGGTTCTAAAAACCGTCCACAAAACCTTTCACAGCACGACTTTAACATAGTAGGATGCCCTGTTACTTTATCCGCTACAGTAAAAGACCTGGGTGTTACATTAGACTGCAACCTGTCTTTTGAAAAGCATATTTCATATGTTACAAAAACTGCCTTTTTCCACCTTAGAAACATTGCTAAGCTACGTAATATGCTATCAGTCTCTGATGCAGAAAAGTTAGTTCATGCATTCATGACCTCGAGACTAGATTACTGTAATGCTTTATTAGCTGGTTGTCCTGCATCTTCAATAAACAAGCTACAGTTAGTCCAAAATGCAGCCGCTAGAGTTCTTACTAGATCAAGAAAATATGATCATATAACACCGATTTTATCATCACTTCATTGGTTACCTATAAAGTTCCATATTAAATACAAGGTATTGCTTTTGACTTATAAAGCTCTAAATGGTTTAGCTCCAGTCTATTTAACGGATCTTCTATCGCCTTACAATCCATCGCGCTCTTTAAGATCACTAAATTCGAGGCTTCTGATCATTCCTAGGATATCCAGATGCACCAAAGGAGGCAGAGCATTTTCACATTTAGCGCCGAAGCTCTGGAATAGCCTTCCTGATATTGTTCGTAGCTCAGACTCGCTCTCCCAGTTTAAAACTAGACTGAAGACGCATCTATTTAGCCAGGCATTCATATAAATTTTTTATCTTACAGTTACTGTAAATTCGGCCTCTAGTTCATAAACGCCAGAGGAGAACTGGCCCCCGACTGAGCCTGGGTTCTCCCAAGGTTTTTTTTCTCCATTGGGCCATCTGATGGGGTGTTAGGACACCATTAGGTCACTGGATGGAGTTTTTCGGTTCCTTGCCACTGTTGCCTTTGGCTTGCTCAGTTGGGGATATTCAAATTAATTAACCAATCATACCATTGATCAGCTCTACCAAACTTGGATGTCTTTTTTCCAGTAATAAACAAACATTGTTAAGTTGTTTTGATTGATACTGTGAAGCAGCTTTGATACAATCTGTATTGTGAAAAGCGCTATATAAATATATTTGACTTGACTTGACTTACATTTAAATTAATCTTTTGATATAATGTATGCATTTGTGTTTGTACATTGTGCTTATATTTTAAAAATACCTGCATGTAATTACAGCTGTCATTTATTTATGAAATTACATATTTAATTACACCTTTGACCCTACCCTTACCCCTTAAACCAAATTATAATTAAAATAGGGTGATATTATTGGTGAATATAATTTTTCAGTGCAAGCTTGGCTATGTCAGCAAAGATGGTTCAAATGTGGAGAAACGTATTACAATTGTAATGAAAATATGATTAACTGTTTTTTACAATAATATGTATGAATGAATGGTGCACAATGAAACTAGACAAATTAATTAAGTAAACAAATAGGGAATTTTTGTCTTAAGACAAGTGCATTTTAAACCACTTAAAACATTCTCCAAATAACTGATGTAATTCATTTAAATGATTTATTGTTGTAAAATCTGTTCTCTGTATAATTATGCGCTTACATATAATTACAAGTTCATAATTTTTTTTTTTTTAAAGTGCCCCTATTATGGGCATTTAAAGGCTCTTAATTATGTTTTGGAGGTCTTCAATAAAAGATTTATATGCAAGAAAAAATAGAATAAAAATTATGATAATTTATTCAGCATCATCTATTTTCTCAGTGTCAGAAATGGTTTGATAAAGGATTCAGTCTCTCTAAACTCCTTTCCACGAGCCTACTGTGCTCTGATTGGTCAGATGGCCCAGTCTGTTGGGATTGGTCGACCGCTTACAGCGTGTGTCAGAAATGAAACACTCATTACCATATCTGTTTAGCTCCGAAGGCTTCCTCAGCACTTGAATACACACTGATACGAACAGTAACAATGGCGTAGGTTTTACCATATAGATTAAAGACTGAGTCCTCATACTTTGGAAATGCATGCAAAGTTAATTTGCTTTCGTAGCGCATAAAACCGACATTTTTGACATGTCGACAACACGAACAAAACTCTTTCAGGCCTCAGCTACAGTGTTTAAGGGTCAAGGTAGATATAGTTTGCAAGCAGCAAGTATGCTTTGCAGACCTTTTACCTTAACAAACAGCTAATTACACACAACATGAAAGCTAATATCCAAAATATTTTCTTTGCTCTCACCTTGTTTTTTTCAGCCAGTTGTTGCTCGAGGTCTCTATTGACCTTTTGTAACTGGTCAAGATCACTTGCAGTAACCGTCCCGTTCTGCTCACCATCACACTCGTCTGCATGTGACTGTGCTGTTAATCTCAACACCTCTCCCTCCAGATCAGACACCTGCCACACACAAAGAGATATGTCAATACAAAAACATCAAATTGGTAAGACAATGTATCTAACAGCAAGCAGCTCAGGTGGGTAAAAGCACACACTGACCTGTGCCTGGTAAGAAGAGAGTTGCTGTGTTTGTGTGAGGACTTCCTGCTGCAGTGATGTCAGCTGAGAAGTGTGTTCTCGCTCTCTCTCCTCAGACTCCAAACGACGAGACTCACACTCAGCCTGCAGAGAAGACAGACTGCTACGGGCTGCCTTCAGCTCTGACACACACAATAAGAAACAGAAGCGTCTTAATGCTGACCATTATAAAGCACATAAACGTCCTGAAGATGGTTCTTTTAATTAATTGCTCGCACTTATTACCAGTTTAAATAATTTAAACAAAGTCATTGAACCAACCCATTAAATCAGTCAAAGCAGTTACTAAATTAACATCTGACTCTTTTGGTCATGTCTGAATTTGAAATGAAGCAAGAAATTAACTGAAGCTGTTTTGTGTTCTTAAGGTTTGAGAATCTTAGTATCATTATCAGAAGTTTAGTATCAAAATCAGTATATATATATATATATATATATATATATATATATATATATATATATATATAGTGCTGGACTTTAAACTTCGGTTTAAACAAGGACTTTTATTTTGATATTTATTTTTGAGTGTTCCTTAGTTTTCCTATGGCTTCCTGTTTAAAAGAGGAAGTAGGCCATATTTGCCTATCAAAGCCCTTTGCAATGCAATATCTGTAAGTGACGGTTTGATTTTGTTTAGTGAGTATTATGTGTACTTTTATTGTTGTGCTATGTAATGTAGCGTTTAATTCAGCATATTTGTTACTTTTTTCTACTCAAGTATTAATGCTGTTGATATACAACTGTATTGTTGTTGGTTATTTGCCTTGTGTGTTTGAGCGTGCTCATTTTGATGATTTATCTATTTTGTGAAATTCATGTTTATGTATTTTCTCTTCTTTGTAGTTTCACACTTTTCATGATTAAACTACATAAATTGGACCTTCGTGGAGTTTACTGTGGAAGTGTTTAGCGACTGGATAGCTGGATTGATTAAAACAGTGAGGCCAGTGACAGTGAAAAGATACGCAGCGAATTGGAAAGATGGATGGATTGCCTGTCTAACAACTGCATCTATCAGAGAGATAAAAGAATATCTCTGTTTGTAAACCTGCACAAAAATCATGTCTTCAAGAGAATCTAAATCATCACTGCGCCACCGCATGCACAAAGAAAGTGATGATGCTTGCTCAAGTTCTCAGTCTTCTACCTCATCAAGAAGTTCTACGGCCAGTTTAGCCGTCATGAAAGCTCGTGCAAGAGCAGAGGCAGCCAAAGCAAGAGCGGCTCATGCAAAGACAGAAATTGAGATTAAAGTGGAACAAGCCCGACTTCAAGCAACACTAGAGGCACTGCAGGAAGAGAAAGAGAGAGATGCGGCTGTAGCAGAAGCAGAAATTCTAGCAGCAGCCTTCACAGAAGTAGACCATGTATCAGCATCAGAGTTTTCCAAAGAGATCAGCCTCCAACGCACTGCAGACTATGCAAGACAGCAAGCTTCTAGCCGTAATTTACAATGTAGTCCTGAGCACATGTCAGACACTTACAGCCTGGCCAAATACATTGCACGCAGTCAGTTGGTAGCTTCTGGACTGAATTATTTTGATGATAAACCTGTAAATTATTGGGCTTGGCGATCATCTTTTAAAAGTACCATTGCAGACCTTGACCTTAAGCCAGAGGAAGAGATGGATTTGCTCATCAAATATCTCGGAAGAGAATCATCTGAACATGTACGAAGATTAAAATCAGTTAATATTAGGCACCCTTTTGAAGGTCTACAAATGGCTTGGGAGAGGTTAGAGGAAATGTATGGTTCACCAGAGACAATTGAAAGGGCTCTCTTCTCCAAATTGGAAAGCTTCCCTAAAATATCAGGTAAAGATTTCTATAGGCTGCGTGATCTTGGAGATCTGCTTGCAGAGCTAGAGGCAGCCAAGTTGGATGGCTATCTTCCCGGGTTGTCTTACCTTGACACTGCTCATGGTGTGAGCCCGATTGTAGGAAAACTTCCTTATGGTATCCAAGAAAAATGGATATCGTATGGATCGAAGTACAAGAGAGAACATTATGTGGCCTTCCCACCATTTTCTGTGTTTGCTGACTTTATTCGTTCAGAAGCTAAAACAAGAACAGATCCCAGCTTTGCCATTTTTCCTTCAGTGCCGCTACAAGAAAAAAGAGAAAGATCAGATAAATTCAGGCAAGCTTCTATAGCTGTTCATAAAACCCAAGTTAACATGTCTGAAACAAGAGATGCTACAGACAGGATACAGATTGTTGATCCTCAACGATATTGTCTCATTCATGATAAGCCTCATCCACTAATAAGATGCAGAGGCTTTAGAGCAAAAAGTCTGGAGGAGCGCAAACAGTTTCTTAAAGAACATTCAGTATGCTTCAGGTGCTGCTCTTCTGTAGATCACATGGCAAAAAACTGCAAAGCTGAAATCCATTGCACTGAATGTGATAGTGATCGTCATGTGTCAGCTCTACATCCTGGTCCAGCACCTTGGAGGAAAACCATCTCTCCTGTCTTAGAGGATGGCGGGGAGGAAGATGAATTAACCAACCAAGAGGTAACCTCAAAGTGTACTGAAGTGTGTGGAGCTGGAAGGAGTGCCAGAGCATGTTCCAAGATTTGTTTGGTTAATGTCTATCCTGTCGGTAACAAAACCGAATCCAGAAGAATGTATGCAATTCTTGATGAACAGAGCAACCGCTCATTAGCAAGAACAGAATTCTTTGAAGAGTTTCAAATCAAAGGATCTTCTTTTCCGTATTCACTCAAGACATGTGCTGGATTAAAAGAGACAACAGGAAGGAGAGCAAGTGGCTACATTGTGGAATCATTGGATAAGAGTGTAAGCCTTCATCTTCCTACACTGCTAGAGTGCAATCAGATTCCTAACATTCGTTCTGAAATTCCTACCCCAGATGCAGCACGTCATTTCAGTCACCTGAGGGATATTGCTCATGAAATACCGTCCCTAGACCCAGATGCTAACATCCTTCTCCTCCTTGGTAGAGACCTTATTAGGGTCCACAAGGTCCGTCAACAGATTGATGGTCCACCCAACGCTTCATTTGCTCAAAAGTTAGATCTTGGATGGGTAGTTATAGGAGACGCATGTCTTGGAGGTGCTCATCGACCTGCTCATGTAGATGCTTTTAAGACCTCCATACTTGAAAGTGGTCGCCCCAGTTTACTCTGGCCCTGTGAAAGTCAGTTCCATGTAAAAGAGCAGTATGGCACAAAATTTCAGTTTCAAGATCATCTTGCATCAAAAAGTGTAAGTGCTTTAGCAACGTGTGCAAGCGAGAAGCTAGGTCAATCAATCTTTGTTCGTACATCCAGAGATCACAAGCTTGCACTGTCAGTGGACGATGACAGGTTTCTACGCATAATGGACAAAGAGTTCTACCAAGATGAATCCAATGGCTGGGTGGCTCCTTTGCCATTTCAAGTTCCCAGAAGAAGGCTTCCAAATAACAGAAAGTATGTGTACAGCCGTCTTTCCTCACTTCGTCATACTTTGGACAAACGTCCTCAAATGAAAGCTCATTTTTTTGAGTTTATGGAGAACATGTTCTCTAAAGGACATGCAGAAGTTGCTCCCTCACTCAAGAAAGACCAAGAATGCTGGTATCTGCCATTGTTTGGTGTTTATCATCCGAAGAAGCCAAGCAAGATCCGTGTGGTCTTCGATTCTAGTGCACCTTATGATGGAGTTTCATTGAATGATATCCTACTTAAGGGGCCAGATCTCAACAATACCCTCCTGGGAGTGTTGCTGAGATTTCGTAGGGAGCCAGTGGCGATCACCGCTGACATTCAGCATATGTTCCACTGTTTTTTAGTCAGAAAGGATCACAGAGATTTCCTGCGCTTTCTCTGGTATCAAGACAATGACCCTGGTAAAGAAATAGTGGAATACAGAATGTGTGTACATGTGTTTGGCAATCGTCCTTCTCCTGCTGTTGCCATATATGGTTTGCATAGAGTGGCCAAGGAGGAAGAAAAGAACTTCGACAGTGGAGTTAAAGAGTTTGTTGAACATGATTTCTATGTTGATGATGCTCTGAAATCCTTCCCAAATGAAACCGCAGCAATTAGTGCTCTGAAGCAAACTCAAGACATGCTTGCAGTAGCAAACCTTAGGCTACATAAAATAATCTCCAATCGACCTGCAGTGATTGAGGCATTTCACTCTGAAGATCGGGCTGTGGATATCAAGGATGTTGACCTCTTCTTTGAAGATACTCCAATCCAGCGTAGCCTAGGAGTGTCATGGAATTTAGCATCAGACACATTTACTTTCCAAGCTATTGACGATAAGAAGCCATTCACCCGGCGAGGTGTACTGTCAACTGTAAACAGCTTATATGATCCTTATGGTTTCATTGCTCCTGTTACCATCAAAGGCAGGCTGTTGCTTCGGGAACCCTCAAAGCAGACTGAAGACTGGGATTCTCCATTACCTGATGACCTAAAGCCAGAATGGATCAGATGGAGGAATTCCTTACAAAACCTGCAAGATCTAAAGATACAACGAACTTACTCATCTTTTCCTACTTCAGAGGTTCAGACAAGGGAATTGTGTATATTTGCAGATGCATCCGTGAAAGCTGTTGCAGCTGTAGCTTATCTGCGATCCACATCTCAAAATGGCCAAGCAGATACTGGTTTTGTGTTTGGAAAGACAAAGTTGGCACCACAGCCAGATCTGACTGTTCCAAGATTAGAACTCTGTGCAGCAGTTCTGGCAGTTGAGATCGCAGACATGGTTGTAGAAGAAA
Source organism: Gila robusta (assembly GCA_030770095.1). Classification (NCBI taxonomy): domain Eukaryota; kingdom Metazoa; phylum Chordata; class Actinopteri; order Cypriniformes; family Leuciscidae; genus Gila; species Gila robusta. The sequence goes on along the minus strand of JAVALU010000015.1, from coordinate 2,453 downwards.
TAGGCTTGCAGTTCAATAATATCCAGTTCTACACGGATAGTAAAGTTGTTCTTGGGTATATTCATAATCGAACAAGACACTTTTATGTGTATGTGCACAACAGAATCCAACGAATTCTTCAGTCATCTACTCCTAGTCAATGGAGCTATATTCCATCAGATGCTAATCCTGCAGATCATGGGTCTAGATCTGTATCAGCTGATTATCTCAGTAGTACAACTTGGCTTACAGGGCCAGATTTCTTTCAGAACACTCCATCCTTAAACCATCCTTAAATGCCTTGCTTCAAGAGAACTATGACCTTGTTGATCAAGATCCAGAAATCCGACCACAAGTGATTTCATGTTTAACTGCAGTGCCTACTCGGTTCCTGACTCCTGAGCGTTTTGAACGCTTCTCCAGCTTGAATAAGCTAATCAGAGCGATCGCTCATTTAAGCCACATCTCCCAGTCATTCTCCCATTTAACGAAAGAGCCAAGGTGTAGTGGATGGCATCTTTGTAGTAACAGTCCCACAAATGAGGAGTTGGAAAAAGCCAGGATTGTTATCCTAAAGAGCGTTCAAAATGTAGCCTTTCCTGAAGAGCTAAGTGATATAAAAGCAGGATGCAATCTCTCACCTAAAAGTAGTATACGGAAACTTCATCCTATTCTGGATGACAAAGGTCTTCTGCGCGTTGGAGGCCGTATTGCTCAGGCAGGTCTTGAGAAGGAAGAATCCAATCCTGTGATCATTCCTGGTAAACATCACGTAGCAATCTTGCTTGTTCGACATTACCATCAAGCAGTCAAACATCAAGGAAGGCATTTTACTGAGGGAGCAATACGAGCAGCAGGGTATTGGCTGATGAGTGCCAAAAGATGCATTGGAAGTCTACTTAACAAGTGTGTGACATGTAGAAGGCTTCGCCATCCTACAGAGCTCCAACTGATGGCAGATTTGCCAGCAGAAAGACTTCAAGTGGCTCCACCTTTCACATATGTAGGAGTCGATGTATTTGGACCATGGCAGGTTGTTTCTCGCCGCACCAGAGGAGGCTGCTCCAATTCCAAAAGATGGGCAATCATTTTCTCATGCATGTGCACAAGAGCAGTGCACATTGAAGTTGTAGAGACATTGAGCTCAAGCGGATTCATTAATGCTCTGAGACGTTTTTTGCAATAAGGGGACCCGCTAAGCAGATACGCTCTGATTGTGGCACAAACTTTATTGGAGCAGTGCAGGAGCTCAAGATGATTAAAGAAACTTCAGGCTCTGATCTTCAGAAGTATCTACAAGAACATGCTTGTACATGGATATTCAACGATCCCCATGCGTCACATATGGGAGGTGCTTGGGAAAGGATGGTGGGTATAGCCCGACGTATGCTTGACTGTATGTTGCTTGAAGGAAAGTCCCTGCATCTCACACACGACGTTCTGGTAACCCTCATGGCTGAAGTGTCTGCTATCATTAATGCACGCACTCTCGTGCCAGTATCTTCAGATCCTGAAGTTCCTTTAATACTCACCACTGCTATTCTGTTGACCCAGAAAACCTGTTCGATCCCTCCGCCACTTGGCGAGTTTACAGATAAAGATCTTTTCAAGGCTGAGTGGAAAAGAGTTCAAAATCTTGCAGAAACATTTTGGACAAGATGGCGCCGTGAGTATCTTGCTACTCTACAGAGTAGGCAGAAGTGGCAAGACAAGAAGCCTTGTCTCAAGAAAGGAGACATTGTGTTGATGAAGGATAGCCAAGTCAAGAGAAATCAGTGGCCTATGGCTATCATTGCAAAAACACTGCCTAGTAAAGATGGTCTTGTGAGGAAAGTGGAGTTGAAATTCAGCAGAGAAGGTGTGCAGAAAAACTTTATTCGCCCTATATCAGAAGTGGTTCTGCTTTACTCCCCCTAAGATATTAGGAGTAAAAAAGCTAAAGTGAGGTATTTACATACCCCAGGCGGGGAGTGTGCTGGACTTTAAACTTCGGTTTAAACAAGGACTTTTAGTTTGATATTTATTTTTGAGTGTTCCTTAGTTTTCCTATGGCTTCCTGTTTAAAAGAGGAAGTAGGCCATATTTCTTCTGTGCTTGAGTTGTGCAAGGTGCTCCATGTGGTTGCAGACATCCAGCTTCATCTTGCCTATCAAAGCCCTTTGCAATGCAATATCTGTAAGTGACGGTTTGATTTTGTTTAGTGAGTATTATGTGTACTTTTATTGTTGTGCTATGTAATGTAGCGTTTAATTCAGCATGTTTGTTACTTTTTTCTACTCACGTATTAATGCTGTTGATATACAACTGTATTGTTGTAGGTTATTTGCCTTGTGTGTTTGAGCGTGCTCATTTTGATGATTTATCTATTTTGTGAAATTCATGTTTATGTATTTTCTCTTCTTTGTAGTTTCACACTTTTCATGATTAAACTACATAAATTGCACCTTCGTGGAGTTTACTGTGGAAGTGTTTAG
>JAVALU010000013.1:32500-65770 GCA_030770095.1 Gila robusta | reverse complement strand
CTCAGTGTGTTCTGAGTGACAGTGTGTGTTATCTCAGTGAGGGTTGTGTAGTGTTTTTCCTCTCAGTGTGTTCTGAGTGACAGTGTGTGTTATCTCAGTGAGGGTTGTGTAGTGTTTTTACTCTCAGTGTGTTCTGAGTGACAGTGTGTGTTATCTCAGTGAGGGTTGTGTAGTGTTTTTACTCTCAGTGTGTTCTGAGTGACAGTGTGTGTTATCTCAGTGAGGGTTGTGTAGTGTTTTTACTCTCAGTGTGTTCTGAGTGACAGTGTGTGTTATCTCAGTGAGGGTTGTGTAGTGTTTTACTCTCAGTGTGTTCTGAGTGACAGTGTGTGTTATCTCAGTGAGGGTTGTGTAGTGTTTTACTCTCAGTGTGTTCTGAGTGACAGTGTGTGTTATCTCAGTGAGGGTTGTGTAGTGTTTTTACTCTCAGTGTGTTCTGAGTGACAGTGTGTGTTATCTCAGTGAGGGTTGTGTAGTGTTTTTACTCTCAGTGTGTTCTGAGTGACAGTGTGTGTTATCTCAGTGAGGGTTGTGTAGTGTTTTACTCTCAGTGTGTTTGAGTGACAGTGTGTGTTATCTCAGTGAGGGTTGTGTAGTGTTTTTACTCTCAGTGTGTTCTGAGTGACAGTGTGTGTTATCTCAGTGAGGGTTGTGTAGTGTTTTTCCTCTCAGTGTGTTCTGAGTGACAGTGTGTGTTATCTCAGTGAGGGTTGTGTAGTGTTTTTACTCTCAGTGTGTTCTGAGTGACAGTGTGTGTTATCTCAGTGAGGGTTGTGTAGTGTTTTTCCTCTCAGTGTGTTCTGAGTGACAGTGTGTGTTATCTCAGTGAGGGTTGTGTAGTGTTTTTACTCTCAGTGTGTTCTGAGTGACAGTGTGTGTTATCTCAGTGAGGGTTGTGTAGTGTTTTTACTCTCAGTGTGTTCTGAGTGACAGTGTGTGTTATCTCAGTGAGGGTTGTGTAGTGTTTTTACTCTCAGTGTGTTCTGAGTGACAGTGTGTGTTATCTCAGTGAGGGTTGTGTAGTGTTTTTACTCTCAGTGTGTTCTGAGTGACAGTGTGTGTTATCTCAGTGAGGGTTGTGTAGTGTTTTACTCTCAGTGTGTTCTGAGTGACAGTGTGTGTTATCTCAGTGAGGGTTGTGTAGTGTTTTTACTCTCAGTGTGTTCTGAGTGACAGTGTGTGTTATCTCAGTGAGGGTTGTGTAGTGTTTTTACTCTCAGTGTGTTCTGAGTGACAGTGTGTGTTATCTCAGTGAGGGTTGTGTAGTGTTTTTACTCTCAGTGTGTTCTGAGTGACAGTGTGTGTTATCTCAGTGAGGGTTGTGTAGTGTTTTTACTCTCAGTGTGTTCTGAGTGACGTGTGTGTTATCTCAGTGAGGGTTGTGTAGTGTTTTTACTCTCAGTGTGTTCTGAGTGACAGTGTGTGTTATCTCAGTGAGGGTTGTGTAGTGTTTTTACTCTCAGTGTGTTCTGAGTGACAGTGTGTGTTATCTCAGTGAGGGTTGTGTAGTGTTTTTACTCTCAGTGTGTTCTGAGTGACAGTGTGTGTTATCTCAGTGAGGGTTGTGTAGTGTTTTTACTCTCAGTGTGTTCTGAGTGACAGTGTGTGTTATCTCAGTGAGGTTGTAGTGTGTTTTACTCTAGTGTGTTCTGAGTGACTGTGTGTGTTATCTCAGTGAGGGTTGTGTAGTGTTTGGCTGCACTGAGCGGTGTGTTGAGCGTGTGTTAAGAGTGTGTTTGCTGAATGAGTTTTGCAGGTGATGTGAAGTGTTTAGCTCAGGTGATGTTGGTAGTGCAGACTGTAGTTCGAGTTTTGCACATGTAGCTCCAGTTGTGCTCACTGTGTGTTAGCAATCGAAAAAAAAAACCTATAAATTGTTGAGGAAAATCACAACCTCTAAATGTTTCAGTTCAAGCCAATTTTGGTTTATTTTTCACGAGAAGTTGAGCTTCCAAGTTTGTGTAAGACTTGAATGATCTTGAATTAAATCATGGTCAAATTGTGTAGTATTAAATTGTGTTTAGAAGCTTTGATATCTCGACATTCATTATAATCTATAATTATGAATAATCTATAATATAATTAAGTATATGTTTTATGTAATGTAATTAATGTTTATATTGAAGTTATGTCAAGTTCTGAAAAGTATGTAAAAGGTTATGTAAACACAGTTAGATCACATTAACTAATATTTTTCATCAAAAACACATGAGTGCAGATGTGTGAGTGTGTGTGTGTGTGTGTGTGTGTGTGTGTGGTTGTGTTGTGTGTGTGTGGTGTGTGGTGTGTGTGTTGTGTGTGTTGTGGGTGTGTGTGTGTGGTGTGTGTACCTGTGCTGGTGTGTTTCAAGATGCTGCTGGGTGTATAATGGACAAATGCTTGGATGTTGAGATCTGGACACGTGTTGTTTTCACTGGAGCTGAGAAATGAAGAAGAGCCGTCAAGCCGTAATACATTCATAAAACAATAACACACGAGTGATGATTCAGATTGATGTTAAAGCTGCAGTGCGAGTCCGTAACTTTTGTTCAAAATTTACTAAGTTTATAATATAATGAGTGAGAACGTCATGAATCCCGTCCGTAACAAGTATTAGAACAGGATTGGAGATGAGAAGGAAATAAGTGACGTAACAATTGAGTCTTCCTGCAGAACTTATGCTAAAGCTTTTCATTTCTGTTTATTAACCTCTAGAGCGCCAAAAGTTACGGACTGCAGATTTAATTATGAATATCAGGAACCTCTGATCACATATAGCTGGACTTCTTGGTTAGTGTGTCCATCCAGCATCCACAGCCGTACGGTCCAGCATCTTCCATCTTCAGGATACTGATGGTCACTGTAAATGATCTGGTCTGATGATTATCCTTCAGTGAGAATCTGTCATTGAACACTGAGGACTCTCCTCCATCAGATTCTAGTATAAGGACAGCGTCTCTGTAAAGTCCTCTGTAAGAAGTATTTGTAAGAGTTTTTATATCCTTCTGGATAAGGACAGATAATGTTCACTCGTCCTCCCTCTGTTCCTCTCACTGTAATGTCCACAGACAGTGAACTGCTCACTACACACACACACACACACACACACACACACACACACACACACAGCTTTACTCATGTACACTGATAACATACACCATAATGTTATAATAAACACTTTTAGTAGAGATCTTCAGCTCTTACCCGTCAGCAGAAACACACAAACTATCAGTGGAAACTTCATTTCTTCATCAGTTCAGTTCAGAAAATCAGTGTGAAACTCTCAGTAGTTCCTCACACGACTCTTGAAACTCAAACAGCAATAATACTGCTCTCATCTATCAGTGGAGAGTAAAATAATACGCTTGTTGCTCGTCTGATGATGAGAATCTGTGATCTCTGTGTTTCACATGGTGTTAGCTGTGAAAAACGCCTCTCAGTTTTGACCAGGAAATGAACTTGTGAATTCATCAAACACAACCTGTTCCTGTCCTGTCTTTAACATCTTTAACAGCTTTCTGTGGATCTGACTCTTTTTCTACTCCTAATTGTTTTTTATATATTTTCAAAACATGTTAATTACATGTTAAGCATCATCCACTCATAGAAAAAAATTCAAAACATTTTAAGGAAACTTTCTTTGCCAACTCTGAATGAAAAAGACATGAGATGATGAAGAAATGCTTGTTAGAGTGATTTTCTGTGGTAATCGACAGCATGGGAAAACACTGTCGTTTACAGAATACTATAAATAATACAGAAAATTGCTCGAACATTAAGATAACTGTTTCTCCATCATATGAGCTCTAGGAGAAGAGTTGCATTGTGGGAAATGTGTGGTTGCTGAAGCCTCAAAGCTCTTCCTGTGGCTGTAGTTTCACTTCCTGTTTTTTCTGTGAGTAAAAGACATCACACGTTTAACTGAGCTAAAGCCTCCAATTATTATAATGATGAATGCTATTCTTAGTGTTATGAACCATACCATGGCAACACCGTGGGTTGTAGTAGCTAGTCAGTGTTTGGATTGGCTGTGGAGAAAATAATATTTCTGAATAAAAAACCATACCATATTATGGACCTTTGTCCTAAGCCTTCGGCATGATGTACCCAAAGCCACACCCTCTGCAAATGTTTTTTTTTTATTATTATTTTTAATTAGAGAACATTGTTACATAAAAACATGCATCAAAGACAGAAACTTCAAAAACCCTCTGCTACTTATACAAGTACAACACCAGTTACACAAGCACATCCTTTTCAACATACAACAATACCAGTCCCACCATGTGTAACAAGTTATAGAGTTCTGCTTTCCCAGCTAAACATGATAAAGCGTTCACACATTGATACTGCCCTGCTAAAAACACACTATAGAAACCATTACAGAAATTCTATATTGATTTAATGGTTTTCATGGGAATTTTATTGGTTGTAATGGGAAATTTATAGTGGTCTCTGTGGGTCTCTACTGATATGAGTTGGGTGTATATACTGGTGGGGCATTAAAATCCTAATGGAATATGTCCCAAACACCACTAAAAAAATAATTCTGTAGTGGTTTAAATGGTAAAATCCATGGTTTCCTATTGGTATTTTAATAGAACCATTAGAATTTTCTGTGATGGTTTCCAACTTTTTTAAAGCTGGTCTGACCTTCTGTCCTTGTCTAAAGAAAAATATATACACACACACACACACACGACAACATCATGCTTAATGTTTTAGTATCAAGGTGAACACATGAAATTCATCAGTATCTGTAAAATTCACCTACAATAAATGAGATTCACAGCACTAACACTGTTTCAGCTTTTGATCGCCTCGGTAAACACGTAATAACGGGGCGTGTAACATATAAGCCTACTTGCATTTTATGGTTGGTCAGCTTTTGTTGCATTACATTTACTTCACCAGGAGATGGTGCTGCAATTTCTATATGAATGAAGCTTCGATGTAGTGAAACCATTTATTCGGACACAATTTGTATCAGAATAGCAATAATGCTTCGAAACGCTTCATTTGGCCATCACTACGACAGAGGACTGAGGGAGAACACAGGGTTTAAATACACATGGACTTAATCAAAGAAACGAGACACAGCTGAATATGACTAACGACATCTCTGAAGACTAAGAACAGCAGAACTGAAACTCATAATCAACGTGTCCATTAAAGTATCTCATGATGACATATTCAGCTTTTTAATATAATTATATATATATATATATTTATATAATATTATACACACATTTATATTTGTATTTAATATATTTGTGAATGTCAGCTGTAAACGCCACATTAATGTAATTAGTGATGGGAACCCGAGGCTTCTGAAGCATTTGAGGCTTTCATCAAATTGTGCCGAAAAATAAATGGTTCATCACTCGAAGCTTTTAACACAATGCGCATTAATGACATCTGTTGCTCACACTTGTTTTCTACACCATATCTAACAAATCACAGCAGAGCAGAAAAAGCACGTGAGCCAAACAAAGTGTCGGAAGTCCGTGACGTACAAGTGTGTATCAATACAGTTCTCTCTAATCTTCTAATGAATGAGCCATGAGACCACAACTCGTGTCACGTGTAGCCAGTCGATGGTTTCACATATTGATCAATATTAATATAAAATATACAGTATGTGATCATAATTATAGTAGCCTAATTGTAATTGAAAAAATATTTTGGGTGTTCTGTTTTTAAAAATATACAAATTATTGTTATAGGGAAGTGTAGTGTTAAATCATTTAAACAATTTCTCATCATGCGTCTTCCGACGAGGTCGCATTTCTCGCGAAAGCGCCAATTTTTTTTCAATACCAGCTGTTACACGAGCTCTGATACGATCGAGGAGGAAGTTAATAATCATAATGACGCCACACAATAGAGGAGTTTTCGGACAAAAAGTCATTTCATGACAAGCACTGAATCGGGCGTGACCCTCGATCGCTTCTGGTGCAAAAGATCAGGTTTAAATCTTCAAGTGTGTGTCCAGTCTGTAGGTTTGGTGTGATGAAGCATCATCTGTGTTTATGAAGGAGCGCTCGAGGTCTCATATGACGTTAGTAGGTTTATGAAAAAAACACAGCTTGTAAAATACAGTTGTTTCTGTGTCTCTGTCCTCTGGATTACAGAAGCGTCCAGTGTCTTTGATCTATAATCACAGGAAACAAGAGTTTATTAAGTTAATAAGAGAAAATAACTCAATCAAAGAGAATCTATAGTTTTTAAAACATGAATATAATCATTCAAACACAAGCTGATAGAGATTCAATGTCTGAAAATCAGTAAAAAACACAGTCATGTTTCAGTGTCATCACCGTGTTGAGCAAGAAATAAAATCTGATTGTGCTTCAATGGGATCTGCGAACACAATATACTACTGTAAACGTTGAGTTCAATAAATAAGCATAATCATCGAGTTTTCTGCTGACTCACCTGATCATAAATCACTGGATTTAAACCACAACAATGGGGGACGACAGCAGACCTGAGCAATAGATCAACATTAGTCTTTCTTAGATACTCACTTCTTCAGTTTTATTATAGTTCATAATTATAACATCCTTTAATTCAGGTTCTCATGTATGTCATCACCAAAACCCAACCAAGAATTTAGTGTAAAATATTACCTTTATTCTTCTTTTCTTTCGCACAGCCACTATAATCAGTGGAAATGCTATCGAGAGTAAAACTAAAGCCTCCGCAGATGACGATAATCACAAATGAACCTGGAAAACACAAGAGAGAAACACTTTCTGAATATACAGTAACATGCAAACAACCACAAGAGTCAGGAATGATTAGAAAGACCATGCAGAGACAAGCAGATTGTTTGTTTATTTATGAATATCATGATATGGTTATTAAAGATATTGTAACTATTGTAAATGTATTGTTGTTATATAGTGTAACTGAAGTGATAACTGCATGGTAAACCTCAACTCTTCAGAGGAACACACTTCTCTTTACGGTTGATGTTCAAACCAAATTAACCTCATGACATCTGATGTGTGCATATATTTATATTTATACAGGAGCTAAAATGTGTCTCAACAAATAGTCAAGCAATTTACTTTTAAAGAGTGATTATGTGATCAGAGAGTTGCATTGTGGGTAGTGTTGTTCTTACTAGTGTTTGTCTCATTTTTTGAGAGAGTTTTTGTCTGATAGAGTTGAACTGTAGTATTTCCTGTTGTTGTTCTTGTGTTTCAGTTTCTGTTTGATGAGTCACTGACAGAGAGAAACACCAGTGACTGTGAATGTGACGAACATGCAGTAATATAATAACAAAATAATAATAATAGACAAACACACACATACCACAGTTTGCTATTGCTGCATATGAACACATGTTGTTTTCTGTTCATATCACTGAATACTGATAATCACATTATATTAGTGCTCATTTTAAAGACACTTTATTATCTGAACTGATACAGAGTCAATTTGGATAAAAGTTTCTGTCAAACCCACGTAAAGCTGGACTCATGTTAGTGATGATTATTACTGTCATTATTACCAGATGATTTTACTCACAAACTGCAGAACAAAGAAAGTGCTAAAGAAATTTACAGTAAAATGATGCATCAAACATTCATGTTGTTGTACATTTGATTCAATTGTTGAGGAAAATCACAACCTCTAAATGTTCAGTTCGATGCAGTTTTGGTTTATTTTTTTCACAGAAGTTGAAGCTTCCAAGTTTGTGTAAGACAATGAATGATCTTCAATTACATCATGATCAAAAATGCAGCATTAAAATTGTGTTTTAGAAGCTTTGATATCTCTATATTCAATATAATCAGAATAACTATTAATGTTTATATTGAAGTTTATGACAAGTTCTGAAAAGTATGTAAAAAGTTATGTAAAACAGGCAACTTCACATTGACTATATTTTCAATCTAAAAAACACATGAGTGCAGATGTCAGAGTGTGTGTGTGTGTGAGTGTGTGTGTGTGTGTGTGTGCGCGGCGTGTGAGGAGTGGTGTGATGTGTGTGTGTGTATGTGTGTGTGTGAGAGTGTGAGATGTGAGGGTGTGTGTCTGTGTGTGTGAGTGCGCGTGTGTGTGTGTGTGTGTGTGTGTGTTGTGTGTGTGTGTGTGTGTGTGAGAGTATGTTTATAATTACATTGCTCGGGGACCAAATGTCCTCCAAGTATAGTAAAACCTGAAATCACCTACATTGTGGGGACCAGCCAGTGGTCCCCATGAGGAAAACTAGCGTATAAACATATCTAAGTAATGTTTTTTTGAAAATGTAAAAATGCAGAATGTCTCCTGTGATGGGTAGGTTTAGGGATAGGGGCAGTGTAAGGGGACAGAATATCAGTTTGTACAGTATAAAAACCATTACGCCTATGGAGAGTCCCACATGAGATGTGTGGCCTGTTTGTGTGTCGTGTGTGTGTGGTGTGTGTGTGTGTACCTGTGCTGGTGTGTTCAGTGCTGCTGTTTGTATATGGACTAATGCTGGATGTTGAGATCTGGACACGTGTTGTTTTCACTGGAGCTGAGAAATGAAGAAGAGCGTCAAGCCGTAATACATTCATAAAACAATAACACACGAGTGATGATTCAGATTGAGATTAAAGCTGAAGTCCGAGTCCGTAACTTTTGTTCAAAATTTACTAAGTTTATAATATAATGAGTGAGAACGTCATGAATCCCGTCCGTAACAAGTATTAGAACAGGATTGGAGAGATGAGAAGGAAATAAGTGACGTAACAATTGAGTCTTCCTGCAGAACTTTAGCTAAAGTTTTCATTTCTGTTTATTAACCTCTAGAGCGCCAAAAGTTACGGACTGCAGATTTAATTATGAATATCAGGAACCTCTGATCACATATAGCTGGACTTGTTGGTAGTGTGTCCCATCCAGCCCTACAGCCGTACGGTCCAGCATCTTCCATCTTCAGGATACTGATGGTCACTGTAAATGATCTGGTCTGATGATTATCCTTCAGTGAGAATCTGTCATTGAACACTGAGGACTCTCCTCCATCAGACTTTAGTATAAGGACAGCGTCTCTGTAAAGTCCTCTGTAGAAGTATTTGTAAGAGTTTTCATATCCTTCTGGATAAGGACAGATAATGTTCACTCGTCCTCCCTCTGTTCCTCTCACTGTAATGTCCACAGACAGTGAACTGCTCACTACACACACCACACACACCACACACACACACACACACACAGCTTTACTCATGTACACTGATAACATACACCATAATATTAGATAATAAACACTTTTAGTAGAGATCTTCAGCTCTTACCCGTCAGCAGAAACACACAAACTATCAGTGGAAACTTCATTTCTTCATCAGTTCAGTTCAGAAAATCAGTGTGAAACTCTCAGTAGTTCCTCACACGACTCTCTGAAACTCAAACAGCAATAATACTGCTCTCATCTATCAGTGGAGAGTAAAATAATACGCTTGTTGCTCGTCTGATGATGAGAATCTGTGATCTCTGTGTTTCACATGGTGTTAGCTGTGAAAACGCCTCTCAGTTTTGACCAGGAAATGAACTTGTGAATTCATCAAACACAACCTGTCCCTGTCCTGTCTTTAACATCTTTAACAGCTTTCTGTTGATCTTTGCTCTTTTTCTCTCTAATTGTTTTTTATATATTTTCAAAACATGTTAATTACATGTTAAGCATCATCCACTTATAGAAAAAAATGTCAAACATATGGAATGTGGAAACTATCTTTACCAACTCTGAATGAAAAAGATGAGAAGAAATGCTTGTTAGAGTTATTTTCTGTGGTAATCGACAGCATGGGAAAACACTGTCGTTTACAGAAACTATAAAATACAGAAAATTGCTTGAACATTAAGATAACTGTTTCTCCATCATATGAGCTCTAGGAGAAGAGTTGCATTGTGGGAAATGTGTGTTTAGCTGACGCCTCAAAGCTCTTCCTGTTTGGCAAGTGTGAGCCGAAGACATCAGATGTTTAACTGAAGCAAAAACGCTTATAATGATGAAGCTATTCTTTAGCATCTCAATAGCACCAGACAAATCTGTGCATTTATATGTTGCTTGCAATGATTTATCAGGATATTCAGCAACTTTTGAATGGTGCAAATACAACATCAACCAGCAGGAGTGAACAGATGAAAACAGACAAACATTGAACTGAACATCCAACAAGGAAATGATATTCACATTAATAACTGCAGACTCACAATACAATAATAATGAAATAAAACATATGCGTCGCTTGCAATCAAGAATAGCATGGTTTAATTTGTCCATTAAATTATCTAATGAGACATATACAGCTTTTAAAAATACATTTATATTTTTATTATACATATTTGTGAATGCCACTGTAAACGTAAAGTCAAAAGTCAAACTGCCACATTAATGATAATTACAATAAAAACACAAAACACCAAATACTCAAATCAAGAAGATGAATCTGATCTTTCTGAACTCTATAATGAACAGACGAGACGGATGAAGACGGTTTGGTATATTATATTATATTGTAACGGTAACTCAGAGAAGAGAAGCACAGATGACGTTTAACCATGTACTGAAATGCAGCAGAGGACACACTAACTGTCAGGATACAAGCACGGAGACAGAGGTAAATGAATCCAAACAGCTTTATTCAATGTGACAAAAGTGCAAGGTGAGTATTCAGAGTTCAGGTGCAGATTCGGTGAAGATCACTCAGTGCGGGGCAGACAACAGGTGAGCATGTTATCTTCAGGTGGATGTCAAGCAGTTACAGTTCATCAATACTTGTCTTTTCTCTGTCAGATGCAGTCGCTAGCAAGCAAGCTCGGAGTGAACACAGGAAGCTCAGGAGAATACAGGATCATTGGTAACATGGAGTCAAACAGGATTTCTGGAGACAGCGGAACAATGATACAGAGGTTAGTGTTTCACAAGTGAGTATACGTTACTTTGCAGAATCGTTGACGCATCAGAGATTTCAGGAGACAATGGATAAAGGTCTGTTCCTGTTGGAGACTTGAACTTGAACTGAGGCTGTGGTGAGTATTTTATAGAGCTTGCTGATGAGGCTGCTGATTGTGAACAGGTGCAGGTGATAATACTCAGGGGAGAGTAACTGCAGGTGCGCCAAAGAGGATTCTGGGGAATGTAGTGCAGAGATAGACGGTGAACGTGACACTAACAGTCAGTGAATATGACTTTCAGCAGATTAAACGCTTTTATCAGATCAACTGATCAGTGTCTTATTTCTGCAGGTTGTGAGACGGTGATCGGCTGAATCCAGGCTGTAGGGAAGCTCACGATCCTCAGTTCAGAAGAGAAACTGAGTGACCGATGGAGACGGATGAAGGACTGGAGATTCTCAGGAGTAACAAGGGAGAATAAGGAGGAACACTGGGATCAGAAACGCTGGAGGTCAGAAGCTCATGTAAGATCTTACAGAGTCCGTAATGAGACCAGACGATGTGTGTGACTGAGGCCTGAGACACACTAGATGATTTTCATAATCGATTTTAAAACTGTTGAAGACCACAGACATAATGAAACACTAATAAATCATCATAAAACACTAGAAGATTCATCCGGACCGCGAGACACACACCTGTGAGACACACACCTGTGAGAGACACACCTGTGAGAGACACACCTGTCGATTGTAACATTTTCACAGTGATACGAGATCTCACAGAGACTCACAAGATCAAACGTGACTTGAAAAATAAATTTAAAAAATGGAGGACGATTGACGTCATCAACTGGCTCTCCTGGCGTGAGTTTTGTTTTACGGGAAGAAAAACTAAAGGAAAAGAATAAGGGTGATCATCTTTCTCAATTCTCCACTTTCATGACATGTTTGTGTCTGCCGAGTCTCAGTTAAACACACAACATCTGGTAGGTGAAGCTCGCTCTCATTGGCTATCGCGAGTTTAACGTCAGAGCCGGACTGATCAAGAGTCGGAAATATCAAACATGTTTCATATTTACGGTTTGGGATCATGCGAGCTCCGATACGATCAGGAGAAGTTAATAATCATAATGACGCCACACAATAGAGGAGTTTTCAGACAAAAAGTCATTCATGACAAGCATTGAATCGGGCCGTGACCCTCGATCGCTTCTGGTGCAAATCAGGTTTAAATCTTCAAGTGTGTGTCCAGCCTGAGGTTTGGTGTAATGAACTCATCTGTGTTTATGAAGGAGCGCTCGAGTCTCATATGACGTTATAGTTTATGAAACACAGCTGTAAAATACAGTTGTTTCTGTGTCTCTGTCCTCTGGATTACAGAAGCGTCCAGTGTCTTTGATCTATAATCACAGGAAACAAGAGTTATTAAGTTAATAGAGAAAATAACTCAATCAAAGAGAATCTATAGTTTTTACACATGAATATAATCATTCACACACAAGCTGATAGAGATTCAATATCTGAAAATCAGTAAAAACACAGTCATGTTTCAGTGTCATCACAGTGTTGAGCAAGAAATAAAATCTGATTGTGTTTCAATGGATCTGCGAACACAATTACTACTGTAAACCTTGAGTTCAATAAATAAGCATAATCATCAGTTTCTGCTGACTCACCTGATCATAAATCACTGGATTAAACACAACAATGGTGGACGACAGCAGACCTGAGCAATAGATCAACATTAGTCTTTCTTAGATACTCACTTCTTCAGTTTTATTATAGTTCATAATAACATCCTTTAATTCAGTTCTCATGTATGTCATCACAAACCCAACCAAGAATTTAGTGTAAAATATTACCTTTATTCTTCTTTTTCTTTCGCACAGCCACTATAACCAGAGGAACTGCTATCAGGAGTAAAACTAAAGCCTCCGCAGTGACGATAATCACAAATGAACCTGGAAAACACAAGAGAGAACACTTTCTGAAATACAGTAAAAAAGAAAGAGAATATCATAAAATCTAGAATAGAAACTGAATAATAACAGGCATATTGGGGATAACTGAAATTCATGTCACTATGACAACTCCCTGTCAGAATTTTCATTTTCAATGATTGCATCCACCTAATTTTTTATGCGCATTTTGGGATATCACAAAAAAAAAAAAAAAAAACACTGTATGGGAACGGCAATATGAACATGAATTCTAAAATGTGCATAAAAATATGCAGCTAATTGAGACTTTCAGGAGACCAAAAATGGGATGATGGGACAACACAAAAACATGGACTAACCAGCAGAACGATCTCGTTGCACAGCATCTGAAATGTTTTATTTTGCTCATTCTTCGTCTCGCTGGAATGAAAACAGTCCTTTATTCGCAAAACGTTTTATGAGATAGGCCTATTCCAATTTCCGCATAAGTTAAATTCGCAACTTTGGATGGAAACATGATGTGGAAAGACATTTACTGCGTCCGAAATTGCGTAGCATCTGAGTAGGTACTACATTTGAATTTGAATTTACTTTGCGACCATGAAAAAAATAAATTCTATATAGTAAGGGTAGAATGTGTCACCATACACCAGCTGGGGTGCCAATGATCACACCTCTCGTCTCCCTTGCTTTCCCATCATGAACTTTAATTCCCATAATTCTGTTCAAGATGGCGCCGCGGATGGCTGCCTCGGTGTGTCGCTCTCCAGCTATGTGTTGTTTTTGCTCATTTGTTCTGCGTTTAGTCATTCTTTTCCTATCAGTTTCACCAAAGACGAACTACTGGACATTAGGAAAACACACCAGATAACTTTTCTACAGTTTTTGATTATTCGGATGTCTTGCAGGACATTCTCGTCGGAGAGGCAGCATTGTTGTTCAAACTCGCGGTCAGACGCAAACGTGGGAAGCGTGCTGGCGCGCTGGTTAAACTCCCAGTATTCACTCGCTGAATCTCCGATCCCTTCCTAACAAAACGGACGAACTTCTTCTCCTCACCCGCACAAACAAGGATTTTTTAAACTCTGCTGCTCTGTGCTTCACTGAAACCTGGCTGAGTGAAGCCATACCGGACAACGCAATACATCTGCCGGGCTTCCAGCTATTCCGAGCGGATCGCATCGCGGAGCTAACGGGGAAACAAGAGGTGGTGGATTGTGTTTCTACATTAACGAAAGTTGGTGTTCAGATGTAACAACACTGAAGAAGATGTGCTCTCCTAATTTAGAGGCACATTTCATAAACTGTAAACCTTTCTACTCGCCTCGGGAGTTTTCCTCTTTCATTCTCGTGAATGTTACATCCCTCCAGACGCGTGTGTGAGCGCGGCGCTACAACAGCTGGCTGAACAAATAGCTGAAACAGAACAAAGGTATCCTGACTCTCTTTTATAATTTTGGGGATTTTAACAAAGCAAATCTTTCCCGTGAACTACCAAAATACAGACAGCACGTTACATGTCCCACCAGAGACAGTAATATACTGGACCACTGTTACACCACAATAAAAAATGCGTATCACTCCGTCCCACGAGCAGCTTTGGGGCTCTCTGATCACTGTTTGGTTCATCTCATACCGACCTACAGGCAGAAACTGAAATCAGCTAAACCTGTAATAAGGACTGTAAAAAGATGGACTAATGAAGCAGAGCAGAATCTACAGGCCTGCTTTGATTGCACTGATTGGACTGTTTTTGAAGCTGCTACCAACGATCTGGATGAGCTCACAGATACTGTAACATCATATATAAGTTTCTGTGAGGATACATGCATTCCTACCAGGACATTCTTATCATTTACTAATGATAAACCATGGTTTACTGGGAAACTCAAACACCTTCGTCATGCCAAAGAGGATGCTACAGAAGTGGGGATAAAATCTTGTATAACCAGGCCAGAAACAGACTGACAAAGGAGATCAGAGTTGCTAAAGAAGCTACTCTGAAAAACTGAAAAACCAGTTTTCATCCAACGACCCATCATCAGTTTGGAATGGCCTGAGGAACATCACCAACTACAAGTCACCATCCCCCCGATCTGTGGACAATCAACACCTGGCTGATGACTTTAAACTCATTTATTGCAGGTTTGAAAAGCCCTCATTCACCCACACCACCGGGTCTGATCTGCACTTCACACATTCACCATCACCTCCTGCCACCCCATTACTCCCCCCTCCTGCCATCCTACCTGAGCGTAAGGTCTGTGTGGAGGACGTGAGCCGAGTCTTCAAAAAACAGAAGACTAGGAAAGCCTCAGGCCCAGACGGCATCTCATCTGCTTGTTTAAAAGCCTGCGCTGAACAACTGGCCCCGGTCTTCACGCAGATCTTCAACAGATCATTGGAGCAGTGTGAAGTTCCCTGCTGCTTCAAACGCTCCACTATCATTTCTGTCCCCAAAAAACCCAAAATCACTGGACTTAATGACTACAGACCTGTCGCTCTCACGTCTGTGGTCATGAAGTCGTTTGAAAGACGGGTGCTGGCCCACCTGAAGGACATCACTGGACCCCTGCTGGATCCCTTTCAGTTTGCTTACAGAGCAAACAGGTCTGTGGATGATGCAGTCAACATGGGACTGCATTATATCCTGCAACATCTCGACAGACCAGGGACTTATGCAAGGATCCTCTTTGTGGACTTCAGTTCGGCCTTCAATACCATCATGCCTGGTCTTCTCACAGCCAAACTGACCCAGCTCTCCATACCATCCTCGATCTGTCAGTGGATCTCCAGCTTCCTGACGGACCGGCAGCAGCGAGTGAGACTGGGGAAACACACATCCAAGGACTCTCACCACCAGCACTGGCACCCCTCAAAGGTGCGTTCTCTCCCCACTGCTCTTCTCCCTGTACACTAATGACGGCACTTCTAAAGACCCCTCTGTCAAGCTCCTGAAATTTGCAGACGACACCACTGTCATCCAAAACGGTGACGAGTCTGCTTACAGACTGGAGGTTGAACAGCTGGCTGTCTGGTGCAGTTATAACAACCTTGAGCTGAACACGCTCAAAACAGTGGAGATGATCGTGGACTTCAGGAGGAACAGCCCAGCACTCCCCCCACTCACCATCATGAACAGCACTGTGGAAGCAGTGGAGTCATTCAGGTTCCTGGGCACTATCATCTCTCAGGACCTGAAGTGGGATAATCACATTGACTCCACTGTGAAAAAGGCCCAGCAGAGACTGTACTTCCTTCGCCAGCTGAGGAAGTTCAACTTGCCACAGGAGCTGCTGATTCAGTTCTACTCAGCCGTCATTGAGTCTGTTTTATGCAATTCCATCACTGTCTGGTTTGGTTCAGCTACCAAATCAGACATCAGGAGACTACAACGGACAGTCCGGACTGCGGGGAGGATCATTGGTGCCCCCCTGCCAACCCTCCAGGACCTGTACTCTTCCAGAGTGAGGAAGAGAGCAGGTAAAATCATCACAGACTCCACTCACCCTGGACACCTCCTGTTTGAACTGTTACCGTCAAGACGGAGACTCAGATCACTGGCCACTAGAACATCTCGGCACAGGAACAGTTTCTTCCCACAGGCCATTTCCCTCCTGAACAGTTAACATATCTCCCAAGGCATATGCCTGTAAGTGCAATACTCCCACTGTTTAGTGCAATATCTTAAAAATTCAGGTGGTATTTATATTTATTTATATGTATTCATCCTATTCAAAATACTGTAAATATGTTCATAATCTGTAAATGTTTATTCTGACAAAACCCAACTGTGACCATATATTTTTATAGTATTTTTATATTTTTTCTTTATAATTTTATTTGTAGAATTTGTATTACTATGTTTCTTGTTGTATATGTATTTGTATATGTGCACTGGAAGCTTCAGTACCAAGGAAAATTCCTTGTGTGTGCAAGCACACTTGGCAATAAAGCTCTGGACTTGTTTGATCACTTCCACCTGTGTGTCATTACCTCCTTCACTCTAGCTTTATAAGCCCTGTGTACTCAGTCACTCTTTGTAAAGTCTTGTATGTGTTACACTGCATTTCTCAGCGCTCTCACTCTGGTTTCCTGTGTCATGGTTTTGATCTTCTGCCTGGTTTTGTGGCCGCTCTTTTCACTGTTTGTTTGTTTCTTTGATTTATGCTGACGTGGGGTTTTCAACCTGCTGTTTTTAGTTTCTTCACTTTTTGCAATGTCGCAGGTCTATTTCACATTCGTTGGATTATTGTTTTTATCAGCTTGTGTTCTCTGGAAGACTCTGGAGCTTTATCGGAGGAGTTTACCCTGTGGCCTTACTTTGAACTATCGCTGCTTTGGGAATGTTGCGGTCCTGGACTCATGAAGCATGGCTTTAAGGTACACCGCACACCAGTTGCTGAACTTAAAACAAAACTACCATTTACAAAATGATGCTTATGAATGCTGTCGTTATGGCCTTTCTTCCTCTAACAACATCTGCATGCCTATGAGTCGGCGACAGGCTAAAAGAGCGTCCCATACTGGTGCAGTCATGAGCAATTTATCTTTGCTCGTTCGATCGGAGTTGCCTTCTGCGGAGAGCCCCGTAAATGTGGCGTTGTTAAATACACGCTCAGTAAACAATAAAGCCCAGCTTTTATCGGATATCATCGCAGAGTGAAAAACTGGACTTTTTGTTTTTAACTGAAACATGGCATAAACAAAACGACGGTCTCCTCTTCAACCAGATCACTCCTGAGGGGTATGGACTGTTTGACCTCCCGCGATTTACTGGTAGAGGTGGGGGAATTATTGTGGTTCATAATCTGCAATCTAACATCAGTGCTGTGTGTGTACCACAGTTTTCATCATTTGAATGCCTTGTTTTGAATATTTCTGCTCCAAAGGCAATTACCATCGCTACTATCTATCGACCACCAAAGGCAAATGAAGCTTTTATGTCTGAGTTTGCTGACTTGTTGTCAATGTTGTGTTATATATTTGAGAGAATCCTCATTCTAGGGGACATCCTCAGTTGATATTGGTCTCTCTGATCATCTGGCAATCTTTTTTCCAAACAGACTTCTCAAAGTTAAAGGAGCTGTATGTAAGAAATTTATTTAAATTAATCATAAAATGGCCCTGATATGTCACTAGACATTAAGAAATCATGTTCATTTCAAATACTTATATCACTGACAACAGTAGTCCGGCCAGGATATTGTCATTTAAAAAGTGAAGTTGCAGCCCTCAACTGATGTTGATGTTGTCATGTTGTGTTTTGGTCTGATGCGTCACCCTCCACCTATCTACCAATCACGAAGTCAGTAGTGTTGCGGCATCCGGGTTGCCAGCTCTGCTCTAGTTACCACAGCTGCAGCTACAAACGTGTCGGAATCGGATGAAAAAAAAGTCTAACGTTGCGAATCAGATAAACTGATAAACTCATAAACTCGTTATGAATCCGAAATACTTCGTGACAAAGTCCGAAATAAAACAAGGATCTGTATAGGAGATGCCTTTGAAAGATGGAGACGGCTGAAAACGGAGAAGAATTTCTGGACAGGTAAGATTCATCTATGTTTGGCTAACTTGTACTTGATGTAAATGGACATTTCAAATATTCATGACAGTCGAACAAAGTTATGCATGTTCGTGCAAAGTAACGTTACGTTAGCTCATATGGAGGAGGTGGGTCATCGAATTGGAAGCACTATAGGCGCAATTCCACGGCAAAATAACTTTTTCTAACGTCCATAACACCAATGAAAAGCACACTGTAGCCTATTATGTGAATAATGTGTCCCACTTGGAACGTTTTGTAGCCTACTTGTTTATCATGCAAGTTCTACAGCCAAAAATAATAGAATGACATGTAATCTTTCACATCACATATTTTAGCGTTATGGGCGTGTACTGCAGAGTAAGTTAAAAAATACAGCTGGTCGCTTTCACTTATATAGGCTAGTGTCAGCTAAATGAATAGCTGTATCTTTGATACCGATTACACACAGTGACCGAGGCTTGTGCTTGTACTTACGTTAATGACAGATACCTACCGTTAGTATACTAACAGCTACTGTTCTAACAATGTACTGACACATACGAGCGTACATCTTTACTATTATATTTGGCTAATCGCCATTAGTAAATTTTTGCGATATATAATTACTTTGCAAAACATCTCTCATTTGAAGCATAAACATAATTAACAGAAAAAAAACTTAGCCTACTGTGTAGGACTCGTCACTTGCCATTGGAAGCTTCTGTAGCAGCCTACGTTCCTGCTGTATCCTGCAGCCTATATGGCAACCTCGAGTCAGGGAGGAGGGGAAGGGGATACACCGCTCTACAGTAATTTGAAGGTGATTGCAGTACCAGTTTTGGCCACAATCCTACATACTGCTCCTTTAATGTTGGTACTTCCCTGCCTGTCTCAAATCAGTTGTGTAATGATTTTCTTAATTTCTTTAGCTCTAAAATTGACAATGTTTATAAAATTATTCATGCAACACCTGTTTCCGCTTCTGCTCTATGCTTGTCTAGTTTCTCTGGCACATCCTTTACTACCTTTTCTGAAATTGACTCTGAGCTGCTAACTAGGCAGTTGTCACATATGAAAGTTACCACTTGCTTACTTGATCCCCTCACTACAAGCTTGTTTAAATCTGGTTTGGACTCACTGTCCCCAGCTGTTCTTGACATTATTAATGAATCTGTGTGTACTGGTGTTGTCCCAGCAGCATTGAAAACTGCTGATGTAACACCTGTTCCTAAGAAGCATTATGCAGATTTGGATAACTTAAATAATTTTCGCCCTATATCAAATCTACCGTTTCTTGCAAAAATTCTAGAACGTGTTGTGGCTCTGCAGCTACACATTCATTTCACAGTAAATAATCTTTTTGAACCCCTTCAGTCTGGTTTTCGAAAATTTCATAGTACTGAGACAGCCTTGGTCAAGGTCACAAATGATCTGTTAATAGCCTCAGATTCTGGTTCTCTTTCTATTCTTATCCTTCTTGATCTTAGTGCCGCTTTTAAAACTGTCAATCACAATCCTTTACTCAACCGTCTGTAAACTGTCTTTGATGTTTCTGAGACTGTTTTAACCTGGTTTAGATCTTACCTCTCTGATCGTCAACAGTTTGTCTGTATGAGTGATTTCAGGTCTGAGATCGGCTCTGTCCGTATGGGTGTTCCTCAAGGTTCAATTTTAGGCCCCCTACTTTTTAGCATTTACATATTTCCACTTGGATTGCTTCTAAGATCACTTGGGCTTAATTATCACTTTTATGCAGATGACATTCAGATTTATATTCACTCTAAGCCTGTTCAAAATTTGGATGTTCCTTTTTTAACATATTGTATTTCTGAGATAAAAACATGGATGTCCCAAACATTTTTGTGTCTTAATAGTGATAAGACTGAGGTCTTGCTTATTGGCACCTCTCATCAGCTCCGTAAAGCTGGCTTACTAATTTTAAACATAGATGGTTCTGATTTGGAGGCACAAACTAAAAAAACGTATATTTGATTGTAGTCTGTCCTTTGACTCTCATGTGCTGTTAAGAACTTCTTTTTTCATCTCAAAAACATTTCTAGACTCCGCTCTATGTTATCCCTCTCTGTGACTGAAAGGCTTATTAATACCTTTGTTTTTTTCCCGCATTGACTATTGCACTTATTGCTGGGGTTCCTAAAAACATGCTTAACAAACTGCAATATGTGCAAAATTAAGTCAGGAGAAATGAGCATATTACACCGATTTTAAAGTCTTTGCACTTGCTCCCGGTCAGGTTCCGAGTTGATTTTAAAATCCTCATGCTCACATATAAGGCACTGCATGGCCTGGCCCCTCAGTATCTGTCTGCACTTTTAACTTTGTATACACCAAAGCGTCACTTACGCTCCTCACAAGCTGGTCTATTGGCAGTCCTACAGACTCGGTTGCGTACTGTAGGGGACAGGGCTTTCTCATCCTACGCTCCTAGGCTTTGGAATGCACTCCCTCCAAATATCAGACATGCACAGACTCTAAGTATTTTGAAATCTCATTTAAAAACGCATTTTTTTAGGTTAGCTTTTACTTGACTTTTCTTTTTCTCGTTTTTTTTTTTTTCCTGTGTGCTGTATTTTAAGTTGCTGGATTGTAGGTTTATGTCTGATGTCCTCAAATACAGCGGCGTGTTTGAAAATGAGCTGATAGTTTGATCTGAAGGGGAATATAGACTGAGCTGTTATACTGACACATTAATGCATATAATCATGGGTTTATGTGAAGAGAAACTTGAGCTGGAAGTTTAATGTTAAATATCAGGCACCTGGATGAAGGGTGGAGGTAAAGATCTGGACTGGTGTTGTTTGTAGATCTGAGAAACAAGATAGAGCTGTCACAGCGTTCAAATAAAACACATAAATTCATAAAATAATCATTAACTAGCATAGATATGAATGATGAAGCAGATTGTTGTTTAATTATGAATATCAGGCACCTCTGATCACATTTAGCTGGATTTGTTGGTAGTGTTGATATCCAGCTCTACAGCCGTACGGTCCACCATCTTCCATCTTCAGGTTAGTGATGGTCACTGTAAATCAGTGTTTCTCAACCTCTCCTGCAGGGACCCCCTGACAGGACATGTTTTTGTTTTAACCCTGAAATGGCACACCTGATTCAATTAATTAAAGGCTTAATGTGCAGCTGACTAATTGAATCAGGTGTGCCATTTCAGGGTTAAAACAAAAACATGTCCTGTCAGGGGGTCCCTGCAGGAGAGGTTGAGAAACACTGCTGTAAATGATCTGGTCTGATTATTTTCCTTCAGTGAGAATCTGGCATTGAACACTGAGGACTCTCCTCTATTAGATTGTAGTATAAGGACACGGTCTCTGTAATGTCCTCTGTAGAAGTATTTGTAAAATTCTTTAAATTCTCCTGGATAAGGACAGATAATGTTCACTCGTCCTCCCTCTGTTCCTCTCACTGTAATGTCCACAGACAGTGAACTGCTCACTACACACACACACACACACACACACACACACACACACACACTCTTGTACATCTATCTTTATGAGGACATTCATTGACACAATGCAATCTCTAGCCGCTTACCCTAACCTTACTCATCACAACTAAGTGCTTAACCCGAACCCTTACCCTAAACCTACCCTTAACCTAATTATAACCTTATCCCTAAAACCAAGTCTTGACCCTCAAACAGGCCTTTAAAGGGGTCTCAGAAAGTGAGGACCGGCCAAAATGTCCTCACTTTCCTCTCTTTGTCCTCACTCCAATGGTCTAAAACTCAAACTGGTCCTCACAAAGATAGTTGTACAAGTACACGCACACACACACACACACACACACATCAGCACACTGCTTTAGCACAGCTAAAATACAAGATATTTTGTATTTAAAGAAGAAGAATCTAGTACTAAAGATCAGAACTTACGCATCAGTAGAAACACACAGGCCGTTTGTGAGAAGCTCATTCCTGTGGTCATATCATTTCTCTTGCAAAAGTCAAGTAGTCAGTATTTGCAAATGACTCTTCTATCAGTGAAGTGGTATATAAATATTGATTGACTATTTGATTCCCGTCACTCGTGATGAAGGTCCAACAACAGAGCCGAACTGCAGCGTATGTTTGTACGTATGATGTTGAGGGGCGTTGCGTGTGAAAATGCATCTCAGTGGGACTCAGGAAATCAGCTCTGAACTTTAACGCTGTACACTGACCACAAGCCGTTTCCTCTGTGCAGTAAAGTTTATTTGTTTCTTTTCAGTATTAGGGGTGTAAATCGATACGATATGATACAATATCGATTCTCTCAGCCAGCGATACGATATTTGCCACTACCTCAAAACATTTTTAATCGATTTTTAGATATTGTGTGCCAAGTTTACACAACCAGTTATGTTTATTCACACTCACAAATGCAATCAAAATATATAACATGAACGTTTAATTAAACTCTTTGAAAATTGCACACCCTCTCCCAATTGGGACATTTACAAAAAAAGAGTTAATTTGCAAAAAACAGAAAACTCTTATTTATAACTATTATAAGTTATATTTATATAGTTATTAACCCTTTGACGCCTACGATCACACTGGTGTGATTAGAACGTTCAGTGAATCACGTGATCAACTGCTAAATTCAAAATTTCAAACTTTTGCTTTTACTGCTTTCCCGCTTTGACTGGCACTGAGCCAGAGACGGACGTGCACAGCTCTCATCATTATCACAACTGTTCAGTGTATTTTAATGTTTATTTTAGGTTTCATTCACTTTAAATTGCATTACACAATAACAAATATATAGTTTATTATTGCACACTAATATTTATAACAACAAAATAACCTTTTAAACATGATGTAATATTAATATTTATTCAAGTCAAACACACCTTGTAGAGAAAACGGCCTTTTCACACAGCAAGCGTCAGCGACGCGTGAGCAGCGCATATTTTTTTCGGCGTGCATGTTAATCAATGAGTGGATTCACACCAGGAGCAGGAGCAGCGCGTGAGCCTCAAGCAGGAGCGTCGCGTGAGATGCAGTGAAGCGGGGGTTACTGTCATATATTTCGGGAGACATGGATGATCTTGCATGTTGTAAATCCAGCAGGCTCTGAGTCCAACTCTCCATCAGTGTTGTAAACAAATAATGGCAGCGCCCATAGCCCGTATATCTTACCGATCAACTAACATGATCTTTTTTTCTCTAAGTATTAAAACCACATTAGGAGTTCCCTTACATATATTTAACGATGTTAATAACTACAAGTTCGTAAATATTTTGTATAATAAATTAAAAAAGATTTGAACTGTCATGCATTGCGAGTCTTTTTTTCCCGCTGACAAATGATGTAGAGCTGACGTCACCGTTAACTCGCCTTTGTTCTAATTTAAAGACACAACTTTAATCAAGCTCACCAACTTCAGAGAAAATGACAGAAAATTTATATAAAAGACGACAACTGACAAATGAGGAAATTGAGGACATTTTTTTTAATTCTGATGAGGAGATTTTTGACAGCGAGGCAGAGAGTGACAGCGATGAAGATCTTCCCCCAAACCTTGAAGCTCTTGACAACATTGCAGATGAAGAGACGACACCAGTCCCAAATGAGGCAGAAGAGGTAAACTCATTGTTATGGAAGGCAACCAACCTTTTTAATCCTCCTGGGCCAGGCAATTTTGACAACCAGCTCTGTGGTGTGCAAAATCAACCAGAATCACCCAGTGAGGTCAATTGTTTTAAATTGTTCCTCACAGAAGAAATTGTGGAGGAAACAAACCGCTATGCCTCTGACTTGCAAGAAGGGAAATTAAAGGAAAGCTGGTTAAATGGGTTCCAATAAATATCCCTGAAATGTACACATTTTTAGTGGCAGTTCTCTTAATGGGGGTGATAAAAAAAACCATCACTTCGTGATTACTGGAGCACAGACCCCATGCTCTTGACCCCATTTTTTGGGTCTTTGTTCTCACAGGATCGTTTCCTTCTGCTCCTCCGCTGTCTTCACTTCGCAAACAATGCGACAGCAGTTTCCAATGACCCGCTGAAAATAAATCAGACACATATTTACTGCTCTCACCTCCTCCTTTCGTTGCATTTTTGTGCCATACAGGGATCTGTGTGTGGATGAGTCTCTGATGAAGTGGAAAGGCAGGCTGGCATTTCGTCAGTTCATTCCATCTGAACGGCACAGATTTGGGGTCAAGTTTTTTGTTTTGTGTGATGTGCTAACTGGTTATGTGGAGGACATGATAATTTACACCGGATCTACCACTGACATCCAACATTACCCAGTACTTGGGATTTCTGGGTCCGTTGTGATGACACTTCTAGCACCTTACCTAAAAAAATGTCATGTTCTTTATGTGGACAACTGGTACAGTAGTCCCACACTTTTCCAGCACCTCTTGTCACTTGGCACTGGAGCTTGTGGGACTGTGCGCACAAACAGGAAAGGGATGCCAAAGTTCACCTGTAAGATGAAAAAAGGTGAGGTGGAATTCGAAGAGAATGGGTCACAGTTGGCAGTAAAATGGCACGACAAGAGGGATGTTCATGTCCTTACCACAGTCCACCCAACTGGTATGGCAGCCACAGGGAAGCTTGATCACATCACTGGGCAACCAAGGATGAAGCCAGTCTGTGTGCTGGAGTATAACGAAAAGATGGGGGCAGTTGACAAAGCTGATATGATGACTGGTTTCCATGAATGCACCAGAAAGTCTACCAAGTGGTACAAGAAGATCTTTTTTCATGTACTTGACACTGTTTTACTCAACAGCCACATCGTCTACCGGCAAATTACTGGTGAGAAATGGATACAAATCATCTAATAATAAATATAAACAAGATAAAAAGTCATAACATTTTTAATTAATGTAATCTAAAGTGTTAACAAATTCACAATAATAAACAGACCACACTGTCACATACTATTCTATTCTCCTCACTCCCTCCCTATTGATGTGCTCTACTATGAGTAGGAAAGGAAATCACCTCCCTACAATTCAGGACGAACCTGATGAGAGGGCTGCTGGAGGAGTACAGCACATTGCGTGGTCCAACCAAAGGAGGGCGTCCTGCCTTAGACACTCCTCTGCGCCTTACAGCCAGGCATTTCCCATCTGAAGTCCCTCAGACCACTTCCCAGGGCAGCAAGACCAGGCGGCACTGCAAGGTCTGCCTCTCCAGCACACGCAAGGGCAAGCAGAGGCGCCTCACCAAGCACATGTGTGTGCCATGCAACACTCCCTTGTGTGCTGTCCCATGTTTTCAGGAGTACCACACACTGAAGCATTATTAAGCCTGCAAAAAGTCAGAGTATATTAATTAATTTATGATGATACTATTTTAATTATTATTTATTGTAATTATATTATTAAGTATAAAGGTATGTATAATAGTTTGTTTTAAACAAAAACATTTATCAAAAGTCAAAGTATATTTATAGAATTTTTGTTTGTTTGTTTATGATGATACTATTTTGATATTCATTGTAAATATATTTGTTATCTGTTTTGTAATTATATTAGTAAGTATAAACGTATTGTGTTAAAAAAAAACATTTAACTTACATTAAAATAGATTTAATAAAACATACATGAAATGTGTACATTTTGTGATTTCTTTTTAACAAATGTCATACGTTTGAATTCTATGAATAATGCTAAACTTATACTATACATATATCTCACTGGCAAAGCAGAGAAAACTACATGGTATGACATCGTTAAAGGGATAGTTCACTTTAAAATGAAAATTCTGTCATCATATACTCACCCTCAATTTGTTTCAAACCTGTATGAATTTCTTTCTTCTGCTGAACACAAAAGAAGATATTTTGAAGAATGTCAGTGACCAGACAGTTAACTGGAGCCATTGACTTCCATAGTATATATTTTTTCCTACTATGGAAGTCAATGGCTCCAGTTATCGGTCTGGTTACTGACATTCTTCAAAATATCTTCTTTTGTGTTCAGCAGAAGAAAGAAATTCATACAGGTTTGAAACAAATTGAGGGTGAGTATATGATGACAGAATTTTCATTTTAAAGTGAACTATCCCTTTATTATATTTCCAACAAACATTTGAGCAAGCTAATAAGTGAGGTGTGACCATATATAATTGTATATATGTATATCACACAGCTTGCTCAAATGTTTTGTATATAGGAAAATATAATTCAACAATGTCATACCATGTAGCTTTTCTCT
This sequence comes from Gila robusta, assembly GCA_030770095.1. Lineage (NCBI taxonomy): Eukaryota > Metazoa > Chordata > Actinopteri > Cypriniformes > Leuciscidae > Gila > Gila robusta. Next base: position 39,242 of record JAVALU010000013.1, on the reverse strand, counting down.
GCTTTGCTATTGAGAGATATAAAACTCAGTAACAATATTAACTAAAACAAACAAGAAAATCGATGTAAAGGATTTAACGGCAAATATGTGCTTTGGTATATTCATGTTATGTATAACGTATCAATTAAACTGAACCCCGACTTTACCTCCTGAATGCACGGATTACTGAACATATTTATTTGCAATTTGCAATGTGCAAAACAGCGCGTTGACAGACAAACAAACCGTAATGACCACATTATTGAGCACTGTCTGTTTTACGTTCTTTATTCATATGTATTGCATGCTTGTAAATAATTCTAGATGCTTCAGAATACAATTAAAAACTAAAATATAGCCTAACGTTACTCACCAATTGTCACGCGGCTGTTGTGAGGGAGATGCAAAGAACCATGTGAAAGCGAAATTCAAAGCAGTGGGGGGGGGAACATAAACAAAACAATATCAACCATAGTCGGTACACGCTAACAAATTATTTGAGAGGTTTTGAATAAAAAATAAAGCGAAACATTCAAACTACTCACCTGCAGATGGTTATCCATCGTGTGCGCCATTGTGACTGCGAAATGTCACGTGACAAGGTTCATGCGTCTCCATGGAAATTAGAACGTGATTGATTGCAAAATAACGGTCACAGAAAAAAACTCACGCCAGACTGCCAGTCTGACTATTTTAGAACGTACGTGCGAAAGGGTTAACTATTCTAAGTAATAACTAAAAAAATACTGGTAACTTACAAAATTAAAGTTCATTGAAACTTGACGACGTAATTGGGATCACTTCAGGGAGCCCTATCATCTTCGAGTGTCTACAGAACGAGCCAATGAACGTTGGCGTGTGTGAATCGTGTCACGCCCCCCGCCCCGCAGCGCGGGTATAAACTAGGGGTGGCACGATCCGCCTTTTTTGCCTCCGATACCGATTCCGATACCTGGGACTCAGTATTGGCCGATACCGATCCGATCCAATACTAAATAATAATTAAAAAAACAGTGCCAAATTACCTAATAAACTGTATCTGTATGCCTCACTGTGGGGAAGAGACTGTGATTATTCTTTTGTTAAAGGCATCAAAGCTTGACTTAAACATTATTTTCCTTACTTTGTAAAACAATACAGACAAAATATATACTATATAATTAAAAGACATTTATTTTAAAATTTTAAGCGCAACTTTTTAATGAAGCAGCAATATATGATAGATTGGACAGAACAACTAAGGCTATCAATAAACTGCCATTGCGCAAAAGTATTGTAATATGAAAGGCTCCAATTCAGAGCGGCACGAAACCTTATGCGCATCCCGTGCGCAGAATGATGCGCTCGAAGCAACATGGAGTCGCGGCGCGCAGCGCTTCGCATTGAAAAGTTCAAAGCACAAAAGTAAGATATACATATATTTCTTTATTTATTCATTAGTTTGAGCCTTTTAACAGTTTTAAATTTCAGTTAATGTGCGCGTGAAGAGCAATTATATCGCTCTCTACTCCAGTGTTGTGATCACTGATCAGTTGTGTTGTGAACAGACACCCGGTAGAAAGTAACATGTGAAACTCCAGCACGTTAAAGTCCTTTTATGAAAACCATAGACCTTTATCTACAGATCTACAGTATAATAATTGTAACATTGACTCATCTTGGAGAGAGTTTCATCGTGTTGACTGTTTTACCCGAGGGCGACGCGCTGTTTGACGCTGAATGGAGAATGACTGACAGCCGCAGCGGAGGGAAGCACTTAGGTGAAGATTAATTTAACGATTTAAATCTGTACCTCACATTAAACTATATGTAATGGCTTCAGAAAACTTGGAATATAGTACACGAAAACCTTATACAGGTCCTTTTCAAAAAATTAGCATATTGTGATAAAGTTCATTATTTTCTATAATGTAATGATAAAAATTAAACTTTCATATATTTTAGATTCATTGCACACCAACTGAAATATTTCAGGTCTTTTTATTGTTTTAATACTGATGATTTTGGCATACAGCTCATGAAAACCCAAAATTCCTATCTCAAAAAATTAGCATATCATGAAAAGGTTCTCTAAACGAGCTATTAACTTAATCATCTGAATCAACTAATTAACTCTAAACACCTGCAAAAGATTCCTGAGGCTTTTAAAAACTCCCAGCCTGTTTCATTACTCAAAACCACAATCATGGGTAAGACTGCCGACCTGACTGCTGTCCAGAAGGCCATCATTGACACCCTCAAGCAAGAGGGTAAGACACAGAAAGAAATTTCTGAACAAATAGGCTGTTCCCAGAGTGCTGTATCAAGGCACCTCAGTGGGAAGTCTGTGGGAAGGAAAAAGTGTGGCAAAAAACGCTGCACAACGAGAAGAGGTGACCGGACCCTGAGGAAGATTGTGGAGAAGGACCGATTCCAGACCTTGGGGGACCTGCGGAAGCAGTGGACTGAGTCTGGAGTAGAAACATCCAGAGCCACCGTGCACAGGCGTGTGCAGGAAATGGGCTACAGGTGCCGCATTCCCCAGGTCAAGCCACTTTTGAACCAGAAACAGCAGCAGAAGCGCCTGACCTGGGCTACAGAGAAGCAGCACTGGAGTACCCACAGTCAGTGATGGTCTGGGGTGCCATGTCAGCTGCTGGTGTTGGTCCACTGTGTTTTATCAAGGGCAGGGTCAATGCAGCTAGCTATCAGGAGATTTTGGAGCACTTCATGCTTCCATCTGCTGAAAAGCTTTATGGAGATGAAGATTTCATTTTTCAGCACGACCTGGCACCTGCTCACAGTGCCAAAACCACTGGTAAATGGTTTACTGACCATGGTATTACTGTGCTCAATTGGCCTGCCAACTCTCCTGACCTGAACCCCATAGAGAATCTGTGGGATATTGTGAAGAGAAAGTTGAGAGACGCAAGACCCAACACTCTGGATGAGCTTAAGGCCGCTATCGAAGCATCCTGGGCCTCCATAACACCTCAGCAGTGCCACAGGCTGATTGCCTCCATGCCACGCCGCAATTTCTTTCTGTGTCTTACCCTCTTGCTTGAGGGTGTCAATGATGGCCTTCTGGACAGCAGTCAGGTCGGCAGTCTTACCCATGATTGCGGTTTTGAGTAATGAAACAGGCTGGGAGTTTTTAAAAGCCTCAGGAATCTTTTGCAGGTGTTTAGAGTTAATTAGTTGATTCAGATGATTAGGTTAATAGCTCGTTTAGAGAACCTTTTCATGATATGCTAATTTTTTGAGACAGGAATTTTGGGTTTTCATGAGCTGTATGCCAAAATCATCAGTATTAAAACAATAAAAGACCTGAAATATTTCAGTTGGTGTGCAATGAATCTAAAATATATAAAAGTTTAATTTTTATCATTACATTATGGAAAATAATGAACTTTATCACAATATGCTAATTTTTTTAGAAGGACCTGTAGTGCTTTATAATGTTTTTGTGCCTTTTGTGTTGTATAACAATAACATTCGTAGGCTACAATATCGGATCGGATTTGGATGGTCTCGTCTGGCGATACCCGATCCGGCAAATATTGGTAGTATCGGAGCAATACCGATACTGAGTATCGGATCGGCGCACCCCTAGTATAAACAGGAAGCGGTCACACGCACACATTGTCTTTCACTTTGGAGCCGAGTTTCCTGTTGGTCTTCTGAGATACAGACTCTAGTTGCGTTGAAGAAATCTCGCTTCTCCTCTTCTGTTCTAGTGTTGGTGTGACGGCGTGAACAGCGAGTGTCCGCGAGCTCAAAGCTCAAACAAACTGCTGTTATAACAGCACTAAAAGTGTTGTGTCGGTTCGGTGGGCGTTTTCCCTTAAGTGTACTATTACACAGCAGCCATTCCCTAACTGTGCGTTCACACCGCCGCCAGCGAGAGCGGCAAAATTCGCCCTGCCAGCGACGCCGTGGAAAGATTCGTGGACGCTCTGATGCTCTGACGTAGATCGAATGCTTGGTCTTTTTTAAAACTTCATTTAAAGGGGCCACAAAGCAAACCAGCATGTTGATCGTTATTTTTGGAGAAAATTGATAGATGTAAAGAACTTAACAATTATAGTGACATGTTTGCTAACGAAATAAACCAATTAAAAGCCATTTGTGTGGTGTGGCCTTTGTGTTCATGGTTAAGTTATATTCTAATTTACATTCCCGCAAAAAAAAAAAAGTGTATTAGCGCGAAAATCTTGCCTATAAATAGTATTGCGCGCCTTCTTATCAAATTCAAATGATCAACCTCTCCTCTATTTTGCTTGGGAACTAATGTGGTCGAAACCAAAGTTTACAGGACTGCGTTCTCTGGAATCCTCTCAAACGGAGCACTTCTACATTACGATTGGTTGCCGCCGAACCGTGTCATAGCTCATTACCATAAAGTTGACCTGATTTCAACTCTCCTCGCCACTCTCACCGTCCAAGACGCGCCGCGCCGCCCTCGCCGGAGCTCGCCGCCGGCTCTCATTGAAAATGAATGACTTCCGGCCACTTTGACGCTCTCGCCGGCGGCGGTGTGAACGCACAGTGAGTGCCTCAGCACTGTGACAGGGCACTAAGAGAGCTTTTCTTTCTTTTTTTTTACACAAACACTAGAAGATTCGTCCGGACCGCGAAACACACACCTGCCGATTGTAACACTTTCACACTGATACGAGATCTCACAGAGACTCAAAAGATCAAACGCGACTTGAGTAATACATTTTAAAAATGGAGGATGATTGACGTCATCACCTGGCTCTCCTGGTGTGAGTTTTTTTTCAATGGGAAGAAATACTAAAGAAAAAAAAAAAGGATACAGTGATCATCTTTCTCAATTCTCCACTTTCATGGCATGTTTGTGTCTGCTGAGTCTCAGCTATAGAAGCATGTAACATCCGGTTAGTGAAACTCGCTCTCATTGGCTATCGCGGGTTTAACGTCAGAGGCACAAACATGTTTCATATTTACGGTTTGGGATCATGCGAGCTCCGATACGATCAGGAGAAGTAAATAATCATAATGACGCCACACAATAGAGGAGTTTTCGGACAAAGAGTCATTTATGACAAGCATTGAATCGGGCCGTGACCCTCGATCGCTTCTGGTGCAAATCAGGTTTAAATCTTCAAGTGTGTGTCCAGCCTGAGGTTTGGTGTGATGAACTCATCTGTGTTTATGAAGGAGCGCTCGAGTCTCATATGACGTTATAGTTTATGAAACACAGCTGTAAAATACAGTTGTTTCTGTGTCTCTGTCCTCTGGATTACAGAAGCGTCCAGTGTCTTTGATCTATAATCACAGGAAACAAGAGTTATTAAGTTAATAGAGAAAATAACTCAATCAAAGAGAATCTATAGTTTTTACACATGAATATAATCATTCACACACAAGCTGATAGAGATTCAATGTCTGAAAATCATAAAAACACAGTCATGTTTCAGTGTCATCACAGTGTTGAGCAAGAAATAAAATCTGATTGTGTTTCAATGGATCTGCGAACACAATTACTACTGTAAACCTTGAGTTCAATAAATAAGCATAATCATCAGTTTCTGCTGACTCACCTGATCATAAATCACTGGATTAAACACAACAATGGTGGACGACAGCAGACCTGAGCAATAGATCAACATTAGTCTTTCTTAGATACTCACTTCAGTTTTATTATAGTTCATAATTATAACATCCTTTAATTCAGTTCTCATGTATGTCATCACAAACCCAACCAAGAATTTAGAGTAAAATATTACCTTTATTCTTCTTTTTCTTTCGCACAGCCACTATAATCAGAGGAACTGCTATCAGGAGTAAAACTAAAGCCTCCGCAGTGACGATAATCACAAATGAACCTGGAAAACACAAGAGAGAAACACTTTCTGAAATACAGTAACATGCAAACAACCACAAGAGTCAGAATGATTAAATTAAAGACATGCAGAGACAAGCAGATTGTTGTTTAATTATGAATATCATGATATTGTTATTAAAGATATTGTACTATTGTAAATGTATTGTTGTTACATTGTGTAAACGAAGTGAAACTGTGATGTTAAACCTCAACTCTTCAGAAGAAAACACTCTTTACGGTTGATGTCAAACCAAATTAACCTCATGACATCTGATGTGTGCATAATTTATATTTATACAGGAGCTAAAATGTGTCTCAACAAATATTCAAAGAAATTTCCTTTCAAAGAGTGATTATGTGATCAGAGAGTTGCATTGTGGGTAGTGTAGTTTGTGTTCTTACTAGTTTTTGTCTGATAGAGTTGAACTGTAGTATTTCCTGTTGTTGTTCTTGTTGTTTCAGTTTCTGTTTGATGAGTCACTGACAGAGAGAAACACCAGTGACTGTGAATGTGACGAACATGCAGTAATATAATAATAACATATAATACTATTAGACAAACACACACATAACACAGTTTGCTATTGCTGCATATGAACACATGTTGTGTTTTCTGTTCATATCACTGAATACTGATAATCACATTATATTAGTGCTCATTTATAAGACATGTTATTATCTGAACTGATACAGTCACTTTGGATAAAAGTTTCTGTCAAACCCACGTAAAGCTGGACTCATGTTGTGATGATATTACTGTCATTATTACCAGATGATTTTACTCACAAACTGCAGAACAAAGAAAGTGCTAAAGAAAATTTACAGTAAAATGATGCGTCAAACATTCAGTTGTTGTACATTTGATTCAATTGTTGAGGAAAATCACAACCTCTAAATGTTCAGTTCGATGCAGTTTTGGTTTATTTTTCACAG
>JAVALU010000013.1:0-25000 GCA_030770095.1 Gila robusta | reverse complement strand
ATGGTTGTCAGCTTTGTTGCATTACATTTACTTCACCAGGAGATGGTGCTGCAATTTCTATATGAATGAAGCTTCGAGTAATGAACCATTTTCGACACAATTGAATCAGAAAGCAATAATGCTTTGAAACGCTTCATTTGGCCATCACTACCGACAGAGACTGAGGGAGAACACAGGGTTTAAATACACATGGACTTAATCAAAGAAACGAGACACAGGCGACATGACTAACGACATCATGACTAATACAGCAGAACTGAAACTCATAATCAACGTGTCCATGGCAACTGAGTGGCGGGAAAAGAACAAAGGAAACCAGGAACCAATCAAATTACAAACTGAAAGTCCATTAAAGTATCTCATGAGACATATTCAGCTTTTAAATATAAATATATATATATATATATATACATATATACATTTATATTTGTATTTAATATATTTGTGAATGTCAGCTGTAAACTGCCACATTAATGATAATTACTAGTGATGGAAAAAAACGAGGCTTTCTGAAGCATTTGAGGCTTTCATCAAATTGTGCCGAAAAAAGGTTCATCACTCGAAGCTTTTAACACAATGCGCATTAGTGACATCTGTATGAAGGTAAAATGATGACATAAAGAATCGCATGCGCAGGGTAAGATTTGTGAAAGAGTACATAAGATTGCAAGTGTAAATTAAATTTGCATGTGCAAGAGAAGATTTGTAAAGGTGTAAATCGCCCTTCAAGTGTAAGAAAACAATATTTGCAGCATTTAACTGTTATTCGTAAGTGTAATTCATGTATTTTGAAGCTGCAGCTTCATGCTAACGCAAAATAAATAAAATCTGTATTCTTCAGACTTTCATTTTCCGCGCTTATACTTTTGGCACGGTTTTTGCGCACAAATGCGGACAAAAGCACTGCAAGCCTGTGAACAGCAATTTACAAGCGAAAACGACAGAGGCAGGAACTGCAAAACAGATGAATTGCGTAAAATCAAACTTTGTGTAAAAAAATAAACTGTTGCAAATGTCTAAATGACTTGTTGTGTGCATGAGGCAAAAAGTTTTCGAAATAACCCGATTTGTACAGTTGCGTCTTTCTTTTTCCTGCGCTTCCAGTTTTGGCAGATTCTCTCACTCACTGAGTTTTGCAAGCGCGAAGAGGAGGGCGGGTCCACCTTCATCATGTAGCCAATCAGATGAGCTTCTCGCTGACACTCGATTTACTCTGATCTGATTGGTTCAATAAACACGCCAATCACCAGAACACATCTTTATCTTCATTTGGCTCAGAAATGTTCTCATTGCCGAAATTGTACTTTTAAAAAAAGAAATAAAATCTGATTGTGTTTCAATGGATCTGCGAACACAATTACTGTAAACCTTGAGTTCAATAAATAAGCATAATCATCAGTTTCTGCTGACTCACCTGATCATAAATCACTGGATTAAACACAACAATGGTGGACGACAGCAGACCTGAGCAATAGATCAACATTAGTCTTTCTTAGATACTCACTTCTTCAGTTTTATTAGAGTTCATAATTATAACATCCTTTAATTCAGTTCTCATGTATGTCATCACAAACCCAACCAAGAATTTAGTGTAAAATATTACCTTTATTCTTCTTTTTCTTTCGCACAGCCACTATAATCAGTGGAACTGCTATCAGGAGTAAAACTAAAGTCTCCGCAGTGACGATAATCACAAATGAACCTGGAAAACACAAGAGAGAAACACTGTCTGAAATACAGTAACATGCAAACAAGAGTCAGAATGATTAAATGAAAGACATGCAGAGAAAAAAGAGGGGGATGAGGATTTTTGAAGTCATGTTGCCATGACAACCATCAGTCACTTCCTGTTCTGATGGACAGTGTGATTTAAGTTCAGTTCTTCATGTGAGAGAAATATAGTGGAGTGAGTGTGTGAGACGTGTGTCAGGTGAAGACGTCAACAGGAAATGATATTATTATAATTACAGTGCTCATTAAATATACACATATACACTGAGAGATGAAGGGCAGAAGATGAAGGACCTGTTGAAGAGATGATCTGATGGTCTGTGATCGTGATGTTGCTGGATTGTAGGTTTATGTCTGGTGTCCTCAAATACAGCGGCGTGTTTGAAAATGAGCTGATAGTTTGATCTGAAGGGGAATATAGACTGAGCTGTTATACTGACACATTAATGCATATAATCATGGGTTTATGTGAAGAGAAACTTGAGCTGGAAGTTTAATGTTAAATATCAGGCACCTGGATGAAGGGTGGAGGTAAAGATCTGGACTGGTGTTGTTTGTGGACCTGAGAAACAAGATAGAGCTGTCACAGCGTTCAAATGAAAAAAATAAATTCATAAAATAATCATTAACTAGCATACACATGAAGGATGATGCAGATTGTTGTTTAATTATGAATATCTGGCACCTTTGATCACATTTAGCTGGATTAGTTTGTAATCTCCCCATCCAGCTCTACAGCCGTACGGTCCAGCATCTTCCATCTTCAGGATACTGATGGTCACTGTAAATGATCTGGTCTGATGATTATCCTTCAGTGAGAATCTGTCATTGAACACTGAGGACTCTCCTCCATCAGACTTTAGTATAAGGACAGCGTCTCTGTAAACTCCTCTGAAGAAGTATTTGTAAGAGTTTTCATATCCTCCTGGATAAGGACAGATAATGTTCACTCGTTCTCCCTCTGTTCCTCTCACTGTAATGTCCACAGACAGTGAACTGCTCACTACACACACACACACACACACACACACACACACCACACACACACACACACACACACACACACACACACAGCTTTACTCATGTACACTGATAACATACACCATAATATTAGATAATAAACACTTTTAGTAGAGATCTTCAGCTCTTACCCGTCAGCAGAAACACACAAACTATCAGTGGAAACTTCATTTCTTCATCAGTTCAGTTCAGAAAATCAGTGTGAAACTCTCAGTAGTTCCTCACACGACTCTCTGAAACTCAAACAGCAATAATACTGCTCTCATCTATCAGTGGAGAGTAAAATAATACGCTTGTTGCTCGTCTGATGATGAGAATCTGTGATCTCTGTGTTTCACATGGTGTTAGCTGTGAAAACGCCTCTCAGTTTTGACCAGGAAATGAACTGTGAATTCATCAAACACAACCTGTTCCTGTCCTGTCTTTAACATCTTTAACAGCTTTCTGTTGATCTTTTGCTCTTTTTTTTTTACGTTTATTTTTTAATAAATGTTCAAAAAATGTTAATTACATGTTAAGCATCATCCACTCATAGAAAAAATATCAAAAATTTTAAGGAAATTTTTTACCAAACTCTGAATGAAAAAGTCATGAGATGAAGAAGAAATGCTTGTTAGTGTTATTTTCTGTGGTAATCGACAGCATGGGAAACACTGTCGTTTACAGAAACTATAAATAATACAGAAAATTGCTTGAACATTTAGATAACTGTTTCTCCATCATATGAGCTCTGGGAGAAGAGTTGCATTGTGGGAAATGTGTGTTTAGCTGAAGCCTCAAAGCTCTTCCTGTTTGGCAAGTGTGAGCCGAAGACATCAGATGTTTAACTGAAGCAAAAACGCTTATAATGATGAAGCTATTCTTTAGCATCTCAATAGCAGCAAACAAATCTGTGCATTTATGTTGTTTGCAATGATTTATCAGGATATTCAGCTACTTTTGAATGGTGCAAATACAACATCAACCAGCAGGAGTGAACAGATGAAAACAGACAAACATTGAACTGAACATCCAACAAGGAAATGATATTCACATTAATAACTACAGACTCACAATACAATAATAATGAAATAAAACATATACTTCACTTGCAATCAAGAATAGCATGGTTTAATTTGTCCATTAAAGTATCTAATGAGACATATACAGCTTTTAAAAATACATTTATATTTTTATTATTCATATTTGTGAATACCAACTGTAAACAGAGTCAAAAGTCCAACTTCCACATTAATGATAATTACAATAAAAACACAAACTCTATAATGAACAGACGAGACGGATGAAGACGGTTTGGTATATTATATTATATTGTAACGGTAACTCAGAGAAGAGAAGCACAGATGACGTTTAACCATGTACTGAAATGCAGCAGAGGACACACTAACTGTCAGTGAATATAACTTTCAGCAGATTAAACGCTTTTATCAAATCAACTGATCAGTGTCTTATTTCTGCAGGTTGTGAGACACACACCTGTGAGACACACACCTGTGAGACACACACCTGTGAGACACACACCTGCGAGACACACACCTGTGAGACACACACCTGTGAGACACACACCTGTGAGACACACACCTGCGAGACACACACCTGTGAGACACACACCTGCGAGACACACACCTGCGAGACACACACCTGTGAGACACACACCTGCGAGACACACACCTGCGAGACACACACCTGTGAGACACACAGATGTCGAGTGTAACATTTTCACAGTGATACGAGATCTCACAGAGCCTCACAAGATCAAACATGACTTAAGAAATAAATTTAAAAAATGGAGGATGATTGACGTCATCAACTGGTTCTCCTGGCGTGAGTTTTGTTTTACGGGAAGAAAAACTAAAGGAAAAAGAATAAGGGTGATCATCTTTCTCAATTCTCCACTTTCATGGCATGTTTGTGTCTGCCGAGTCTCAGTTAAACACACAACATCTGTTGGTGAAGCTCGCTCTCATTGGCTATCGCGAGTTTAACGTCAGAGCCGGACTGATCAAGAGTCGGAAATATCAAACATGTTTCATATTCACGGTTTGGGATCATGCGAGCTCCGATACGATCAGGAGAAGTTAATAATCATAATGACGCCACACAATAGAGGAGTTTTCAGACAAAGAGTCATTTATGACAAGCATTGAATCGGGCCGTGACCCTCGATCGCTTCTGGTGCAAATCAGGTTTAAATCTTCAAGTGTGTGTCCAGCCTGAGGTTTGGTGTGATGAACTCATCTGTGTTTATGAAGGAGCGCTCGAGTCTCATATGACGTTATAGTTTATGAAACACAGCTGTAAAATACAGTTGTTTCTGTGTCTCTGTCCTCTGGATTACAGAAGCGTCCAGTGTCTTTGATCTATAATCACAGGAAACAAGAGTTATTAAGTTAATAGAGAAAATAACTCAATCAAAGAGAATCTATAGTTTTTACACATGAATATAATCATTCACACACAAGCTGATAGAGATTCAATGTCTGAAAATCAGTAAAAACACAGTCATGTTTCAGTGTCATCACAGTGTTGAGCAAGAAATAAAATCTGATTGTGTTTCAATGGATCTGCGAACACAATTACTACTGTAAACCTTGAGTTCAATAAATAAGCATAATCATCAGTTTCTGCTGACTCACCTGATCATAAATCACTGGATTAAACACAACAATGGTGGACGACAGCAGACCTGAGCAATAGATCAACATTAGTCTTTCTTAGATACTCACTTCAGTTTTATTATAGTTCATAATTATAACATCCTTTAATTCAGTTCTCATGTATGTCATCACAAACCCAACCAAAAATGTAGTGTAAAATATTACCTTTATTCTTCTTTTTCTTTCGCACAGCCACTATAACCAGAGGAACTGCTATCAGGAGTAAAACTAAAGCCTCCGCAGTGACGATAATCACAAATGAACCTGGAAAACACAAGAGAGAAACAGAATATCAGAGAAGCAAGATAAAAATTGGTGGCTAAATCAAAGATTACTGCATGAAATAAGATGTATATGATGCTTATTGAAAGTCATGTTGCCATGACAACGTCTGTCAGACCTTTGACCTCCTGTTGCGGTGAGGAGAGAGACGGACGGAGAGATGAGGAGAGATGTTCACCTGTGTCCAGTCAAGAAATAACCAGAGATAAAGTCAAGTCAACTCACCTTTATTTATATAGCGCTTTTTACAATACAGATTGTTTCAAAGCAGCTTTACATAAATAACAGGAAAATAATGTTGTAATAATATTGTTAAATATAAAATTAAATGTCCCCCATAAAGCATGTTAAAGGCTGAAGAGATGTTGAGCAGAAAGAGATGAAGAAACCTGTGGAGGAGATCTGATGATCTGTTGATCTGATGATCATTTCTGACTCACTTCTGACTGAAAATGAGCTGATTGTTGAAACCTCAGTGGTCTTATTACCTGAAGGAGGAACAAAAAAAAGATTGTCCTGAATTTGGTTATTACATTTATATATTAGCACACTCAAAATGGCATTTAATGAATTACGCAGTACATCGAACTTTATATAATAATATGAAGCTGCTGATCTACATTTCTGTCAGAATAAACAGGTGAACTGATAAAACTGTCGGTGAAGGGATCGTGATTCAGTGTAAAGATGTGTCACGGATAATCACCGAATATCATGAGAGAATTGTCAAACAATTCAAAAATCACATTTCTCAATTCTTCATGACTTGATCTCTCCCTCTTTAACCAGCAACACAATCTCTGAATACACATCAATATCATAAATCTTTCCTTTGTACTTTCACCAGGTAAATAAAGTTGAAACAGAATTAACAATTCACAGATCTCTGATTTTATTGCATTTTACAAAATGATCCAACTTTTCTGGGTTTGGGTTTGTACAAGATTAATGTCTTGATCTCTCACTCTCAGCTTGTTTCCATGCAGTTCATTTCTGCTATTAACAAATGTAATCACTTACTCTCTTTAACCAGCAACAGAATCTCTGAATAGACATCAGTCAAAGTCCTCTCCACAACACACCGGTATTGTCCTTCATCCTCTGTTCTCAGATCAGTGATGGTGACGGTGAAAACTCTGGCCGTCGTGTCGTCAGTCAGAGAGAATCTCTCGTCTTTATCTGGAGATCCTGATTTAACCATGATGATTTTATTTCCAGGATTACACTCCCCTTTACAAAAATACTTTGAATATGTTTCATATCCAGATTCATATGAGCATCTGATCTCAACTCTCTCTCCTCTGTATCCAGTAATTGTCTGTGAAGCTCCGACAACAACAGCTGAAAACACACATATCATTATATAGAGCTGTTATGTGTGAGAAAGAGACATAAGCAGGCCAGAATAATAACTTACAAATATCATCCATATGAGTCTGATGATCATGTGATAAAGAGGAAAAACAAGAGAAGATGTCAAACTCTGTGTAAAAGAGCTGAGAGTCTCAAACTCACCTGTACAGATGCTGGAAAACAGCAGCAGGACGTCCAACATGATGAAATATGACAAGCGTTTCGCTTAAATAAAAGAACAAATTCTGTGTGACAAACGTTACTGTCGTTCTCTTCCGTACTGAGAGAATAATGTGTGTCAGCAACTGAAATATATTTCCTTCCCCTTTTCTGTCTCTCTGACCACATCCAGCTCTACAGGACATCAGTAATGATTCACCAAACTTTATTAAATATATAATCAGTGTTTTACTCTGTGAGGAAGGGATGATCCACTTCATTATAAGAGGGAAGGAGTATCTGTGACATTTACAGTGTAAATATGAGTGTTTCACAACAGTGCTCCAGTGAACAACGAGGTCAAAATAAAATATGATGGTAATATTGTTGTTGAACATGTGTTAAATGAAGGCATATTCATGTAAAATACACTATAAAAATGTAATTATCCTGTAGTACTTTAGTAACAGTACAACTTCTCCAGTATCAGTTCTCTTCATGTGTTCATTGTCATAAGAAAGAAGAGTCTTACACTTGTAGTCCAGCCGGCAGTTCACATCACACTGATTCCCTCACACACACACAATAGGATTTCCTGTAGGTTTTTGAATTATCGCAAAAAAACAGCTCTGTGATCAACAAAAGTTCATGATACATGTTTCTTTCATCAAGATAATTTCCACAGATGAACACAACTTTTATGAATTTTGAAGCCTAAATGCAGTTGCCAGAAGTGAAAAGCTAAAGGTCCGCTATAAACGAACTACATCACGGTCACATGACTTCAACGTCATCATCACTAAGCTGACAACTCTTTCAGTTTTTATCTAGAAACATTTTCTCAGAAAGTTTGAGACGGGATCTATATGACCCCAATCGACTTTTCCTTAGTACAAAAAAAAAGAGAAATGAGAAAAAATAAGATTTTGTGACTTTTCCTACATTATCTATCTATATACACACACACACACACAAAAAAAAAAAAAAAAAACTGGGCTTGATTTGGTTGTTCTAGGTATGTAAATGTTTACACTTCTGGTCTTCAAAGTCAATATGAGCCCACATTGAAATGAATGGGAAAATCGAAAAAAAAAATGTGTTTTTTATTTTTCATTTGTCAAAAAAAAAAAAAATCAGAATAAATCTGAAAATTTCCATACCGCAATAAAGTCCTGGTACTAGAGCACAAATTCAATGTGGAACGAACATGATCACTTGCACACACACGTGCACGCGCACACAAACACACACAGGTGTGACTCCAGTAGAAAGCATTTTTATTGAAATTGGCAAATAAAATCAATAATTCCAGCATAAATCTGAAAATTCTCACACATAAATGAAGGCCTGGTACTAGATCACTAATACAATGTGGAATGAACATTATCACACACACATGTGCGCAGACACAAATACACACACAGATAGAGAGAGGTGTGACAGTGAAAGAGAGCATTTTTATAGAAATTGGGAAATAAAATCAATAATTTCTGCATAAATCTAAAGATTTTCACACATAAATGAAGGCCTGGCATTAGAGAAAAAACAATGTGGAATGAGCATGATTACACACACACACACACACACACACTGCACGTGCATGTGCGCACACAAACACACACACAAACACACACAGACACACAGGTGTGTTTACTCTTCACTCCTGTTCATATCCGCCTATAGCTGTTTGTTTTTTGTTTTTATTTACTTTTTAAATTAATTTCTTATTCTAAAGTTAATAATTTTATACATTTCGATTATTGAAATAATATGTAATTGCAATCAAGTATTTTCTTTTAGTGGCAACTTGTGGCATTATTGCAAATTTATTTGTCATTACTGCAAATTTATATAGCATTATTGCAATAACAAGACACTTCAAAAGACCTCAAACAACAACAAAAATAATTCTAAACTTTGACAAAATACTGATTTAATGTATTTTAAAATGTTTAAATATATATATATATATATATATATATATATATATATATATTCGTAACAAAAGCTGTTATAAGAGCAGTTATAAGTCACATCCAGAAACATGAATGGATCTCTATGGCACCTCTGCTGGAAGTATATGGTAATTACACTTTCTAGCTAAAACTATATTATCTGCATAAAAAACATCTAACCAGCAGAATTATGCATCTAACACCTATATCAATATCCAGAATTAACTCCTAATTTAATTTGATCATCATTAATGTGTTTTTTTTTCCATAAAAATTTAATATTTCATACGTATGCTAATGGTGTAGTTGAGGATTTCTGCAGTAAATAGGTAAAAAAGTACTTCATATCTCCCAAAACACAGCATTAATGAATAGATGAGAAGTAAACAAAACAAAAGATATATTATTTGTACGATTAAAAATTTATATTTTTTGTACAATTACTCTATCAATTGTTGGGGTCATATGGACCAGAAGTGTAAACAGGAAACGAAGAGCATTTTAGGGTTAAAAGAGCTCATTTATAAGCATAACACCGTGTCCTAACCAGAGGCGATGCGATAAGATTCCAGCGACAAATAATTTGTCTGTCCACACTAGGGGTTGAACCGACTAGTCGATTAGTCGACCTTAATGCAATACCGCGACGCTTTAAGCTTGACGTCGACTATCGAGTGATCATGTGTGTCATGATTGCGCTAATTTTGATACTAACATGTTGCAGACGACAACAGATGAAGAGCCCAGAGGGTCATTGCAGCAAGAAAGCAGCATTGGTACATCAAGTGTGGTACATACTTTACTAAACTAACACTAGATATTGTTGAAAACAGTGGCGGAGCCAGGGGGTGGCCAGGGGTGGCCATGGCCACCCTTGGCTTAAGCTTGGCCACCCCTTTGGCCACCCCTCTCACAACTGCTGTTTCTGTCTCGCTCTTATTTTTACAAGAATTGTGTTTTTAAAACACAGAACCGTCGCTTTAAGACCACAAAAAACGTGAGACTTTTCAGACGCGCACTCCAACTTCACCTCAGCGCCAGGCGCAAGTCAAACGAGTGCGGAAATGTACGGGTGCCGAATGAGCTTGAGCAGTGATCGGAGCATAGTAAATATAGATTCGATGTTCCTCAACTGGTGGGTTGCGAGACCGTTTTCAGTGAGTCGCATATGTCCAGTCAAAAAAACAATAACGTAATTCTCTTTTTTTCCTGATTCTACTTTTATTTTGAAAGATCTGTGTGAAAGCTTGTGACACTTCTGTCAGATGCGGAGAAAAGCGCGTTGTCCTGAATCAGTAACGTTAGGCTATCAGCGATAAGATGAGATGTTGTAAATTCAAGCAGTCATGGCCTAATGGAAACAGAGTTGGACTGGTGACCCAAAGGTTGCTGGTTCGATTCCAGTACCGGCAGGAATATGACTGAGGTGTCCTTGAGCAAGGCACCTAACCCCCAATCGCTCCCCGGGCGCCACTCAAGGCTGCCCGCTGCTCCGGGTGTGTGTATCCACGTTTGCAGTGTGTGTGTGTTCACTACTCACTACTCTGCTCCTAATGTGTGTGCACTTACTTGGATGGGTTAAATGCAGAGGTCAAATTCCAAGTATGGGTTACCATACTTGGCCATCACGTGTCACTTTCACTTTTTTTTTTTCACTTTCAACAAATGTCAGTAAAACTAACTTTCCTGTCCTGACAGCCGTTGTACTATACTTGCACATCACGCGCAATGTGGCGTGCTGTAGCCGTAGTTCTGTCGTCAATTAGCTAACTCATGAAATAATCAAAAAGGCGATAAAATCTGTGTCAAAACTGCATGCATGCATGTATTTGTTATATATGCGTCACATATGTCTCGACTAAAATATTCTGCCATGTGAGATCACAATTTAAGGCACAAACTGATAGGCTATGTGATTTTTTTAAATGTTCAAATAAATGTGAGCACTGTGCATTTGTAGGCCACTAGAAGATAGGCGGTAATTTTGCGTTAATTTGTAAAGGAAAAACAAAAATTTATCATTTTTAAATCCATAAAATAACTAATTTTACATTCTGGTATTTATGTGCTGTTTACTTCCGCCTTGTTCACATTCTTGCACATAGGGATTCAAAAGAGATGTTTCCCCCCTTTTTAATTTAGGTATGATAGAATGGTTTAGATTCTTTATTTTGACAACTAATATAGAAAGTTGAAGAGTTAATTGATTATATAAAATTCAGTGAAGATTAAATAATCTTCGAACTACAGTAGTTATCTGCATGTCTCATCTATGATGGCGCAACAATGTTGGGGGTTTTGAGAACCAGAACCAAGCTAACTGAACAAGCTGAGCTTTAGCTATAGTGTGTGTACTCTTTATTAATATGCCTGGAGGTAGTAAGTAGCTAATAATAATAAAAAAGATAAAATTCACTCAGTATTCCATGATTCCTAATTCACTACTCTCTCAATTACAATTAAGTACAAATGAACTGTATTCAGTTGTGTAGGAAGGCACTAAAACAGTCCAATACATTATTTAAACTAATTTTTATGTTAAAATAATTAAGATTTATATGCCACCCCAGACTGTTTGCTGGCCCTTGCCTGGCCACCCCTATGAAAAAATCCTGGCTCCGCCACTGGTTGAAAACGAAAGTAAAAGCATGATGCACGCTCACTGTTTTACCGGGAAATGAGAGTTCAGTCTCTTTATTAAAATCATTAAAACATTATTTTTTTCATTTATTTATTTAAACATATTAATGATGTAGCCTATCTCTAATTCACCCACAATTAATTGGAATATTATTTTGTATTACTTGGATCTGCGCATCACTAACGTGCAGATGTGAATTTATAGCTTTTTTTTCTTTTCTTTTTTCTTTTCATCCTAAATGATATGTAAACAGTGGGCTGTTTACACCTGGCCACTTCATGTGTTTCTGTGATCTGATTGCTATCCGATCGTGAAAAGACCAGGTGTAAATGCCCTCCGAAACGCATTCGAGACGGATTTAAATCCGATCGCTCAAACCACTTCAGGAGAAGGTCTGGGCCGCTTAACAGACGAAACTGGACAAGTGTAAATGCATCTGGTTGTTGAAACCACATATGTAAATTGGACTTCTCCCAACAATGCTAAAAATAAACGTGTGAGAGTGTATTATAGCGATGAAGCTGCAACACACATCACCGCAGATGAGCAGCTCGAGCATCATCAAGCCAACGTGCAAACTATCGCAAATCAAAGTGAAAGTAAGTCGCAGACGCTTAACACACAATCATCTTTGTTAAAAGTAAAGAAACAAAATTATCTTACCAGTGCTGTCTCTCTTATTGCGGTCTTTGATTTTGAAATTAGCTGATGATCAATAAAATGCAGCTCATTACTGTTGCTTTCGGTGACGTGAACTCCGTTAAATCTGCATATACTATATGGTAATCATATAGCGCGTTGTTTGAAGATTGGATATCCGTTTTGCGAAAATATATTTATGTTACCAGGTGTAAATGGAATCGTTTTGATAAATCAGATCAGTAAAAACGCATGAAGTGACCAGGTGTAAACGGCCCCATTATTAGCTGTATGTCAGCATCTGTATAATTTTCTGTTAATTAATTGCAAATTGTGGCATGTTGCAAAGCAGTCCCATCTCGTGTTTTTATGAATGACATCATCGACTAGTCGACGTCGACTCGACTTTGATGTCATAACAGTCAACTTCAAAAAATCTGAAGTCGTTCAACCCCTAGTCCACACTAGACGCGACACGACTGTAAAACGCATCATTGCCACACTTTGTGTTTGTTGTTCCAGCAAGACGTCACAGAAAAATAGAAACCGTTTCTAAAATAGAATCGTCGCGTGTCGCCGTTTCGGCTGGTTAGGACAAAAACTGATTAATATGGAAAAGACACCTTTTATCGCGCGTCACGTCACGTGTAGTGAGGCCACGGTGTAACGATGCTGTAAAAGTGTGTTTACATGTTCAGCTGATGACGTCTAATCTCCTCAACAGCCTCTGTCGTCACATTTAGACACTTCTTAGCAACCGCCTTTTTCAAGACATGTAACAGAAAAACTTAAAAAAATCACGAGTGGGGAAATACTGATGTATTTTATGTCGTAGAATAAAACGTGCAAGTGTCTTTAGCTTGTGATCATCACAGACATTATTTCAGCCATTTAACCAAAACCCATTTAAAAAAAACCCATTGTCAAACGATGGGACTGTGGAACCCAGGGCTCGAGACTAAGGGCGTCCTATCGTCCTGGGGACGATAAAAAATGTGTTTAGGATGAACAGAAATATTCTCCAGGACGCCTACAGGACGAAAGACATTTTTATATGTGTGTTCATTTGTTACTAGCCTATTAGGCTAACTTACTTAGAAAATGCCAAAATGAACCGACCAAGCGCTGACTACAACGGAGCGCGTCTTCTCATGCTGTTACTATAGTTACTATCACTGGCGGCTACTCACTCACCCGGAGATTTGTTCAGCGGTACATCTATCAAATGGCTTAATGACATTGCAGATATGTTGCGCTGGTTAAACAACTGTAAGGTAAAACAGATTGAGCACCAAGACGGCCCTGCATCTCCTCCATCGAACCAGTCAGAACTGATGTCCTGCGTTTGTGGTACATAGATACATGTGGTACACTATGTAGGGCTGGGTACCGAACGTCGATACTTTTATGGTATCGAAAAAAATTCTCCAATCCTATTAGTATCGAAAAATTCTTTATCTTTCGGTGCCAAATTTCGGTTCCAAAAGCATCTGAGCGCGCAAGCTTATCTGTCCTTTCTGCATATTGACAAAGAGCGGAGCTCCGACCCACACACACACATGGAGAGGTGCGGACGGATCAAACTGTTTGCAGTTTTGTTGAAGTCACAGAGAGTCACAGTTGGTCTCAAGTGTGGTAACAGTGTTATATGATATTAATGGCGAGCCAAAAGCGGTCGCGGTGCTTCCACAGTAGTTTCAATTTTGATATTTTTAGGTCAAACCGTTCTTGTCTGTCAGTCATATAATGCAGGTCTATGATCACTATCTCAAAGAGCATACACAGAGAAGTCCAAATTAAACAATTCCCCATCGTAAGTACACACTGATGGCTTAAGACACGAAACGAGCGGTTTGTGTGAGAAAACGAACAGTATTTAATACCGTTTTTACCTCTGTAAAACCACGTCCAAGTGATCTGAGGGCGCGCGCGCTTCCTGGTGTGTGATGTGTGTGCGCGTTCTAGCTTAGTCTGCGCAAGCGCCGGAAGTGATCTCGGATGTGTACAAGAGGTAAAAACGATATACTGTTCGTTTTCTCACACAAACCGCTCGTTTCGCGTCTTAAGCCATCAGTGTGTACTTACGATGGGGAATTGTTTAATTTGGACTTCACTGCGCATGCTCTTTGAGATAGTGATCATAGACCTGCATTATATGACTGACAGACAAGAACGGTTTGACCTAAAAATATCAAAATTGAAACTACTGCGGGAACAAAGACACCTACATCTTGGACGCCCTTGAGGTAAGCTAAAACATACCAAAATTTTATTTCAAAGTGAACTATCCCTTTAAGCTGGAAAATAAAAGCTTTGTGTTTAATGTATTTTTGTTGATGTTGAAATAAATTTTAAAACATATGGTATCGAAAAAAGTATCGTTAGGAATCGGTATCGAAACTGAGGTATCGAAATTGGCACCGGTTTGAAAGATTCTGAACAATACCCAGCCCTAACACTATGTGTGCACATAGACCTCGTTCACACTGCAGGGGCTTAATGCTCAATTCCGATGTTTTTGCAAGGCCGTTCACATTTCCAATTAAATGCGACCTTTTGTGATCTCCTGTGTGAACGTGAAATGAAGTGACCCGCATGCGCAGAAGAGTACTCAACGGTCAACGACGTCACTTGCTGTTTCCGGAAGTAGCTAAACATGGCCTGAATAGAGCTGTCCCCCCAAATATTAATTAAATCAGAAACCTCGCTTCCCTTCCATTGACTGGTCTCAGCATCATCCGCCATAGTTGTTGTTTATCTTCTCATTCCCGCCTACTTCAACGCAGAATTATGACGTTTGTCGCATATCAATGACGTGCGGGTCGGATACATGTGACCTGGCCGTTCAGATTGAAGTCGCATTTCAAAAGATCGGATACATATCGGATTTGGACCACATACCCAAGTGGCCTGGGTCGCATTTGAAAAGATCGGATCTGTGTCGTTCAGACTGTCATGAAAAGATCAGATACAGATCGCATAGGGGCAAAAAAATCGGAATTGGGTCGTTTCAGCCTGCAGTGTGAACGTAGCCATAAACACCTATACAGCGCGCGAGTACTTTCTGCTGCTTGAAAGAATAAAGAATGATGTTTGCAAGTAGTTATAAAGAATGCATATATCATTCATTGAAAAGAGGACTGTTCTACTTTAGGAACAGTGGTTTTATTTAATTTTAAGATTTTTTTTAATCACAGTAGTTAAATCTGTGTCTGTATTGCATGTTCAACTTTAAAATCATTCATATTAACAGGTTAATAGATGTTTTCTCCAGAAGTATGTGGGTTTGGACATTTTTGAGAAATTCTAAATTAATGCATTACAATTGAACTAAACCCATTATATTTTAGTCATCTGAATTGTTTTAGTTTTAGTCTAGTTTTAGTCGACAAAATACAATAAGATTTTAGTCGACTAAATCTACAGTAGATCAACATTTTTATTTTGGGACGGTTGACATTCACTTTAGGACGGTTCAAATTGTTTTTCAGGACGGTTCCAGGACGGAGGTAAAAAAAGTTAGTCTGGAGCCCTGGTGGAACCACAAGTGCTAAAAAGCAACTCGCTTCTGCAATTTGGCCTACAAACTGATGTTATACTGATGTTTACCCAGAGGGAACGTGAGGAGTTTCGGCACAGCGCCACCTAGTGTTGGCCAATAATGGAAAATTTATATTTTTGTCTATAACTTCAGAATAGTTTGACCTTCAATAGTTTAATATCAAGCTGAATGACTTTCCCATGTTGGCCATTTACAATTTTGTAATAACATGCTGTATTTTATGAACTCAATAGGATATTATTACGAAACTTGGTTTGTGTGATCAGCACCATGTCCTGAAGGTGCCTGAGAAGATATAAAAGAGCTGTGTAGTGTTAAAACTACTTCCTTTTGCACTTAAACTTATAAAATCATGGTGTTGCTCTGATTCTCCCTGACATGCTTTCTTAGACACTAAGTTTGCCTCTTTTGTGTATTGCCTCATGATCGCTGCTTGATGCTATATTTTACATTTTTAATAGCTTTATTGAACTGAAGATGAGATGTACCAAAGAAAGTTGAATTTTGTGTCTTTTACATTTTATTTACATATTTTTTTTCGTTGTTAGTGACATTTCTGGTAAGTTATATTAAACACTCTATAAACTGATAGTAGTAAAAAAAAATAAAAAAGTGTGTCAAAATTATAGATTCAGTGTAAGAAATTTAGATTTTACCCATTTTTTATTTTCACTTGGAACATCAGTCTCAATGTCTGTGGAGAGTGTTTTTCATTTATGGTTGATCACTGAATATATCTGACCATCTTTTGTTGTGACGTTATGCGGATGCGTTGTGATGTTTTGAGGATGTGTTGCTGTTACGTAGATCAGTTCTGTCCCGCTGTCCTGTGTTGCTTCAGGAGACTTTATATTGGCATAATAATCACCGGCTGTATCTGTCACCTGATTGGTCGAGTGGGTGTGACTGTGGTTTGAATCAGGCTGCTGATTGGTTACTGTGGCGTAAACAGTAGAGACTTCTGTACAGTTGTTGTGTTGTGATGCAGGCGTCTGATTGGATGAAGATGCAGGCGTCTGATTGGATGATGTTACCATGGCAACATCTGTGTTTGGAATCTCCTCATACATGCGGTCAGTCTGAAAAACAACTCATACATCAATAATCTACTAGTTTACATTGATTAAACACACTCTTGGTCAATTAACAATAATTTAACATGTATGTCTGATCTTCTACAGGTAAAGATTTGAACACACCTCAGGATTGTGCTGCACATTTTGCTGAAATAAAGCTGAATGGAGCACAAATAGAGAGAAAAAGACCAAGTCAAATACATTTAAACACTAAAAACAGGACATTTTAAATCACAAACAAACTGTTACCTGTCCCAGATTTCCTCTTCTTCTTCTTCAGGATGATGAAGGTTCCACAACACAGAGTCAGAACCAGCAGAACCGAACCCAGACCGCCAGCAACAGAAGCCAGATCTGAACAACACAGTGATGATTCTGATTACACTGTTAAGTGATTAATAACATTCTTGTCATTGATATAAATAATTTGTATTATAGTACTATAATATTGTAATAGTCTATATTATATTGTGTAACTGAAATGAAACTGCAATGGTAAACCTCAACTCTACAGAAGGAAACGCTTCTGTCTGTGGTCGATGTCAAAGCATGTTAACCACACGAGTACGTGCCTCTACAAATGTTCAAACCAATTTCCTTTCTCCAAAATGAGCTTATTCTATGTGATCAGAGAGTTGCATTGTGGGTAGTGTAGTTTGTGTTCTTACTAGTGTTTGTCTGATAGAGTTGAACTGTAGTATTTCCTGTTGTTGTTCTTGTTGTTTCAGTTTCTGTTTGATGAGTCACTGACAGAGAGAAACACCAGTGACTGTGAATGTGACGAACATGAACACATATAGACCAACGCTACTTTTGCGTCATCGAAGGGTAACGCCCCTTTTTGGGGGAGAACAAACGGATTCCTCTGAGAACAGAACTCGCTCTAGATCTGCAAAGTTTCTTGATAGCAAAAATGGACCATTTTCACATCATGTGAATATGAACAGAAGCTGTACATTATTGTATTCATTACACTGATTATTCTCAACTAAAAACATTTTAATGTTCACTCTAAAGACACTTATCCAAAGCAACTTACGGTGGCCGAGAAGGGTCACAACACATACAAACGCCACAACAACTACATATTCAGAAAACAACTTTGTCGATTTCACATCACGTACGCTGCAAATATTGACAGCACGAGCAAAAAGGGAAACGAAATGCAAACTGCAAAGACACAACGGAAATGTTTCCGGGGGGCCATAATCAGTGACGGAGCCGCATCCATCACGACCATAGACTGTAAAAAAAGATGGACGACGCCCCTTCATTCTCTTCCATTGGCGAGAAGTGAAGCCGCCATTGTCCCGATATGGCGCTGACATCTTGGGACTTGAGTCTGCGCAGTTGCGATTTCGGGACCAGACATGCGCAGTAGTGAGCAGGAAGTAAAGCCGTGAAATGAACGTCCCGCTCTGGTCCCCCCCTCACTCTGGCTGAATCAATCGTAAGCACGCGCCTCTGCTGCAGAACAAACCATTATGTCGGTGTGAAATAGTTAATTATAGAAATTTAGATATTCAATTTAAAGCTCCAATCTCTTCAGTCCTCCAAAGATCCCGAAAAAAAGTCCGTTGTTGCTTCAGTGACTACTTTGCTCAGAGAACCTGTCAATCACAGCTGTCAATCATGTACGCCACAGCGCCGTTTTTATAGCATCAAATAACTAACTAAAAACAAACTTATTTTAAAAACAAACACTTGAAATTACATCAGCGTGAAGAAAACTACAGTAAATGACAGAAACTATCTTTGGAAAAAAGATATGTGAAGTGTAGTTGGTCTCACGTCCCATTGAATAACATGGGGAGGCGGGGTTTATGAGCTATACTAGGACCGGCCACCGGGGGGCGATCGAGACGTTTTGGCTTCACTTTTCAGGGCTTGTGCGGCACGCTTGATCACGACGGGCAAAACTTGGGAGCGTCCCCCAGTTGCACAGCACAAAACGGACAGAACATTTCAAACTGAAAAATAAATAAATAGTTCAGATATCAGGACAACAATGTACAAACGCCAGTAATGCATGTATTTAGTGACCAGAAGCGATTTAGCCAGCTAGTTTCCAGCTAACAATGTTGGCAGAACGTTTAACAATTATCTGCGTGGACTAATATGTTATGGGGACAATAACTTAATATGTTGAAAACACACAAAACCACTTCGGTATCAGAGCACATCGACAAGTCTGTCATAATAAAAGAGAAACACTTACCTATTGTAGCCATAGACAACAAAAGCGCACATTCAGATAGCGCAAAGAAAACCGGATGTCTTTTCAGTTTGCAGTTCGTTTCCCTATTTGCTCGTGCTGTGAATATTTGCAGCGTACGTGATGTGAAATCGACGAAAATGTTTTCTGAATATGTAGTTGTTGTGGCGTTTGTATGTGTTTTCTAAATTTGGAGATGTTTTCTGAATATGTAGTTGTTGTGGCGTTTGTATGTGTTGTGATCCTTCTCGGCCACCGTAGGCAAACTAGTACATTTTTAATAACCGGGAGCAAACATCTGAGGACTGAACCTTCAGTCTTCAACAACTTTAACACATTTAATCTCAAAGGAATCAAACTTTTTACACCAAGTACCACCTCAGAAAATATTTGGTTCTCCAAGTACCACCATAACGACCAACATTAAAATACAATACATAATTTCTCACTATTTTGTAGCATTTGCATTTGATATCAAAGTTGCCACTGTTAGCACCTGTGCTCGGTTCAATCTCGTCCTCTTGTACGCGTCATTGCTTGTCACGTGACCACAGCCACTGAATGACTGATGATCTGCTTTCATTTCCTTTTTTATTCAAAATATTCACAAATTTGTTAGCTATAATATAGCATTTTACCTTTATAAACATCACCATAATAAACATCACCTTTATAATTATCACATTAGTTGAGCTCTATGCGCGATGGGCGCCACCTGATTATAATGGATAGGAATTTTATTGCCGCTTCCATAGACATCAGTGTGTATTTTACAAACTCTAAATATATTGTTGTTTTTAGTACTTATGTGAATTTAAATGTCTAAAACCTAAAATAAACATTATGTGGATGAAAACGTGGATGAAAAATAGTTATGAATGATATGACTCCGCTCAGGGCCAGCCAACGCGCAAAAGCACAGTTTGAATTTGAATTCTGCGTACCACTAGAGGGAGTCTGCGTACCACACTTTGAGAACCACTGATCTAACATAGGCTATATGAATTCAAGTACATTTGGATGCACAATATTCAAGAATATATTCAGACAGATGAACTGACCTGATTGTGGATTCAGTTCTGTTTTACTGAAAGATGACGGTGTTTTTGAAAAAGGGCTGATGGTTGAAACCTCAGTGGTCGTCTTATCTGAAGAGTCACAGGAAAGATCAACTTAAAACACTGACACTGAATTTCATTTTAAATGCATACAATCTTTCATTTAAAGGGATAGTTCACCCAAAAATGAAAATTCTGTCAGTATTTACTCACCCTCATGTTGTTCAACCCCGTAAGACCTTGTTCATCTTCAGTAGGGCTGGGACGGTTACCGCAATACCGCGGTCATGTGACTCCAACCGCGGGTCTGAGCTCGTCACCGTCATCACCGCAACAAAAAAACATTGGCCTGCACATGTGTGCACGTTGTGTCTAATTATATGGATTCATTGATTCTAATGACATGGATTATGTATAATGACATTGTGTCTTATGGATTTCTAAACAAAACTTATCAATAGACGGAGCAAATCCGACCTTTCGCTAGTTGGGGAGCGCAATGTTCCATGACACAAAATAACATTCCATTCGTATTAGAGATGCACAGATGGGCTATTATTTCATCCGCAACCGCATCACAAACTCATCATCCATCCGCACCAACGTTTATGAACAATTTTCAAAACCACACCGCCCGCCATCCGCTAATAGTTTTAAGGTCTATGGGCGATGCAAGGCGCTGCTGCTGCGAGGCTAAGCTCTCGGCTGTTCTAGAAAGGAGACTGATCCAATGCAGCAAAGATATTTAAAGGCTAAAGTCCCTGTATAGCCTATGTTGTATCCCCAGAATTCCGATCGTGCACAGGCACAAAAATAAATAAATAAATAGCCTATATCGCACATCGGCAAACCTGACCTTACCTGACTAGGCTACTGTAGCCTAAAATTTTATCATTTCGCTTTGAATTTTGTTTAAAAGTAGACATTTCAAGCTTTCTATTTATTTTTAATGTCTGTGAGGCAAGTAGCCTATACACTGAGTTTCGGTTCATTTATGAGACGAGCTCCAGTTCACGCGCAAGAGATCGCGCCCGCACCTCCACGTCCTGATTATTTGTCTGCTATATTTGTGGATGTATTTAAAGCGGTTTACCGCTATACCGCGGGAATTTCTTGCTTTTCAACCGCGGTTACAAAAAATCCATACCACCCCAGCCCTAATCTTCAGAACACGAATTATGATATTTTTGATTAAATCTGAGAGCTGGATCACTCCTCCATAGGCTTCTAAGGGATTGAAACTTGTTCCCCGAAAAGTTATTAAAGATATCGTTAAAATAGTCCAAGTGACTACAGTGGCTCAATCTTAAGTTTATCAAGCAAAGAGAACACTTTTTGTGCGCAAAAACAAACAAAAATAACGACTTTATTTCAACTATTAATTTCCTTCTCTGTGGGCCTCTAGTCAGTTAGCGTAGTGTGATTGCGTAGTGCTACATCACACGTAGGCTCACTATTGGCCGATGCTGGTCATGTGTGAGATGTGTGTAACGTACAACAACAGAAGCTTACGCTATTATACTAGTGAGTCGAGGCCCACAGAGAAGGAAATGAATAGTTGAAATAAAGTCGTTATTTTTATTTGTTTTGCGCACAAAAAGTATTCTCGTCGCTTGATAAACTTAAGATTGAGCCACTGTAGTCACTTGGACTATTTTAACGATGTCTTTAATAACTTTTCGGGGAACAAGTTTCAATCCCTTAGAAGCCTATGGAGGAGTGATCCAGCTCTCAGATTTAATCAAAAATATCATAATTCGTGTTCTGAAGATGAACGAAGGTCTGACGGGGTTGGAACAACATGAGGGAGAGTAAATACTGACATCATTTTCATTTTTGGGTGAACTATCCCTTTAATGTGTTCCTTGTTGTGCCAAAGAAATCCAGTAAAGTATTTTACACTCAACACACTGAAGTATAAGCAGACAATCAACTGACACGAGTCAGCTTACAACCCCAAATAAAAAAAAAATAATATCTGTTACTGAAGGAGAAAGCTATACATCAGTTGAATGCAGAGATATCGGTGAGTTCTCTGAGCTCGAGCTCTTCTCAGATCATCTACAACAGTGTAAGTGTGTGCTGTGGTCAGATGAGTCCATGTTTCAGCTTGTTTTTGGGGGAAAAAACTGACTTTGAGTTCTCAGTCCCATCCAGACTTTCATCAGTTAAAGGTGCAAAACCAAACCTCTGTCCTGGATCATCAGTGCAAACGGCAGGAGTGACTTACATGTGTGTGAAGGAACCAATGATGTGGAGACGTACAGTATACTGGGATTGTACAGAGACATTTAATGCCATCAAGATCACATCTTTCCTGGGAACAAGACAATGCCAGGCCTCATTCTGCTCAAGCTAAACAGTGGATGTGCTCGACTGACTTCCATAGTTTATATTTTTTTCACACTATTGAAGTTAGTGTAATCCATCGACTGTTTTTGTAACTGATATTCTTTAAATAGCTTGTGTTCAGCAGAAGAAAGTAATTCATTCAAGCTTGAAACAACTTGAGGGCGAGTAAATTATGACAATCTTATTTTTTTTTAGATTTTCTTTAAGTTGTTCAGTGAAAACACTAGAAATCTTTCCTTAGTACTTTTGCCAGTTAAGTAAAGTTAAAACAGAATTAACAATTCACAGATCGCTGATTTTATTGCATTTTACAAAATGATCCATCATTTCTGGATTTGGGTTTGTACAAGATTAATGACTTGATCTCTCACTCTCAGCTTGTTTCCATGCAGTTCATTTCTGCTATTAACAAATGTAATCACTTACCCAGTTTAACCAGCAACATAATCTCTGAATAGAGATCAGTCAAAGCCAATCTCCTCTCCACAACACACCAGTATTTTCCTCCATCCTCTGTTCTCAGATCAGTGATGGTGACGGTGAAAACTCTGTCCGTCGTGTCGTCAGTCAGAGAGAATCTCTCGTCTTTAGCTGGAGATCCTGATTTAACTATGATGTTTCTATTTCCATAGTTACAATCCCCTTTACAAAAATACTTTGAATATGTTTCATATCCAGATTCATATGAGCATCTGATGTCAACTCTCTCTCCTCTGTATCCAGTAATTGTCTGTGAAGCTCCGACAACAACAGCTGAAAACACACATATCATTATATAGAGCTGTTATGTGTGAGAAAGAGACATAAGCAGGCCAGAATAATAACTTACAAATATCATCCATATGAGTCTGATGATCATGTGATAAAGAGGAAGAACAAGAGAAGATGTCAAACTCTGTGTAAAAGAGCTGAGAGTCTCAAACTCACCTGTACAGATGCTGGAAAACAGCAGCAGGACGTCCAACATGATGAAATATGACAAGCGTTTCGCTTAAATAAAAGAACAAATTCTGTGTGACAAACGTTACTGTCGTTCTCTTCCGTACTGAGAGAATAGTGTGTGTCAGCAACTGAAATATATATTTCCTTCCCCTTTTTTGTCTCTCTAACCACATCCAGCTCTACAGGACATCAGTAATGATTCACCAAACTTTATTAAATATATAAGCAGTGTTTTACTCTGTGAGGAAGGGATGATCCACTTCATTATAAGAGGGAAGGAGTATCAGTGACATTTACAGTGTGTAAATATGAGTGTTTTACACAGCGTTCCAGTGAACAACTCTAGGACATATTAAATAGAAATGATGAGATCAAAATAAAATATGATGGTAATAGTGTTGTTGATCATGTTATGTGTAAAATGAAGGCGTATTCATGTAAAATACACTAAATGTCACCGTTTTAAATCCATGGTTATCCTGTAGTAGGCTACTTTAGTAACAGTACAACTTCTCCAGTATCAGCTCTCTTCATGTGTTTGTCATAAGAAATAATAGTCTTACATAGGGCTGCACGATGTATCGTTTTAGCATCGATATCAAGATGTGCGCATCCACGATAGTCACATCGCAGGATGTGCGATGTCAAGTAGGCCTATAGCAGGGGTGGCGAACCCGCGGCTCGCGAGCTGCGTGCGGCTCTTTGACTGCTTTTTTGCGGCTCAGTTCAGTCATGTTATAGCTATCGCTTTTCATTCACCTTTTTTAGAATTTCTAAATTATATTTAAAAATAAATAGGAATGAATTTAAATGTATTAAACGGAATTTCTTAAAAAGTGCCTTAGTGATGTTGTTGCTATTCTTTGTCCCGAAAATGAAAATTTGAAACGTTCAATAAAGGACCTTCAGCTGTCACGGCACACAGTTGAAGAGAGAATATCGGACATTAACGACTCAGTTGAAAGACATTTATATTCAGATCTTCAGAAGTGCCGGTATTTCAGCATTGCTTTGGATGAGTCTTGCGATGTTCAAGATAAGCCACAGTTGGCGATATTTGTACGATTTGTGTCAGAAGACTGCACAATTAAGGAAGAGCTGCTTGACATTGTGCCACTTAAAGACAGAACCCGTGGCATCGACCTAAAAGAGACACTGATGGCTGTTGTTGAGAAAGCAGATCTGCAGTTATCAAAGCTAACAGCAATATCCACTGACGGAGCACCAGCCATGTTGGGATCTGGGAACATCTTGTAGGGCTGTGTAAAGCTGATGACCGGTTTCCTGAATTTTGGACATTTCACTGTAATATCCACCAAGAGCACTTGGTGTCTAAAAGGCTGAACTTTGATCACATA
>JAVALU010000012.1:270000-278138 GCA_030770095.1 Gila robusta | reverse complement strand
GGGGGGGGGGGGGGGGGGGGGGGGGGGGGGGGAGGGGGGGGGGGGGGGGGGGGGGAGGGGGGGGGGGGGGGAGGGGGGGGGGGGGGGGGGGGGAGGGGGGGGGGGGGGGGGGGGGGGGGGGGGGGGGAGGGGGGGGGGGGGGGGGGGGGGGGGGGGGGGGGGGGGGGGGGGGGGGGGGGGGGGGGGGGGGGGGGGGGGGGGGGGGAGGGGGGGGGGGGGGGGGGGGGGGGGGGGGGGGGGGGGAGGGGGGGGGGGGGGGGGGGGGGGGGGGGGGGGGGGGGGGGGGGGAGGGGGGGGGGGGGGGGGGAGGGGGGGGGGAGGGGGGGGGGAGGGGGGGGGGGGGGGGGGGGGGGGGGGGGGGGGGGGGGGGGGGGGGGGGGGGGGGGAGGGGGGGGGGGGGGGGGGGGGGGGGGGGGGGGGGGGGGGGGGGGGGGGGGGGGGGGGGGGGGGGGGGGGGGGGGGGGAGGGGGGGGGGGGGGGGGGGGGGGGAGGGGGGGGGGGGGGGGGGGGGGGGGGGGGGGGGGGGAGGGGGGGGGGGGGGGGGGGGGGGGGGGGGGGGGGGGGGGGAGGGGGGGGGGGGGGGGGGGGGGGGGGGGGGGGGGGGGGGGGGGGGGGGGGGGGGGGGGGGGGGGGGGGGGGAGGGGGGGGGGGGGGGGGGGGGGGGGGGGAGGGGGGGGGGGGGGGGGGGGGGGGGGGGGAGGGGGGGGGGGGGGGGGGGGGGGGGGGGGGGGGGGGGGGGGGGGGGGGGGGGGGGGGGGGGGGGGGGGGGGAGGGGGGGGGGGGGGGGGGGGGGGGGGGGGGGGGGGGGGGGGGGGGGGGGGGGGGGGGGGGGGGGGGGGGGGGGGGGGGGGGGGGGGGGGGGGGGGGGGGGAGGGGGGGGGGGGGGGGGGGGGGGGGGGGGGGGGGGGGGGGGGGGGGGGGGGGGGGGGGGGGGGGGGGGGGGAGGGGGGGGGGGGGGGGGGGGGGGGGGGGGGGGGGGGGGAGGGGGGGGGGGGGGGGGGGGGGGGGGGGGGGGGGGGGGGGGGGGGGGGGAGGGGGGGGGGGGGAGGGGGGGGGGGGGGGGGGGGGGGGGGGGGGGGGGGGGGGGGGGGGGGGGGGGGGGGGGGGGGGAGGGGGGGGGGGGGGGGGGGGGGAGGGGGGGGGGGGGGGGGGGGGGGGGGGGGGGGGGGGGGGGGGGGGGGAGGGGGGGGGGGGGGGGGGGGGGAGGGGGGGGGGGGGGGGGGGGGGGGGGGGGGGAGGGGGGGGGGGGGGGGGGGGGGGGAGGGGGGGGGGGGGGGGGGGGGGGGGGGGGGGGGGGGGGGGGGAGGGGGGGGGGGGGGGGGGGGGGGGGGGGGGGGGGGGGGGGGGAGGGGGGGGGGGGGGGGGGGGAGGGGGGGGGGGGGGGGGGGGGGGGGGGGGGGGGGGAGGGGGGGGGGGGGGGGGGGGGGGGGGGGGGGGGGGGGGGGGGGGGGGGGGGGGGGGAGGGGGGGGGGGGGGGGGGGGGGGGGGGGGGGGGGGGGGGGGGGGTGGGGGGGGGGGGGGGGGGGGGGGGGGGGGGGGGAGGGGGGGGGGGGGGGGGGAGGGGGGGGGGGAGGGGGGGGGGGGGGGGGGGGGGGGGGGGGGGGGGGGGGGGGGGGGGGGGGGGGGGGGGGGGGGGGGGGGGGGGAGGGGGGGGGGGGGGGGGGGGGGGGAGGGGGGGGGGGGGGGGGGGGGGGGGGGGGGGGGGGGGAGGGGGGGGGGGGGGGGGGGGGGGAGGGGGGGGGGGGGGGGGGGGGGGGGGGGGGGGGGGGGGGGGGGGGGGGAGGGGGGGGGGGGGGGGGGGGGGGGGGGGGGGGGGGGGGGGGGGGGGGGGGGGAGGGGGGGGGGGGGGGGGGGGGGGGGGGGGGGAGGGGGGGGGGGGGGGGGGGGGGGGGGGGGGGGGGGGAGGGGGGGGGGGGGGGGGGGGGGGGGGGGGGGGGGGGGGGGGGGGGGGGAGGGGGGGGGGGGGGGGGGGGGGGGGGGGGGGGGGGGGGGGGGGGGGGGGGGGGGGGGGGGGGGGGGGGAGGGGGGGGGGGGGGGGGGGGAGGGGGGGGGGGGGGGGGGGGGGGGGGGGGGGGGGGGGGGGGGGGGGGGGGGGGGGGGGGGGGGGGGGGGGGGGGGGGGGAGGGGGGGGGGGGGGGGGGGGGGGGGGGGGGGGGGGGGGGGGGGGGGGGGGGGGGGGGGGGGGGGGGGGGGGGAGGGGGGGGGGGGGGGGGGGGGGGGGAGGGGGGGGGGGGGGGGGGGGGGGGGGGGGGGGGGGGGGGGGGGGGGGGGGGGGGGGGGGGGGGGGGGAGGGGGGGGGGGGGGGGGGGGGGGGGGGGGGGGGGGGGGGAGGGGGGGGGGGGGGGGGGGGGGGGGGGGGGGGGGGGGGGGGAGGGGGGGGGGGGGGGGGGGGGGGGGGGGGGGGGGGGGGGGGGGGGGGGGGGGGGGGGGGGGGGGGGGGGGGGGGGGAGGGGGGGGGGGGGGGGGGGGGGGGGGGGGGGGGGGGGGGGGGGGGGGGGGGGGGGGGGGGAGGGGGGGGGGGGGGGGGGGGGGGGGGGGGGGGGGGGGGGGGGGGGGGGAGGGGGGGGGGGGGGGGGGGGGGGGGGGGGGGGGGGGGGGGGGGGGGGGGGGGGGGGGGGGGGGGGGGGGGGGGGGGGGGGGGGGGGGGGGGGGGGGGGGAGGGGGGGGGGGGGGGGGGGGGGGGGGGGGGGGGGGGGGGAGGGGGGGGGGGGGGGGGGGGGGGGGGGGGGGGGGGGGGGGGGGGGAGGGGGGGGGGGGGGGGGGGGGGGGGGGGGGGGGGGGGGGGGGGGGGGAGGGGGGGGGGGGGGGGGGGAGGGGGGGGGGGGGGGGGGGGGGGGGGGGGGGGGGGAGGGGGGGGGGGGGGGGGGGGGGGGGGGGGGGGGGGGGGGGGGGGGGGGGGGAGGGGGGGGGGGGGGGGGGGGGGGGGGGGGGGGGGGGGGGGGGGGGGAGGGGGGGGGGGGGGGGGAGGGGGGGGGGGGGGGGGGGGGGGGGGGGGGGGGGGGGGGGGGGGGGGGGGGGGGGGGGGGGGGGGGGGGGGGGGGGGGGGGGAGGGGGGGGGGGGGGGGGGGGGGGGGGGGGGGGGGGGAGGGGGGGGGGGGGGGGGGGGGGGGGGGGGGGGGGGGGGGGGGGGAGGGGGGGGGGGGGGGGGGGGGGGGGGGGGGGGGGGGGGGGGAGGGGGGGGGGGGGGGGGGGGGGGGGGGGGGGGGGGGGGGGAGGGGGGGGGGGGGGGGGGGGGGGGGGGGGGGGGGGGGGGGGGGGGGGGGGGGGGGGGGGGGGGGGGGGGAGGGGGGGGGGGGGGGGGGGGGGGGGGGGGGGGGGGGGGGGGGGGGGGGGGGGGGGGGGGGGGGAGGGGGGGGGGGGGGGGGGGGGGGGGGGGGGGGGAGGGGGGGGGGGGGGGGGGGGGGGGGGGGGGAGGGGGGGGGGGGGGGGGGGGGGGGGGGGGGGGGGGGGGGGGGGGGGGGAGGGGGGGGGGGGGGGGGGGGGGGGGGGGAGGGGGGGGGGGGGGAGGGGGGGGGGGGGGGGGGGGGGGGGGGGGGGGGGGGGGGGAGGGGGGGGGGGGGGGGGGGGGGAGGGGGGGGGGGGGGGGGGGGGGGGGGGGGGGGGGGGGGGGGGGGGGGGGGGGGGGGGGGGGGGAGGGGGGGGGGGGGGGGGGGGGGGGGGGGGGGGGGGGGGGGGGAGGGGGGGGGGGGGGGGGGGGGGGGGGGGGGGGGGAGGGGGGGGGGGGGGGGGGGGGGGGGGGGGGGGGGGGGGGGGGGGGGGGGGGGGGGGGGGGGGGGGGGGGGGGGAGGGGGGGGGGGGGGGGGGGGGGGGGGGGGGGGGGGAGGGGGGGGGGGGGGGGGGGGGGGGGGGGGGGGGGGGGGGGGGGGAGGGGGGGGGGGGGGGGGGAGGGGGGGGGGGGGGGGGGGGGGGGGGGGGGGGGGGGGGGGGGGGGGAGGGGGGGGGGGGGGGGGGGGGGGGGGGGGGGGGGGGGGGGGGGGGGGGGGGGGGGGGGGGGGGGGGGGGGGGGGGGGGGGGGGGGGGGGGGGGGGGGGGGGGGGGGGGGGGGGGGGGGGGGGGGAGGGGGGGGGGGGGGGGGGGGGGGGGGGGGGGGGGGGGGGGGGGGGGGGGGGGGGGGGGGGGGGAGGGGGGGGGGGGGGGGGGGGGGGGGGGGGGGGGGGGGGGGGGGGAGGGGGGGGGGGGGGGGGGGGGGGGGGGGGGGGGGGGGGGGGGGGGGGGGGGGGGGGGGGGGGGGAGGGGGGGGGGGGGGGGGGGGGGAGGGGGGGGGGGGGGGGGGGGGGGGGAGGGGGGGGGGGGGGGGGGGGGGGGGGGGGGGGGGGGGGGGGGGGGGGGGGGGAGGGGGGGGGGGGGGGGGGGGGGGGGGGGAGGGGGGGGGGGGGGGGGGGGGGGGGGGGGGGGGGGGGGGGGGGGGGGGGGGGGGGGGGGGGGGGGGGGGGGGGGGGGGGGGGGGGGGGGGGGGGGAGGGGGGGGGGGGGGGGGGGGGGGGGGGGGGGGGGGGGGGGGGGGGGGGGGGGGGGGGGGGGGGGGGGGGGGAGGGGGGGGGGGGGGGGGGGGGGGGGGGGGGGGGGGGGGGGGGGAGGGGGGGGGGGGGGGGGGGGGGGGGGGGGGGGAGGGGGGGGGGGGGGGGGGGGGGGGGGGGGGGGGGGGGGGGGGGGGGGGGGGGGGGGGGGGGGGGGGGGGGGGGGGGGGGGGGGGGGGGGGGGGGGGGGGGGGGGAGGGGGGGGGGGGGGGGGGGGGGGGGGGGGAGGGGGGGGGGGGGGGGGGGGGGGGGGGGGGGGGGGGGGGGGGGGGGGGGGGGAGGGGGGGGGGGGGGAGGGGGGGGGGGGGGGGGGGGGGGGGGGGGGGGGGGGGGGGGGGGGGGGGGGGGGGGGGGGGGGGGGGGGGGGGGGGGGGGGGGGGGGGGGGGGGGGGGGGGGGGGGGGGGGGGGGGGGGGGGGGGGGGGGGGGGGGGGGGGGGGGGGGGGGGGGGGGGGGGGGGAGGGGGGGGGGGGGGGGGGGGGGGGGGGGGGGGGGGGGGGGGGGGGGGGGGGGGGGGGGGGGGGGGGGGGGGGGGGGGGGGGGGGGAGGGGGGGGGGGGGGGGGGGGGGGGGGGGGGGGGGGGGGGGGGGGGGGGGGGAGGGGGGGGGGGGGGGGGGGGGGGGGGGGGGGGGGGGGGGGGGGGGGGGGGGGAGGGGGGGGGGGGGGGGGGGGGGGGGGGGGGGGGGGGGGGGGGGGGGGGAGGGGGGGGGGGGGGGGGGGGGGGGGGGGGGGGGGGGGGGGGGGGGGGGGGGGGGGGGGGGGGGGAGGGGGGGGGGGGGGGGGGGGGGGGGGGGGGGGGGGGGGGGGGGGGGGGGGGGGGGGGGGGGGGGGGGGGGGGGGGGGGGGGGGGAGGGGGGGGGGGGGGGGGGGGGGGGGGGGGGGGGGGGGGGGGGGGGGGGGGGGGGGGGGGGGGGGGGGGGAGGGGGGGGGGGGGGGGGGGGGGGGGGGGGGGGAGGGGGGGGGGGGGGGGGGGGGGGGGGGGGGGGGGGGGGGGGGGGGGGGGGGGGGGGGGGGGGGGGGGGAGGGGGGGGGGGGGGGGGGGGGGGGGGGGGGGGGGGGGGGGGGGGGGGGGGGGAGGGGGGGGGGGGGGGGGGGGGGGGGGGGGAGGGGGGGGGGGGGGGGGGGGGGGGGGGGGGGGGGGGGGGGGGGGGGGGGGGGGGGGGGGGGGGGGGGGGGGGGGGGGGGGGGGGGGGGGGGGGGGGGGAGGGGGGGGGGGGGGGGGGGGGGGGGGGGGGGGGGGGGGGGGGGGGGGGGGGGGGGGGGGGGGGGGGGGGGGGGGGGGGGGGGGGGGGGGGGGGGGGGGGGGGGGGGGGGGGGGGGGGGGGGGGGGGGGGGGGGGAGGGGGGGGGGGGGGGGGGGGGGGGGGGGGGGGGGGGGGGGGGGGGAGGGGGGGGGGGGGGGGGGGGGGGGGGGGGGGGGGGGGAGGGGGGGGGGGGGGGGGGGGGGGGGGGGGGGGAGGGGGGGGGGGGGGGGGGGGGGGGGGGGGGGGGGGGGGGGGGGGGGGGGGGGGGGGGGGGGGGGGGGGGGGGGAGGGGGGGGGGGGGGGGGGGGGGGGGGGGAGGGGGGGGGGGGGGGGGGGGGGGGGGGGGGGGGGGGGGGGGGGGGGGGGGGGGGGGGGGGGGGGGGGGGGGGGGAGGGGGGGGGGGGGGGGGGAGGGGGGGGGGGGGGGGGGGGGGGGGGGGGGGGGGGGGGGGGGGGGGGGGGGGGGGGGGGGGGGGGGGGGGGGGGGGGGGGGGGGGGGGGGGGGGGGGGGGGGGGGGGGGGGGGGGGGGGGGAGGGGGGGGGGGGGGGGGGGGGGGGGGGGGGGGGGGGGGGGGGGGGGGGGGGGGGGGGGAGGGGGGGGGGGGGGGGGGGGGGGGGGGAGGGGGGGGGGGGGGGGGGGGGGGGGGGGGGGGGGGGGGGGGGGGGGGAGGGGGGGGGGGGGGGGGGGGGGGGGGGGAGGGGGGGGGGGGGGGGGGGGGGGGGGGGGGGGAGGGGGGGGGGGGGGGGGGGGGGGGGGGGGGGGGGGGGGGGGGGGGGGGGGGGTGGGGGGGGGGGGGGGGGGGGGGGGGGGGGGGGGAGGGGGGGGGGGGGGGGGGGGGGGGGGGGGGGGGGGGGGGGGGGGGGGGGGGGGGGGGGGGGGGGGGGGGGGGGGGGGGGGGGGGGGGGGGGGGGGGGGGGGGGGGGGGGGGGGGGGGGGGGGGGGGGGGGGGGGGGGGGGGGGGGGGGGGGGGGAGGGGGGGGGGGGGGGGGGGGGGGGGGGGGGGGGGGGGGGGGGGGGGGGGAGGGGGGGGGGGGGGGGGGGGGGGGGGGGGGGGGGGGGGGGGGGGGGGGGGGGGGGGGGGGGGGAGGGGGGGGGGGGGGGGGGGGGGGGGGGGGGGGGGGGGGGGAGGGGGGGGGGGGGGGGGGGGGGGGGGGGGGGGGGGGGGGGGGGGGGGGGGGGGGGGGGGGGGGGGGGGGGGGGGGGGAGGGGGGGGGGGGGGGGGGGGGGGGGGGGGGGGGGGGGGGGAGGGGGGGGGGGGGGGGGGGGGGGGGGGGGGGGGGGGGGGGGGGGGGGAGGGGGGGGGGGGGGGGGGGGGGGGGGGGGGGGGGGGGGGGGGGGGGGGGGGGGGGGGGGGGGGGGGGGGGGGGGGGGGGGGGGGGGGGGGGGGGGGGGGGGGAGGGGGGGGGGGGGGGGGGGGGGGGGGGGGGGGGGGGGGGGGGGGGGGGGGAGGGGGGGGGGGGGGGGGGGGGGGGGGGGGGGAGGGGGGGGGGGGGGGGGGGGGGGGGGGGGGGGGGGGGGGGGGGGGGGGGGGGGGGGGGGGGGGGGGGGGGGGGAGGGGGGGGGGGGGGGGGGGGGGGGGGGGGGGGGGAGGGGGGGGGGGGGGGGGAGGGGGGGGGGGGGGGGGGGGGGGGGGGGGGGGGGGGGGGGGGGGGGGGGGGGGGGGGGAGGGGGGGGGGGGGGGGGGGGGGGAGGGGGGGGGGGGGGGGGGGGGGGGGGGGGGGGGGGGGGGGGGGGGGGGGGGGGGGGGAGGGGGGGGGGGGGGGGGGGAGGGGGGGGGGGGGGGGGGGGGGGGGGGGGGGGGGGGGGGGGGGGGGGGGGGGGGGGGGGGGGGGGGGGGGGGGGGGGGGGGGGGGGGGGGGGGGGGGGGGGGGGGGGGGGGGGGGGGGGGGGGGGGGGGGGGGGGGGGGGGGGGGGGGGGGGGGGGGGAGGGGGGGGGGGGGGGGGGGGGGGGGGGGGGGGGGGGGGAGGGGGGGGGGGGGGGGGGGGGGGGGGGGGGGGGGGGGGGGGGGGGGGGGGGGGGGGGGGGGGGGGGGGGGGGGGGGGGGGGGGGGGGGGGAGGGGGGGGGGGGGGGGGGGGGGGGGGGGGGGGGGGGGGGAGGGGGGGGGGGGGGGGGGAGGGGGGGGGGGGGGGGGGGGGGGGGGGGGGGGGGGGGGGGGGGGGAGGGGGGGGGGGGGGGGGGGGGGGGGGGGGGGGGGGGGGGGGGGGGGGGGGGGGGGGGGGGGGGGGGGGGGGGGGGGGGGGGGGGGGGGGGGGGGGGGGGGGGGGGGGGGGGGGGGGGGGGGGGGGGGGGGGGGGGGGGGGGGGGGGGGGGGGGGAGGGGGGGGGGGGGGGGGGGGGGGGGGGGGGGGGGGGGGGGGGGGAGGGGGGGGGGGGGGGGGG